>CAESWR010000622.1:9717-23405 GCA_903171835.1 Mullus surmuletus | reverse complement strand
TCTGCTCCCCCTCCCAGTGCAGCGTGTCATCATAACAATGTTCCCTCGTACCGGATCCTTTTGTATGTAACGAGGCTTACGGTCGCGCCGCAGTAGGAGTTGTTGCGCGGCGGGAAGTTGCCGTGGCGACAACGCCCGCTGGGCTCCCTCGCTGCTCGCCCCGACTCGCAGGAAACCAGCGAGTGCTGATTTTCCAGCGTATCCCGGCCAGCTCTCCATCCTGTGAGAGGTTCACACGGAACGGGCCGGAAGGCATGCGCGTGCACTCGGGTGCTGATCTGGCAAGTTGCTCGCTCGCTCGGCTGTCCCGTCCCGACGCGACCCCTGGCCCGAGCCGCGGCCCTCCAGAGGACAGTCAGGTGGGGGTCTCCGAAAAATATCAGATATGAATATTTTTTTCTGACTTCAAATTAGTCTGAAAGATACATATCAAATATCAAATATTTTACAGGGATTTTGACCCTCGAAATGGTCAAAAAAGGAACTCTTCAGGGTTAAATGCACGCGGCTGCGCTGAGGAGCCTTTTATTATTCATATTCTTCGCGAAGCCCTCGTCGGACTTGCAAATAACCGCAGCGTCTCTCCGAGGTTACCGCTTTTGTTTCCGTCCGTGCGGCCCCGGAATGTTCCGGCAGCAGTCCGAGTCCGATCACTCGCCCTCCTCCCGCTGCCAGATCCTCTCACAGCGAGATCGCTTCCCGTCATCACCCGCTAAACACTGAACATTCCGTTTGCCGTTTGGTTGTTTGGCCGTCCCTGAAAGCAGCCGACGGCTCGGCTTGCGAGGCGCGCGTCCTTCGCTGTGAGTAAGCAGCCCCCCGCTTCCTCGCCACGCGCCATTTATTGCCTCTCATCCAAAGGTAGATTGGGCTAAGTGAGTCGCCGCCGACTTGATTTCGTAGCGTTTTATCGGCGGTGATGAAATTAGAGGGACTTGTCGGTGGGGAAGAAGGAGCGCCGACGCCGCTGTGATAAAGCCTGAGTTGTGTGAAAAAGCGCCTGGAAATAGTCCTTAATGGGCCCCAGATAGCCCAGTGTGTGTGTGTGTGTGTGTGTGTGTGTGTGTTTGAAAAGCAGGCGCCGGGGTCACAGCCGGCTTCAAACACAATGAGTGAACGTTTCCTTCCTCCCGTTCAGATTTTTCGCAGACAAACAACGCTGCGTCAACTTGATACTTGCCGTGTGTTGCCACTGCAGGAATGCGCCGATTCTTTGCCGTTTGATAGCGGCGAGATGTGGCGGCGAGATGTGGCGGCGGGGTGGGCGGGCGGGCGCCAAAAATACCTCTCAGTGCCGGCTGGGAAATATTTGAGCAGCGCTGCTATGTGCAAGACGGAGACTTAACACCTTTTTTTGTTGTGCGTATCTGAAATCAGCCGGCTGTAGGAAACAGCGACGGGCGGCTCTTTGCTCTGAACCTCACAGACATTTTTATTTTTAATTTTCTTTTAAATCGCAACACTGTTCAACTTGGAGTCTCCAATCACACAATGAACGGTAGTATCTTATTTTGGCTAAGCTAGCCGGAGCTACATGTATGCTAGCTCTGTGTGCTGTGGTGGACTCTGGTGTCCTGATGTACGTTAGAAAGGTACCCTCTTGTTTTAGCTAACGTAGCCGAAGCTACACGTATGCTAGCTCTGTGGAAGAGAGCGTGTAAAACTCTTTGTGACAGTATGTTCCCAACGTTGTTTCTCCATTCTCTCCTGTTTTAACTTAAGTTAGCCGCAGCTACATGTATGCTAGCTCTCTGGAATGATGGGCAAGAATAGCTGTTAATCATTTTTAGTCTCTTGATGCACATTGGAATGGCAGTATCTTATTTTAGCTAAGCCAGCCAATGCTACACGTATGCTAGCTCTGTGGAATAGTAAAAGAGTGTGTAATATTCAAAGTAAAACTCTTTCTGACAACAAGTTTCTCCATTTTCTGGATACACAATGGATGCATTGTAAGTTAGCCGAAGCTACATGTATGTTATGCTAGCTTTGAAGATCATATTCTTCTGATTGTAAGTTCCTTTGTGCTGTTCTTTTGGCCTTCTGATGCACACTGCAATGGTAGCGTCTTATATCAGCTAAGCTAGCCACAGCTACATGCATGCTAGCTCTTCTGCAATAATGGGCGAGTGACTTTTAAAGATCATATCCCTCTGATGGCAACTTCCTTTATGCCGTTTAACAATTTTTGAAATAGTGGTGTTTTATTTTAGCTAAGCTAGCCAAGGCCACGTGCATGCTAGCTCTCTGTATGCTCCATTCCTGGAGTAATAGACAAGCGGGTGACAGTAGAGCACAACAATTTCGAGAAGAATGCGGTCGCGTAATCCATATATTCAGGAAACATGAAGCAGAACTAATCAATGTGTTCAAAGATCGATTCATGAACATAAAAAACCTTTTCAAGTTAGATTTCATAAAAGCGTCTTCGGCTCTCCTTGACTCCGAAAGAATCCAGTCAGAAGACTCAGCAACAAGCGGCGTGTTTGTGCTCCCGCCGTCTGTCTGTGGGGGGGGGTTAGCGGGGTCGCTCGGTCCCCCTCGTCATAAGAAGGTCAAGTGCGGGATGCGTTTGTTTATGCTGGCTGCCGGCGGAGGCGCGTGGCTCGCTGCAAACATCATAAACAGACACACACTGAACACAGCAAATCACACGTTTCACGAAGGAGGAATGTAACGTGATGTTAGCCGAGAGTCGGGATCACACACACACACACTAACACACGCTCGGAGCGCGCCGTTAATTGGAATGACAGATAATTGACTTAAGCCCGGATGAAGCTGCAGCCGGCGTGCTTCCTCCCCCGTTACATGTCGTGTTACATCACCATGGTTAGATCACAGCCTTGTTGTTTTTTTGGTTTAGTTTGGCGCCGCGTCACATCGCGCCACGTGTCACAACAACCTCCCCTCACCTGCTACAACCTTCGCGCCGCGCCACGTCGTTTCCTTTATTGATTTACTTTTACGTGTAGGAGTGTGTGTGTGTGTTTGTGTGTGTGTGTCAGTGATCATCCTCCCAGCCGGCGTGCGATCACAGAGCCGGGCCGGCGTGCATCATATAGCCTGTGAATGAAACAGTAGTGGGAGAAATTGAAGGGATTACTTTGACGGACGGGGTTCCCATCACACACGCACACACACACACACACACACACCGGCCCCTCCCCCTCCTCTTCCTCCCCTGGAAACTCTTACATAACACATTCCGGCTGGTGCCTGCTGTGAGAAAACGGGTCACATTGTCTAATGAACACACACAGTTTACATTGTAGAGCAAAATAAGCTAGATTTTTGCTTCTTTTCTCGCACATGTGCAGCTAATCCCTGTTCATTGACACCCACCCAAGCCCCCCCCTCCCTCGAACCCCCCCCCCCCTTGGAGTGTGCCAGGCAGCCAGGCTGTGTAAATTTGCTCCAGATAATAGCGGTCGCAGCGTGCCAGCTCCTGGAGTTGTGGCTGCTGCTGCGGCTGTAACGGCTTGTTACCCAGCTGGAGTAATGACTGCGCGGCTCCCCGTCCTTCCTTCCTCCCTTCCTCCCTTCCTCCCTCCCTTCCTATTTCCTTCCCCTTTTTTCCCCCTCCAGGTCTCATCTCTCCATCTCGGTCTCACACTCAGACAGGGTTTTGTTTTGTTCTCCTCACTCACTTTCACAGGCCATCATTCACCAGTTTCTGGCTGCTTATCTCAGTTCCTCTCTTGCCTCCCTTCCTCCCTCCTCCCTTCCTCCCTCCTCCCTCCAGTAGCAGCATCAGTAGTCTCGGTCAATCTGCATGTGAATATGGATGTTTAGTGGGCTTTGCTTCAGGACAGCTTCATCAAGTACGTCTCGCTTTTGTCATCAGAGTTAACTTGTTTGGTTTTCACTATTTGGAAACAACTGTTAAAATATATGTTTTTAAATCCTGGAGACAGAAGTGCACTTGATGTCATAAGTGGATTATACTGCATAAAACCATGAAAACTAGACTCAAATTCATGCAAATATTGAGTGATCGTTGTGAAAAAGCAAAAATAAATGTTACAAAAAATGCAGTTAAGAGTCCAGGATTTGTTTAGCAAAGTGCAGCTGCAGCCTGATAGCACCTCGAGCGGGGAAAGTCCACTGATAAAGAAAGCAAATACATCACTCACACACACACACACACACACACACACACACACACACACACGTTAATGTCTTTTCAGGTCTGTCTCTGTCATTAAGTTGCTTTACCAGCGACCCCGCGGCCGCTGACCCCCCCACCCCCACACACAAACGCACACACACACACACACACACACACACACACACACCTGCTACCTCGTCAGATTCAGCAGCTGTTAAAAATGGTGGCGAGATTAGTCTAAAACAGGATCCACTTCTCCAGTCGCCGCCGTTTCTCTCAAACTGGTTTGTTTTGCCACTTCTGGTGAAACAGGGTTGCCGCCTCGGAAACGACCAGCCGCCTCCACCGCCGCCACCTCAGCGGTAATTTCGCATTCCCTTTCTCACATTTTCCAGGCGTCCTTGATATCGCGCGTCTCCCGCCATTAATAATTTATGGCGACGTAATACATTTTCAAATCCGGCAATCGCTGGCACGCCTGCGCGCCACAGGTGCTTTACCTTTCATGCCGCTCAGCCGCGTCTCCCTGCGCACGCCTTTCATTACGGCGCCGTATTGACTTTCAAAGCGGCGGCGCCTCGGGAACAGCCGAGGCCCTCCAATTTGATAATAGCCGGCGTGTCAATCAAAGCGCCTGATTCGCCTCCAATCCGAGGTGAGCCATCTGATCCGGCGGCCTCCAGCGGCAGCCCGGCTCTGTTTGTTTCCCCGCCGCTGCCCCCCCCCCCCCGCCCGCCGAGGATTTCCCTCTCCTCTAGCTGGCGGCTTTTACAATTCAGATTTATGGAAATGGCTCCTAATAGAAAAACGGCGCTCACAAGGATGACGGACAGCGATGATGAGATGTCGGCCGTGCGTCCGCCGGTCGAGCACGGCGCCTCAGCCGCTGATTTAATAGGAGGAAGCGGGCGTATGGCTGCATGTCAGTGGAAGTCAGGCTTCCCCGCAACAAATGGGGATAATTTATGTGTGTGTAGTGTTTGATTGTGGGGGTGCGAGCACAACATCATACAGGAGCGAATGTGTGAGATCAAGATTAAAGGGCTAGTTGGTGTTTTTCTCCATGAAGGTGTATGAGCTCCTCACCATTAGTGAGCTTCATCAGCAGTGACTTTTCCTCCACTGCGTCCCGTGAGCCGAGTTCCGGCCCGGTTTCTCTGTTGCAGAAAGTAGTTCCGTTTAGTTGCTGGAGTCACACGGATAATGAGGTTTGCTCCAAAAAACGTGTTCAAAAGAGTCTTACATTTGCATCACCAATTCTTGGCCGGCAAAAAAGTCCAACCACGCAATCACCTGGCACGCGAGAGAAGACGCGTTGCAGCGGTCTCCTTACGAGCATGTAAACGCCGTGAAACAGCTGATAATGGCGTGCTCAGTGGAGGGAAAATAGTCCCGGAGGAGAGGATCTCATACAACTTCATGTCAAAAAATTGGAACTATCCCTTTAAAGTGGCTGGGCTGGTGGAGGTTGCAGGTTTTCAGACGTTGCACCGGCACACGGTTTCAAGTGTGTGAACAGTGGTGGGAAAAGATAAAGTGCCCCCACTTGCATTGAGGGATAAGCCAATGCTCAATTATTCTGGTCCTTTTTTTGTGTCTGGAACATCTCCAAACACGCCAGGGTGCGCTTTAATCTCCGGCGAGCATTCACAGGAGCGTTCCCTCTGAGAGGCCGAGGCGACGCAAAGTGCTGCCGCCGTTGCTTTTTGGCGGCAAAAACCTAGCCAGACGTTGTGTCGCAAAAACAAAAGATAGCAACGCGGCACTCGGGATGCAAAGTGCCCTCGGAGCGTGATGCTTAATCGCAGACAAGTGCGCATTAATTCACTCGTCGCCGACTAAATTAGCGTGTAGCTCGCAGCCTTGTGCACGTGATGTCTGCAGATAAACAAAGGAAGAAGAAGAAGGGAGGGCGTGTACGGCGGCGTTAGCGTAGCATTAGCTGTTTTCCTCTGATGTTTCCAAGCAGGTCTTTGTGTTCCCTCTTTATCACCGGGGCCGGTTAATGTGACGGAATGTTGACTCCAGTCCCGGGAGGAAGTATTATAGTAATCAAGTACCTCCAACTCGCCAGCACAGGAAACCAGACGGGGTGAAATGATAGCGCTCGCTGGAGGCCCCGCGGTTTCCCCGGGTGTTATCCCTCTACTTTGCAACTGTGTCATTTCCCGGCGGCGGCAGCGGCTGTAAGGATCGACGCGGCGCAGAACGGATGCGTTTAGCCTCCTTGGCGGCCGGAGCGTTGTGCTGGCAGCAAAGCAGACAGACTCATTTCCTACTGGGATGAGGAGACGTTTGAATGTGAGCTCAGTAACTGGAGTTGCCGGCGAGGCCCCGGTGTTATCGCTGCTCTCTGGACGGCGGCGTGGAGTGAAGACTAATGGCCGGCCCTCCGCTGCTAATCACTTTTTTATAGACTCCTATAGAAAAAAAAAGGATCGCTCTTTAAGGGAGATTAAACTTTTCTATTTTCTCCGCGCTAATGGCCGCAGGAGTGCAAATTCTCACCGCAACGACCGTTCCCTTAAAACCCCTTTTATTTCTGGACTAACGGGATTGCCGATGTTTGTTGTCTCTTTGATTGGCAGCGAATCACGTTGACTTAAGATTTCACGCTTTGCAATCATCATTAAGGGGATAGCGCATTAATCCCAGGCATGAAATTGCAATCTTCCCTTTTCACATCGAACAACAATGGCCCCCGGCACTGCAAAGGGATTTTTGGTTTATGTTCTTTATCTTCAGCGCTACAATTGCTGTAAATATGAATTTATGAGATCAAGCAAATTTGGCTGTATTGTTAAGAAGCTTAGTATGTGCATTGAAAAAAAAAAGAGAAGGGTGTGTGTGTGGGGATTCAGAGAGACAAAGGCGGGAGACCTGATGCCTATTCCAGGGCGAGGGAGGTTTGGAGCCTGATTCTGGTTACTGGCTGCTGCTGCCGCCCTCGGGCTGTTGTGTCCACGACCCTCAGGGAAGTCTCGCCTGGCACTCGTTATCATTTCACATTTCCACATTTCTGCTATTGTCTTCTGCTGCTCCTTTACGCCGTTTAGCTTGCGGCAAAGGGGATCCCAGGCGTGCTGGACCAAAAAGCTGCACAGCACTGAGCGCAGTACCAAAGAGCAGTAAATACTCGCATCTGGCCATAGTCCTGGGTCTGCTGGCCTAAGACCTAGCAGGACACTGACCACAATGCAACACAGCCTGGTTTGTTGTTATGCTAGTCAGAGGACACATAGATTTAAAGGCTGAGGATCCTGGTCCTGATCTTGGGTCTGCTGGTCCAAAATCGAACAGAGCATCGGCCACAGCTAGTCTTGTCTGCTGCTATGTTAGTCAGGGTGCGTACTCACAAAGGTGATGCTGGAGGGAGTGGTCTTCATCCCGGGTTGCCATACACACATACACAGTATATGCTGAGGGCGTTGAGATTGAATCTGGCCCTGGTCCTGGGTCCACTGGTCTAAGACTCAGCAGAACACTGACCACAACAGCCTGGGTTGTTGGTATGTCAGTCAGAGGAGACAGTGTACACTTACTGTAATGCTGAAGGTCCAGGTCCTGATCCTGGGTAACACCAACCACAACCAGTCTGGTTTGCTCCTATATTAGTCAGATTAGGTACTCACTCAGGATATGCTGGAGGGGGAGTGTGCAGAACCCTTGTGGTCCTCATCCTCGGTCTACTGTCATGGGTGCACCAAGCACTGGCAGCCTGGATTACTGGTATGTTAGGGTTCTGGTCCGGGTCCTGGTCCTGGGTCTACTGAGTCTCAGAGTCTGGTCCTACAGTCAGACTTCATTCTGTGGTGATGAGACACCATCCCATTACTCCCCACACGATCTTCTCATTTGTCCACTCTCTTGCACAGGGGTTAGGGGGTCAATCAATCCTGGAGGCTCTCTCACCTCCGATTTGACCTCATATCGAATGGCCTACTCGATCACAGGTCTGAAGGGTCTCAGACCCGACATGGTCACTGTTTTGTTTACACACTGGACTGTTCTGACGTTACTCCACCGCAACGGTTTGGTGTCGACCCTCGTCCACTGGCTGAAGACTCCCGGCAAGACATGTTTAATAAATTTGCAAATTGTGTAACACGGATGGGAAGTTTTACAAAAACGTATCGTTTCTCTGAGCCGTGATCACAGCTTGAGAGCGGAGGAGTTTTTATGGTTGTTTTTTCTCTCCCTCTCTCTCTCTTGACTCGCTGCTCGGCTCTCTTTGCCTTGAGCCTCTGCCAGGCAGAGATTGTCAGAGCAGCGTCGGGATGGAAATCCACCGACAATGACCGTGATATTTTGCGATTTGTTTTTTATGTCCTGGTGTGATGTAACACACTGAAGCAGCTGACAGTTTGTCATCATCATCTGGTCGCTCGTGCTGCCTCGGCACAACGATCACAGTTGGAACGAATGGAGGCCATTTGATGTCGCAGTGACACGCAAGTGAATTAGTGTGGTTTTATGCACCAGTTTCACCACTGCAAGCGATATTTTACTCCCAAAGCCGGGTCCATTCACGGTCCAACAGTCCAGCCCTTTGTCTCTCCAGGTCAGTAGGTAACTATTATGTTTAAGTATGAATCATTCCTTGCTGCATTTATATGTTAATTTCCGCCCGGGTAATTCTGACTCCGGCTAAACAAAAGAAAGACTTTGAACTGGAGAGAGTGCGGGGCGATCCGCTGTGTGCTCTATTCCTCAGCTGCGCGCTGCAGAGAAGTGTCTGTCAAGAGCAACAAAGCGCTGGTCATGCAATCAACTTAAACAAAGCCTTCATTCCTTCTGTTAGCAAGAAAAAAGAGGAAAATGAATGGATAACCTTTGTGGAGCCGTTTATTTACACCATTCACCCGCCCGCCTGCTACGTGTCTGCAGCTGTTCCTGCAACGCCAGGGACCAATGCATATATTTCTCCCAGTGACTGGGGAAGTGGGAGAAGGATGGGGAAAAGATGGATGGGAGTAAATGTTATACACATATACGATTAAGGGGCAGGGGTGGAGGGGGGGGGGGTGTAGATGGGAGCTCAAAAGGGCAAAAGGCTGCAGGGCCCGAGTGAGAAAGCTGGCTCAGCAGGCGTCTGATTATACCACCGAGGGGATCTACTCTGCACATCCAGCATGTACAAACTCAAACAAAGAGCGCGGGCAGCTGAGCGCGAGGGCGGGGTCCGCTCCTTTTTGAAAGGCGGTGGCACTTTTACGACCACGCTAATAAAGTGCTTGTGGGGCCCAGAGCCGTCGCCCACGCCGCCGCCGCACAGCTTGAGTGGGCCCGGTGACCCTGCGCTTCTGCTGGACGCGGCGATCGATGCGCTCCCTCGAGGGGTGTATTTAAAGCTGGAGCTGAGCAGCGTATCCGTGCGATCAGAATTGGAGGGGGGCCGACCAGCCCCCCCTATGAGCACCCCTGCTTGTGCAGCATATCTACGCCTCCAAGTGCTTGTTAATTCAGTGGCTGATTATTCCAGCCACGTCGTTCACCCTTGATTCTCCATGCCCCTGCTGCTGGAAATGCAAATCCGGAGCGTGACAAACGATGTAGGCCTGTCTCTGACACTATTTGAGCCCCCGGCGCCACAGCCCCCCCCCCCCCCCCCCCACCCCCCCAGCTTACCTCCTCCAGCTCCACAGTAATTACCCTTGTTGGATCGCTACGCCTAATCATACTTGATTTTGGGATGCACCGCCATTGTCTCCACTTGTTAGCCCCTCACACTGCTGGGTTATGATAGAGTAGGCTGATAACACACACACATGGGTGTGCAGTGTATGTGTGCTGGCTGGCTTGCGCAAGGGGGGGAGCTGTGTATGGATCTAATACAGGAGCTGATTCATTTAGGGACGATTGTTGTGCTGCCAGTGATTAATCCCCCAACGATCTGATCGTGTCAGCGGCAGATGAATAGAATGAAATGATTAAAAAGAACAAGTGATGTTTTTAGAATGAATGGATTCAGATTCTTTAAGACAGAAAAGGGGGCCGCTCTTAAAAGACGCTCAGCGAGGGGGCGTGGGGTGGGGGGTGCACGGAAGTGGTTCCCAATTTGTTCTCACTTTGTTCCAGTAATAAGATCCAGGCCTTCCCTTCCAATAGACAAGATAATTAACTCCCGGGGACGGGGGGCTGCATACAACTCCAGCTCTGGGTTTATAGTGCGCCGGGAGACTTCCACAACCCCGCCTGAGCATTGTTGCATAAATTGCAGATCTTGCTTGATGTATGTTTTTACAGAGAGACATGGAATGGGTGGGGGGTGGGGGTGATGCTGGAACTAGTGGAGGAAGGGGTTCAGAAGCGCCAAAATCTGCTGTTTCCTGAGACGATTGTTGTATTTTACCAAGAAAAGCCACAGTTATTGGCGTCTTTAAAGGCATGGTTGGGATTTTTCTTCATGAGGTTGTATGAGCTCCTCACCATCAGTGTGGTTCATCAGCAGTGACTTTTCCCCCACAGCGGAGTTCCAGTCTGGTTTCGCTGTTGCAGAAAGTAGTTCCATCTAATTGCTGAGGTCAGACAGATAAAGCGCTTGGCTCCAAAAAACAACATGCGTTCAAAAGAGTAAATCACAAATTCACCGAAACACTGAAACCAGTTGGGGAAAAGTCACTAATGTTGAACCACACTGATGGTGAGGAGCTCATACAACTTCATGTCATAAAATCCTAACTATCCCCTAAAGTTTGCAGCTTTTAGACTGCTGTGTTCTTAGAAATCTCTGGCTCGCCGTGAGGCAGCAGCAGACGCAGCCTGAGTCAGGTCTCTCGCCTGTGGTGGTGTCCAGGAATTTGCACTATAATGGTTTCCGCCCTTTGTCCCTTTCAAGCTTGGCTCCTCTCCTCCCCGGCCTTACTGAGGTTGACCTCTGACCTCTCCGAAGCGGCTCTAATGAGGAGCCTTTTCCACTCGGCCACACGTACTTTCTTTGTGGGATCCATGAGTCACGATGTGATGTCTGAAGGCATTTCTCTCTCTGTTTTCTTTTCCCAGAAACATGTGAAGAGACCCCGGCCGAGCTCTGACCCGCGAGTTAGCCTTCAACAACCAAAAGGCGAAGGTCTCCTCCCTCCCTCGCCCTCGTCCCTCCTCTCTACTTCCTTTATCCTCGCTGGCCTGTCAAACATGAAGGGCCGGCGGGCTTCACACAGGACTATAGCCGCCTTGCTGGGCTTCTGGCTCCTGGCGATGGCCGCTCTGTGCGGCGGGCAGACGTTCACCACTTTCCACCCTGAGCGTCGGGACTGGGTCTTCAACCACCTGACGGTTCACCAGAGCACGGGGGCTCTGTACATCGGAGCGGTCAACCGCGTGTACAAGCTCTCGGGCAACCTGACCCTGCTGGTGTCCCACGACACCGGCCCGGAGGACGACAACAAGGCCTGCTACCCGCCTCTCATCGTGCAGCCCTGCTCCGAGCCCCTCGTCTCCACCAACAACGTCAACAAGCTCCTGCTCATCGATTACTCCCAGAACCGGCTGCTGGCCTGCGGCAGCCTCTACCAGGGCGTCTGCAAGCTCCTCAGGCTGGACGACCTCTTCATCCTGGTGGAGCCGTCCCACAAGAAGGAGCACTACCTGTCCAGTGTCAACCAGACCGGGACCATGTATGGGGTCATCGTGCCGTCGCAGGGCCAGGACGGCACGCTCTTCATCGGCACGGCCGTGGACGGGAAGCAGGACTACTTCCCCACCATCTCCAGCCGGAAGCTTCCCCGGGACCCGGAGTCCTCAGCCATGCTGGACTACGAGCTGCACACCGACTTTGTGTCCTCACTCATCAAGATCCCGTCGGACACGCTGGCTCTGGTGTCCCACTTCGACATCTACTACGTCTACGGCTTCGCCAGCGGCAGCTTCGTGTACTTCCTGACCGTTCA
Source organism: Mullus surmuletus (assembly GCA_903171835.1). Taxonomy (NCBI): domain Eukaryota; kingdom Metazoa; phylum Chordata; class Actinopteri; order Syngnathiformes; family Mullidae; genus Mullus; species Mullus surmuletus. The sequence continues at coordinate 11,405 of CAESWR010000622.1, read as the reverse complement.
GCCGGAGACCCCGGAGAACAGCATGTCGTCCAGCGGCTCCACCAGCGACCTCTTCTACACCTCGCGCATTGTCCGCCTCTGCAAGGACGACCGCAAGTTCCACTCCTACGTCTCGCTGCCCATCGGCTGCGTGAAGAACGGCGTGGAGTACCGGCTGCTGCAGGCCGCCTACCTGGGCAAGCCGGGCCGCTACCTGGCAGCCTCGCTCCACATCAACCCACAGGACGACGTGCTCTTCACCGTCTTCTCCAAGGGACAGAAGCAGTTCCACCGGCCACCGGACGACTCGGCGCTCTGCGTGTTCACCATCCGAGACATCAACGCGCGCATCAAGGAGCGCCTGCAGTCGTGCTACCAGGGGGAGGGGAACCTGGAGCTCAACTGGCTGCTGGGGAAGGACGTGCAGTGCACCAAAGCGGTGAGTTGGTGCTCGCACACACGCATTGATGTATTATACATTAAATGTGCATTCCTGACTCACATACATCAATCCCCTCAGAAAGTTTTGGTGATTTATGTGGCAAAAATCCTCGACTGTGCAGCAGTTTTTCTCAGAAAGTGTGGTAAAGTATGAAGGGCGATGTCATTTTCTTGTTGCATAATCGTCACTCTGTAATTGTTTCCACGGCAACAGAGGATAGCGGCGAGGGGATAGCCAAACTTATCAAGTTTCCTGCAGGGATGTATGCGACTTTTGCAGATGTTTTTTACGAGCCCCCGCATATTCTACGGAGAAAATTCATTTTTTGTGGTGAAAGGGCGCCCATTTTTTAAAACTCCTCGCATTATCAGCGGCCCTTGGCTGAATTTAGTGATGGAATAATTATGTTTTTCTGGAGGAGGGACTGTTGAATATGATGAAATATGTTTTTTTGTCATGCAGTTGAATACGACTTGTTCTGTCGAGTTAGTTTTCCATTCGTTTGCACAGTTCCCATCAATTGCTAGCTTCGACATTACAAACACATGAGGCGCTAATGTTAGCTTCCACATTACTAACACATGCAGTGCTAACATTAGCTTCTGCATTCAAAACACATGAGATGATAACGTTAGCGTATGCAATGTGGAGTCTAACGTTAGCACCACTCATGTATTTGTATTGTTTACACATGAGGCGCTAATATTAGCTTCCCCATGAGAAACCTATTCATTTGCACAGTTCCCATCGATTGCTAAGCTAAATTCAGCCAAAATCGCAAAAACACATTGATGGATTGTTTCCACGTGTGCGGCTGCTGATTCTCCCCGTGCGCGGCTGCATCTCTCCGGCCGCCCTGATTGCTGGCAGTATCCACTCCCGAGCGCAGCGAGAGATCAAATAAATCAGCCGGCGATTCATGATGTCTGCCGTCTCCTCCGCCTTAACGCTAATAAACACTCTCCCCTCCCCGAGCCAGGCGCGGCGTGTCGAGCGCTGCTCTTCTGACGCCGGCGAGATCACACAGCCGACTATTCCTTCTGAAAACCCCCCAATTATCCCTGAACACGGGGCCGCGCGTCTGCCGCGTGTTGTCAACAAGAATTAGCTTTCTTGATTTCTCCCTCGGCTCCCGCGAGGCCGCCATCCTCCGCGCTTTCCTCCTTTAATTGCTCTCGGAATTTTAGGAATGTGAGGAGTTGACAAGTCGCCGAAGCGCGTAGGTTTTCCGTGTCCTCGCCGGGTTCATCATCATAACCTCGTTTTT
>CAESWR010000621.1:177461-190435 GCA_903171835.1 Mullus surmuletus | reverse complement strand
TATATATATATATATATATATATATATATAGTTATATAGTATATAGTACTAACTATTCATTTCCAAGTGAGTACATCATCACATGATCGCTAAATATTTGCTACTCTGCAATTAGTTTTTTAAATATTTTTGCAATGTGTACAATTGAACTCAAACATTTGTAAAGACGTTACCTTTATGGAGTAGATGCGTGTTTATATCATTTTACTTGACATGCCCGTCAAATTTGGCAAAGGGTGCAAAAAATTGCAAAAAATGGCAAAAAAACTGCGAAAAACTGCCTGGATTGAGTTTATGCTGTGGTCGAAGCTTTTGTTTTGCTTAAGTGACTTGTCAGCAATTTGTCAATTCCCAAATTATTTCTTGAATGTGCTTCCGTTAAAAACTTACAATAACATCAATCTCACATTTCCGTTTTTTGTGGCCAGAACTTTTCCATGTTTGTCGATCATAGCAGCCACTCTTGTCAAAGCGTTGTGACACCCACAGTCAAATTACTATGACAATGACATCCTGGACTGAGCACACACACATACACACACAGTTGCAGTTTCAAAACCTTCAAGGGAGTCCAGCTGCCTTTACACAGGATTCCGGTAAATCACATTTTATTGATCTCTTCATTCAGGTCAGTTAGCGCAGAGGTGTGATTGTCAGAACGCTTTTAGAACAAAAAAATCAGCATATGCAAAAAGTGAACAGTGTGTAAACAAGCCTTAACAAATCTTTTAATTTACATTTTTTGTGAAGCAATAGTGTAAAAAAAACCGTGTGCCACAAAGTGTTATTTAAAACAAAGGTTATACAGGAGACAGTCTTGGATCATTTTGTCGTCACAAGTGGTTCGAGCTCATAGGAAACTCTGCCCACCAGGCTTTCCGCACTCCTCTTAAAAGACTCGTCTTCATCGACATCAACAGTCCTGGCCGGACTGCCACTTTGTCCGCGCTGATTGTATTGATCTCTGAGGAAGACAAGAAAAGTCCATCAGATTCATTTAAATTAATGTTTGTCGACAGATGACAGATAATAAGAGCAACAATCCTTTTTTCCTCACCTATCATCACGTTCTCTGTTGTCTCTGTCTTCTGCATCCATGCGTGTCATTCCTTGAAATCGATTTGGAGCTGTGTTCCCTGAAAAGTAAAGTGAAACAGGCATTCAATTAAAATTACTGCAATGAATTACTTGAAAGGGAGGGGAACTTCTACTACTTAATATTATATAGACAGAGGGTTTTTCTGGAGTGTTTTCAGTATTTGTAATTTCCTTTGAAAAGCTGTCAAATGGGGAGACTGGTTGAGGGAAAAAGCCATTAACTACTACTCCAATCCTATATGGGTTCTCCAGGTGTGTGTGTTATTGATCCAGCAATACAGTTTTCCTTTAATGCTTATCAATAGCAACGCTGTGTCTGCCTCTTACCAACAGCCCACCGTCCCCTTCTTCTCCTCCACACCAGATAACCTATTATGACCAGGACCAGCAATATCACTACCACACTTACGACTCCAGTGACCACTGAAAAAGACTCGGGTCCTGTGAAGGTAAAAAGATCAAGCAGCGGGTTCAGAGAGGCAGGATAAAGTATTGCTCTTAACTGTATAAATAAATAGTTCTTGCACAGTGGGTCTTACCATGAGAGGACACCTGGATCACATTTGATGGCATGGAGTGAAAGAACAGAGAGGAAACATTCACACCGTAGATACAGCTATACACTCCGTGGTGCGTGGTCTCAATTTCTGGGAATTCGAAGACTGCCTGATAGAAATGCATGTAGCCTAAGGCAGGCATGGCTTCGGTGGTGTTTGCCGCAGCCTCTGTCAGATAGAAGACTCCGTCGCCATATTTGGAATGCGTAGAACAAATGATGGAAAAACTGCTACCCGGAGTGAGCATCGTCCTCCCTGGGGTGATCACCATCATATGAGAAGATTTCAGAGTGGCGCTCGGCTTCTCCAATGGCACTGAGGAGTAAAGTAAGAATAGTCATCAACAAGAGTTAATACTAACCAAATGACCTGCTTTTTTTTGCTTTGTTCTGTTTTTTTAAGTCCCTGGTCCATTTCATACAATTTTCACCTTCCAATGGACAACAAACATTTCAACCCTTAACGTGTGTTAAGTAAGACTACCTGTGACAGAGAGGTTGATCGAATCCCCTTGTGGAAAATTCAGAATCTGGTTTGTTATTTTCGTTTGATATTCGCAGAAGTACGACCCGGTACGGCTGAAGTCCACATCCTGAATGGTAAAAGTCGCAACTCCATTGTCTGATTGCTGTTCTATGCTAACAGATCCTTGGCCATTTTTCAAGAAGAACAAGCCGCCCAAATACGTTGTGTTGATGGTGCAGGTAATATCCGTGCTGCCGCCCCAGCCCACTTCTGGACCGGAGTCAATCATTATTTGGGGCTTCTGCAGAGCATCTGGGATACACAAGATTTGTTTGCATGAGACACAAGTATGACCTACTGAGATTCAACATCCGCCCGGTGTCTCACCTGAGCAGATCACGCCAGCGTCTTCTTCATGCCCACAGTTATTGTCGCCAAATCTGGCATGTCGACACAGTGTGAGGGCAGACTCCTGACCGGTACATGACACTTCATCCAGCCATATAGGACCGGTACCTCCCCCATGTTGGGCTCTCTTAAGCACAGCAGAAACATTACCACACCCAAGCTGCCGACACACCACTTCAGCATCCGGTGTTTCCCATGAGTCATCGCACACAGTTCCCCATTGGCCTCTAAAGAAGAGCTCCACTCTGCCAGCGCATTTACTTAAGTCACTGACCAACCGTATCTGACCTGGAAAAAAAGAAATAAAATGTTAACGAATATCGTCACGGACTGTTGTCAAGTTGATTGTTCGAAATCCTGAACATGGTTAAAGACCTTACTTGTGCAGGAAACACCAGCGTCACGGTCATGGCCGCAACTTGATGATCTGAAACCTCCTCTTGAGCAATCCATAAGAGAGGTCACGCTGTCAAAACATGACCCACTGGCCTCCACAACCGGCCCACCTCCTCGGCCGAAGTGGGCCCCGCTGTGGACGCTCGCGTTACGTCCGCAATGCAGCATCTCGCACACCGCTGCAGCTTTGTTCGGAGTCCACTCTGAGTCACAGACGGTTCGCCACGCGCCCCCGTGATGCACCTCCACTCTGCCGGAGCACTCGTCATGACCGTTGAGCAAACGGACCGTTAAGCTATCTGTGAGAATAGATTTTCGCCCTAAATTAGTCCCAACTTTGAACAGAGGCACGATCTACAATCTCTGTTTATCTGGATATTTCGTCTTACCTGAGCAAACAACGTCAGCAACGGAATGGTTGAGACAAGTTCTGTCTTCAAATGGTGTTTGTGGGCATTCAACCAACGTGGACTCCATTCCCCTGCAATCGACTTGTTCAATCCAGGTGTGTCCCGTGCCGATACCAAACTCACCCAGAGTACTGGTCTTCCATACTTCCCCGCAGTCCAGCTGCTTGCACACCACCTCTGCATCGGTCCTGTCCCAGGTTTCACCGCACACCGTCCCCCACTGGCCTTTGTCATAGAACTCCACTCTTCCAGCGCACCTATTGGCGCCACCAACCAGCTTTACATTGCCTGAAAACGGTAAATAGGTAAATAAACACGCCGTCCACTCACATGCAGATGTCTGACTGACCTCAACTTTCAGCTCTTTTACCTGAACAAACAACAGCTGCATCCTCAGTTTGATCGCGGCTGACATATTCTGTCAATGTGCACTTTGCGAGAGAGCTCTCTACACCAGTGCAACTGATTTTATACCCTCTTTGACCTCCACTTTGACCAAATGACCCTGAGATTTTCACAGCATCTCCGCAGTGCATTTCTCTGCACGCCACCGTGGCTTCATTCATTCCCCAGCCAACATTATATACAGTGGACCAGTAGCCAGCATGGAAGACCTCCACTCTGCCTGAGCACTGATTATGCCCATTTATCAGTCTGATGGTAGCTGCAAAGAGGGGAGCAGCAATTTTTGTGATTGCAAAAGCGAGTGGGACAACATGTGAACGGCACTATTGGTGGACAACGACATTCAATATCATCAGAAAAGTTTTACCTGAACACACCACACCGGCGTCATTACCATGGACACAATTATTATCTCCCAAAGGAGGTTGTTGGCATTGTAACAGAGAGGACTCGTTGCCGTGACAGCCAACCTGACTCAGCCAGATGTTTCCTTTTCCTTCACCGAACGAAGCGGCGTATCGGGCCAGCTGAGCCGTCCCACAGTCAACCTTCCTGCAGACCACCTGAGCGTCTCTTATGTCCCACCCATCATCGCACACTGTTCCCCACACACCATCGTGCATAATTTCCACTCGGCCGGAGCATCGGTCAGTGCCATTGACGAGTCTCAGTTGCGGATCTAAGGGGGAAAAAAGTCACTTATTTTTCATACTTCTGTTTGTCAGGATGAGGTAATTAGTTCATGAGGACTAAATGATGACAATGTTGAAAATAACAAAACAAAAGTACATACACGGAGAAAGCTATTTTTGTATGTATGTTGTTGCAATTAGTATTAATGATGAGATCTTTATATTTGTTAACCAATTGTCACTGTTGCAGTGGTGTTAGAACAGCAACATTCTCAATTTAATTGGATTGGGAATATTGAACATAAATGTTGTGACATTGAGAAATATTATTCCGTAAAATAAGTGAAATTACATCAGTGTAAAATGACCAAAAAAGGCACCAATGAAAACTGTGGTGAGAACATCATATATGGAGAATTAAGTAATTTTCCAAAATATATAAAATACTACAAAAACTCTGGGCGCAATCATTTAATTATCACCACCAAAATATGCTGCTTGTAATTGAGACATTATTTACAGAATACCTGGACATACGCTCTTCTTTATGCTCTTGTGTCTTACCTAAACATGAAATCGAAACCACCTCACAGCTCTCCAAGTGTTCCTGAAGGTCACACTGCGTGATGGAGCTCACATTGCCAGAGCATCGGCTGGTATACCCTTTCAGAGCTCTGCTTCCACCGAAACTTGGAATTCCTCTGGACATTTTAGGATCTCCACATCTGAGTTCTCGGCACACAGTTGTAGCCTCTGCCAGGCCCCAGTTGTTGTTACACATTTGCACCCACTGATCATTGTGGAAAACTTCCAGCCTGCCTGAGCAGCGGTTGGTTCCATTGATCAATCTGACCGTTTCTGAAATAGAAGCCGTAATAAAATGGAATTGGATGTTCGTTGATAAAACCATTACCTGGAATTTGGCCAAACCCCGAAAAGCTTAACATGTCCTACCTGAGCATATAACACCAACATCTTCACTGTGGTCACAGTTGTGTTGGCCAAAACCTCTGTGTGGACATTGAGAAAGGGCCATCTCATTACCGGTGCAGTCTACCTCGTCCAACAGGATACTATCCTGCCCCGTGCCAAAGTAGGCGCCGCTCTTGACCGCCAGTGCGACCCCGCAGGTCATCTGCCGGCACACGACGTCTGCCTCCACCATCCCAAAACCGTCATCACAAACGCTTCCCCACTCTGTTCGGCTCAAGAGCTCCACTCTGCCTGAGCACCGATTCGTCCCGTTCACCAACTGGATGGGTTTAGTGTCTGTCAAATTGAAAAGTCAATTCACAAATCAAATCAAATAACTTTATTTGTCATTGCATTGAATAAAGTGTATTGATGCAACGAAATTCGAGGTGTCACTCCTAATAGGTGCAATCAAAAGAATGAGAAAATATGATAATAAATAATGATGAAAATATGTAACAAGCAAGACACCCCCCCTTCCCCAACATGCACTTCACTCTCTACTCTACTTTTCTGTCCCTCATACACACACACAACTCACTCAGTTGTGTGTTTTCCGTCTACCCATTCCTTGACAGAACACACCCTTCCAAAGACCACGGAAGGAATAGCAGCAGGTTAGGGCAAGCAGTCTTATTGATCCAATTCATGCAGATTTACATACCTGTGCAAAACACCGTTGCTTCACTGCAATTCCCTCTGAATTCGTGAAGCGAGCACTGCGCGAAAGAGGTCTCATTTCCAAAACAGTTGGTTGTGACGCCAAACAGCTCGCGCTCCTCCCCGGATTGTTGGGTTCCAGCATTAAGGAGGGACTTCCCACAGTTGATCTCTTGGCAAACCGCCTCAGCTTCCTCTTGGCCCCAGTCCTTGCCGCATGCTTTTTTCCACTGGCCATTGTGGTAGACCTCCACTCTGCCGTTACAGTGGTTGCTTCCATTTAAAAGTCTCACGTTATCTGCAAACGGCACAGTTGGAGAAGGAAAAAGGTAGATTTAGGGTTGCAATATTCCAGGAATTTTCAAAGTTGAAAACTTTCCATAGGAATTTGTAGAAATTAACCAACATTTTCTGGAATTTACATGAACTGCATTTACCTGGTCATATCCATGTATAAATCTTAAACACTTTGGTTTTTTATAAGCAGACATGCATGCAAACATTTCTATGACATTACATTTTAACATGAGTTTTCAGGGAATTTGGGGGAATTGTCTGCCTGATACAACATTTATAAATGACACTAATGAGTTTTTAGAACTGTAGAGCTTTTATGGTTTCCTTCACAGAACAACTGAAACCATGAATAGTGAAAAACAAAAGAAGGTTCAGGTATTTACAATAGCCCAGACATATTCCTTATGTCCCTTTAGCACCCTAAGAAAAAAATCCCATTCAAAATTGTCCAAATATTATGTTTAGGTTCTCTTCAGGCCATGCTTTCTACTTATCAAGGACTTGGACCTTCTTCAATGGCTGCTGTCTCCTTATGACTGGTCGTCATGGAAACGGAATGGCAATTTTGTTGCAATGCATCTGTCTTTGTTAGTTTGTCACTCCTCACCTGAGCAGATAACACCAGCTTCTTTGCGGCGATTGCATTTAGCCCGTTCAACTCGTCTGCGCGGGCATTCAAAGATGGAGGCCTCACCTCCAGCACACTGAGCAGTGTACGCCCAGTGTAAACTCCTTTCACTCCCAAAGAAGGAACCTAGTTTGGCTTCGACTGCCGTCCCACAGTTTAGCTCTCGACACACCACGTGAGCGTTCGCGATGCCCCACTGATCGTCGCAAACTGTTACCCAGGTGTCACTGTGGAAGACCTCTACCCTGCCGGAGCACCGAGAGGGCCCGACCAGCTTCAGCATGTCACATTCTGGGGATGACACGATGAAATAGTTAATCAAAAGCAGATTTCAATATTAAAAGTCTGTCAATGTTTTAATCGGATGAGGATTTTGGTTTCTTTTATGAAACAAAATAAAACGTACTGACCCGCAAGCAGTGGTAGATTCAGTAGACCTAAATCAGAAATGCATGACAAATACACGAAATATGATGTACCGTTTTCCCAAGGTCCCTAAATCATATAACTTCCATATACTGTATTGTTTATGGGACAGCTCCATTCTTCACAAACATATGTTGTACAGTATATTCTCAAATATCTGCCCTTTGAGAGCCAAATTGACTCAAATTCTTCATAAAATTCTGTCACCAAATAGATGAGAAAACAGAGACTCACTGAGCAGCAGATGAGGAAACAATTGTTGTGCTTTGGCAGAAATGAAGATCATACCGAATCTTCAGTGCAGAGCGAATCCTGTCACGGTAAAAAAGTAGCACCATTACTCTTCATGCAGAAAAGAAACAAAATCTCCACAGATGTTTCAGCTCAGCGTACTGCACAGCCCCTGCAATCTCACAGCCAGAGTTTCTAAATCATATTTTTGCATTTTCCCAATCCAGAACCTCTACTTCTTTATTTTATTTGTGTTCATTTTTGAGGTGGCATTTAGTTCAGATTATTTTCTTACCTGACAAAATAGATTAATGTTCATCAGATGTTGTGAGGAAAGAGTCGAGTAGTTTGTCTTTCACTAATGATTGATTTGACTGGGACTTTGAATGGTAAACACCTCCCTATGTCCGTTTTTTGGGTGGGGGTGTTTCCTTCCTCCGATTCAGTTCCTGTTTTAAAATATAGCATGCCATCTCTGTAGTGATATCGAATAACATTTTCCCCCCACAGACTATTCTGACATTATTTCTTAAACGTGTTTCCCAGGTGGTCTCACATTTTATCTTATCAATGAAAAGCAGTGACCACCCACCACATAGTCTCTATGCAGCCCCTCACCATCCTAAGATATTTTGTTAGGGATAAATAAGATACTGCCAAGCTGATTAACCCCAGTCAGCATTTTCATTTTGGCAATTTGGCAGTTTCTGTTTTCACATTCTTCCTTATTTCCTTGGAATGCAACATTTGCCATCAGCCTGTCATCAGATCACATCATCTAAACCTTGTTATATAAGAGCTGTATAGTATCAAAAGGCTGCATATCTAATTCTTATCTAGTGTATCTTTCATTCAATCTTTTTTAAGTGTTCACAATGTGCAAATAATTAAAAAAATATTTATATTAATTATGTCATGCCATATTTATCCAGTCCATCAAGCTATTTTGGTGGTTGTCGGTGTTGGCAGCTACAAATAAATCCCCTGAAGACAGAAGATTGAAATGTATCAATCTGGAGGGGCCGGGAGGACGGAAGATATTGGTGCACACACAGCATCAATGACAAATCAACTACATATGAATTGAGAAATGCCTAAATATGTGTTCCAAATCAAACCAAGAAGATTCATTTACACTTAAAAGGACAGGTATGAGTATTAACATCCTGTTCATGCATACAGTAATGCAAGTAAAGCTGGATATCACACTGCCACCTCCTGGTTAGAGCTGATCCATGTAACTGTGCTATCTTTGATAAGTAAAAGCTGTCAATTGTGTTGGGAATATAACTAATCAATTCTGTATTTGTCATATGTCTTGTCTGCCCAAAATGTTAAGTAACTAAAAGGCTTATGGCTTCTCTCAGAGACAGTCACAAACTTAATGACTTGATCATGAGAATGGAACTGCGGACACATATATCCATTTATTTGTTGCTTTCAGTCAGTTATGAACTTGGTGGAACTTAGTGGAACTTTCAGCTACTTATTTATTATTATTTCTATCGTTATTTTGAATTCCTCAACCCTTTCTCCACAGCTGTTTTAGCTTAAACTCGACAACCATCAACAGCTGTTCCTCATCAGTTAATCAGTCCTTGTCAGCTCTCGTGTCCTCACAACCAATCAGCTCTCAGCTTGTCAACAGCCAGACGATACACTGCCCATTTGGGTTTTTTTAGCAGCACAATATTTATTTTGTGATTGCCCCCACACCACCCTACATAGCTATAAATGCAAAAATTCTGACTCACACAAACACAATATAGACGCCCCCCCCCCCCCAATCCAGTCTGCTGACACAATGAAAAAGAGCAACTTTCGTTTTTGGTCACTGAGAACTTCTTCTTTGGAAGAAGTCGTGGCGAGAGAAATCCATGTGGTTCCATGTTTGGCAACACGCTGGCATCCACGCACTTCTTATCAGTAGTTGGTCCTCGGACATCGTCGCAAAACAGTAGCTTCATCTACGACTCGGAATCCTAAAGCAATTGGAGGAGAGAAATTCATCAGCGCGCCACTCTTTCAGTTCCGTCCGTTCAGGTGAAGCAAGACACAAAAAACCCCGGGGGGCGTTTCTGTCCCGCTGCTGCTTCACAAGTAATCACATCTCCTCTAACCGAGTTATCCAATCAACCTCTGGAGACAAAACAGAAAAGGATGAGACTGGAGGAAAATCCAATAACCCTCCTCAGTGATGAATGGAAATAATCTCTGTAATGTTTTTTTTTTTAACAAAGGGTAAACACAAATCCAATAATACACTCAGATGAACCAGCATGTGTTGTGTTGTTTTTCCTTATAATCGTAGCACTCGCTTGAGCCATAAATTCTAAGAGGTCTGAAGGAAGACGTGCGTAAATCTATTTACATACTAACTGAATGTGTTGGAATTGTCTTCAAAAGAGCCTTCTGCTTTTCCATCCAAAGCACTGATGAGCCTCGAGCGCGTGTCATAAATCAAACGCCGCGACCGACGGCAGATTTGGTCTCCCGAGTGATTTATGGGCGGACGTTTCTGACCTTTCATTGTGAATATACACTTACTTTCGCGGAGGGTCGGGAACTGACGCCAAAGAATACAAGCACATTGTTTTCCTCCTTTGACTGGAAGAAGTCCTCATAGTCCTGGGAGGGGGGAAAAAAAGGTTATTTCATGATCTCTTGAAGTTTGGAGGACGGTTTTGAACATGCTGAATCGTCTCTCCTGACGTTAATGTAATTGAGTGAGAGAGCTAATCTGCTCCCTGCATTAAAACTGGATTACCAACAGGATTACAAGGGTGGCGTTCAACTTTAGAGGGGGAAGTACACTGGGAAGTCACAGCTAAAAATCAAAGGTCACTCAGCCAAAAGAAAGAAGAAGTTGTTGCTCTTAAAGTGCGGCTTTGACGAATGTGAAAGTGAGGTGAGGAGAAAGTGAGGTGATACCCCGCAGTAGCGATCCTCGTTGAAGATCTGCGGTGGCAGAGGGTTGCCCTTCTCCGGCTGCTTGTCGAGGGGGACGTTGCGGTGCATCCACAGCCTCTGCTCCTCCATCATGGTGATGTCCACTTCCTGGAAGCTGATCCGATTGGCCTCCAGGAAACCCACCACGGCCTGCTGATGCTTCTTTACCTGCAGAGTTTGAATGAGAGAGGAGCCGTGAAATGCTGATTACACGGAAAAACTTTGTCTTCTCTCGCATCCAAATCACTTTAACCATCAGATGAGAAATAAAGTCTCACTTTCACCTCTTTTATTCAATCATCTTGTAATTGAATTCCAAAGCATTCCTAGTGAATTACATTCACATGAGCTCAAACACTCGCCCAAATGTGTCTCTTTTTGAGTATTTGTGCGTTTGCGACTCAATGCAAGTGCCATTAGATTAAAAAAACTCCTTTGAAAACCCTCAGAGATTGTTCGCAGCCCTCTTTCTGTGACAAAGTGTCACACAAATCTCTTTTGTTCCACTGAACTTCAAGACCGTAACGCCTGTGTGTGTGTGTGTGTTTTGCTGGCTTCCTCCCCATGCTTTGAAGAAGAACTTTTAGACGTCAAATGTGAGACTTGATTTTCTGTTGTTTGATCTTACAGTCCTGCAACATTTGAGTAAACTGTCAACAAAGGCATCAAAGCTCTGTGTGAAGGCATGTGAGGTTCTCAGAGACAGAAAGTGTCTGCAGCTGATAGGTAATATTGGAGGTGGGTTTGCACATGGGAAATTCAAACTTAAAACTCAAAAGGATGAACGGAAAAATTAAAAAACTCACCGCCACGGAGGCTGTCGATGAAGCCACGTAAACTCTGATGACCATTTTAACCCCGATCTGGCGTCGCCTGCGACTGTTCCCTGGAAACCAGCTGGTGGAAGAGCCAGCGTGCGCCATCAGCTGCTCATTCATGCACGGAAAAACACGGTGTTTTTAAGATTTTATTTTTTATTTTTTCATTGAACGATGAGCCGCGTCGGAATCAAACCGCGTTTTCATTTCTGCACCAGCAAAGCACTAATAATAATAATAAACGGTATTATTAAAGCGCTGTTGATGTAGGATTTGGAGTGGCGTCAGTGCGCCCCTCTGGCGGCGCGGAGGTACTGCAGGGAGACGCTGCGGTTGCCATGGTGCGGCGTCAGCGCTGTGAGCCGGGGGAGCGGAGCTCAAGGCGTGGGCTGAGAAACAAACAACAAGACAGAAAAAAAAGAGCCTGGACGGCATATATGCTGCACTAGCTAAGGTGGCGTCTCGTTATCTGTCGTTTTTCACGGTGAATTATTGTTTAATTTGTATAATTTATTTGATGTTAGCTAATGTTAGCGCGGGTTCATGCTAGCATGCTAATTTTTAGTTAGCACATGGTTTCAAAACCCACAAAAAACGGTGAAATCCTGCGAAGTTTGGCGTCAAACCAGCGCTATTCGCCGTTTATGTTGACGGGTAAAGGTGGACTTTGGACGAACTCGGAGCAGGAAGTCTCACCTGTTGACAGCAGGTTGGATGTAGCTTCCATGCTAACGTTAGCATCAGTCCTGCTAGCTTAAAGCTGCAGGCTGGTGTCCTGCAGCCCCAGGGGTGAGGCTGCACTTTGTTTCCTTTGCACACGCCTCTGTGTGTGTGTGTGAATGCAATGTTTGATGCAGATACAGATGGAAAGATGTGTGATGGATTCAGGTGCTGTGTTTTGTTGTGACTTCCAGAGGAACAACAACACACCTGTCAGGAGCAGATGGCCCTTCCTCCCCTAATCCGATCTGAGGGTGCCATGGAGGAGCAGGCCGCTCACTGACCCTTTCTGTGTGTGTGTTCACAGGAGAGTCTTTGGAGTCCACACACACCTGCAGGATGAAGAAGGAGAACATGAGGAGGATGAGCTGATGGAGGTGTGAGCCATGAGGTGAGTGTTCATCCACGATAACAACCTGCGGAGATTGTGTCATTTAGATGGATGTTGTTCTTGATCTATCAATTCCCGTCTTAGATATGTGTGAGTAAGAGCGTGTTCTGCAGATAACATGTGTGTAGAACATCTTTGCACTGAGCTGTGTGTGTCTGAACTGCCCCGATTGCCCGTTTCTATTTACAGCCATGCTTCTGTGTTTATTTGTGTTGCCGTAGTAACCCGCTCATCAAGTGTCTATTATTGTCCCGAGCGAGAGGATTACCTGAGGATGTTATTAATCACAAGCACTGGGCGCCTTAATTGCTCTGAAACACTTAGTTTTGGTTCAAATGTGGGTCTACAATTTACCCCCAACATTTGACTCATCTTTCAAACACAAAAAAATTAAAAATTACATTGATCAGTTAGAAAACTTTTCCAATCACTTGTTTTTATAACCTTTTCTCATAATTTTCAAGGTACATATTTGTTTTCTGGACACACTTGTAGAATGTGTATTAGTTAA
>CAESWR010000621.1:152659-165564 GCA_903171835.1 Mullus surmuletus | reverse complement strand
ACCTCAGACAGACATGCGCCTGCAGGACCAGCAGCTGGCTCGGCAGCTGATGCGTCTCCGCAGCGACATCAACAAGCTGAAGATCGAGCAGACGTGCCACCTGCACCGCCGCATGCTCAACGACGCCACCTTCGGCCTGGAGGAGCGCGACGAGCTGGCCGACCTGCTGTGCGAGTGTCCCGTCACGCCGGGCCTCGGCCTCTCCGCCCCGCTGAGACTCATCGGCGTCACCAAGATGAACATCAACTCCCGCCGTTTCTCGCTCTGCTAGTTTTAGACCATCTCCCCCCCCACCCACCACAGCTGTGTTTTAGACTGTGGTGCATTGTGGGTATGACCACAGCGATGTTAGGTCCGGTGAACCTCTATGTAAAGCCCCTGTAATCACAAACAAATGTAGGTAATGTGTATTATTTAGCTGGAAGACTCTAGAACATAGTGTTTTTTGCCACTAAACTGTACATGGCAGCTAAATTGTGGACACTTTTAGTCGTGCAGGCGATCGCCACTTGAAACTGCAGGGTTTTTTTGTCTATTCTGTCCACTTTCAAGCTTATACTTTGGCTGTTTCATGTGACTGCTGTGGTTTATATCTCCAAGCACACGCTAAATGTTCAAATACAATTTCGCTAAATTTAATTCCCTGTATGGATCTCCCTGGTTGGACAAGAACCTTTTGGATTCTAAATGTTCTGTAATTCATTCAACCACATGTGCGGGTGAGGTAATCCGCCATTTTGCACAGCCACATTTTTGCTGCAGCTTCAAATTATGATGCATTCAGTTGTGGGGATGGAAAGTTCACAAGAAGTCAATTGTGTTTTTTGGGTTTTTTTTGCCAGTCAGCAAATCACTGCATAATGTGGATTTTACTGCAAAGTATGTGTATGAGCAGGTGTGATCTGCTCGTCTCTGCTCATGAAGATGCAGAGGAACACTGATGACACTTCATTTTGGTCATCTGCAGGGTTTTTTTGGCTTCTTTTACACTGGAATCAGCTGTCAATTATGGAAAATGAAAAGGAGGAAAACATTGGTCCGTAGCTAATTGTGCACATCCAAAAGTTGTGTCTTTTTTGCTTTACTTATATGCTCTCAAAAATATGCCTTACTGTTGATTCAAACCAGCTGACGTGCAGTACAATCAGTGTTGAAAATGCTGTAGTTTTGCTGACCCTAATGATTACAGTAGTCGGTAAACTTATAATGAGTCTTTTTTTCCAGCTGAGTTATTTTGAGCTCCAAGATGAACCGTTTTTCATGCTCCAATTTTTGCTTTCCAGCCCGAAAGTGACCATTTAAGATGTCTGTAATTTCATGTACAAATACCCAATGACTTTGCATGAGCCAAATGTTGAGGTAATGGGCCTTGTTATTTCAAGAGATCACTCACCATGACCTCCAAACTAGATGTGGGGTCCAACCAATGTAGTTTGAAATTGAGTTGCCGAAATAAGGAGCTGACGTGCATCAGAGCTCTCACACACGCATACACTTCCACATTAAACTTGCTCATCTCAACTGCTGTACGCTGCAACGACACGAACTGCCTCTGCTGCTCATATGATCATGGTTGATTTTATTTTGAGACACAATGGCGCCTGGCAAGACTTCAGCGGCGAGATTAACTTGCACTCAAAAGTCTGTGATCGAATAAAGCCAGTTTGGTCAAAACACGATACCTTGAAACGGTTTGTTGTAAATGCCAGCATGTACCGGAAATAAATAAGGTTTGCCTTTAATTTGTCAGTGGCGGCCTCTCGCCTGCTGGAGTAAGAACTTCCACACAAGCATGGGAGGAGAGGGAAATGTTTTATGGATACACGCAGCTGTGACTTTAGAGCTTAAATTGACCCCTCTGCAGTCAGTCATGGAATTTCAGTAAAGGAGATTTTAAGGGCCGAGGTGACTCCAAGCCTCTCTGTTGTGGAACTTAACAGTTAAAAACCGCTGCAGCCAGTGTGTTTATGTAATGAGGTGAGCACGGGGGTGACGTGAGACTTCATACATGCCCCCCCCCCTCCAACCCCCTACTCCCCGGTCCTTGCATCGGGAGGACCCGAGAAAAAGTGGCATGTCATGAATGACTTTGCTGAGCCTGGGATTTTCATGCATGAGCTCCAGCTTTATGCGGGCTTATCGCTGCTGAAAGCCGCATCTCCTCTTGACTGAGCGCTCGCCAAAAGGGGCCTAATGACCCACCTCGTTTGTTTCTAGCCAGGATTTATATGTATGCAGCAATTTTAAAAAAAAAAGAAGAAAAAACAAGACACATCCCGATCCTTTCAAAAATACAGAAAAAAAACCCTGTTTGTTTCGACCCCAGCCTTGCTCGACAGCTGTCCCGAGGGCCACTTTATGGATTTCATGCCTAAGCCATCTCATTTGCATAATAAAAAATGACTTGACAGGCGTAAAATCTTCTGCTATCTCTGCAGTGTATTCATGAAGACCACAAACTGTATCAGACGCCACAATCCTGAATTCTGGGCTTGAATAATCAGATGTTTTATGCTGATTTGGGCAACCACAGCGATTGAAAATGGCTCCAAGATGTAGATTCAGTGGAAATGTTAAGATTTTGTATATAAAGCCGAATGGAGTAGAGCAGCCAGGAATATGTTATGATAAGATCTGAAGTGGCGAATAGACATAGAGGGCTGAACTGGTTATTTAGCATATAGCTTGTTAATCAAAATCTTCTGCTTGGAGACCAACCTGAATGGTGACGATGAAGTTTCCTTCACTCATGGCACCTTGGCATGACCACTCTATCGGAGGCTGAGTGGAAAGATTTACACCAACGGCTTTAATCGTGTGGAAATAACCGCCCGAATTAGACAGTTTTTGTTGGAGAAACATTTCAAACTCACAAGGCTTTTAATTCAACCGCACTGTTAAAACCTGCAACGCGCCGAGACACACCGATTACAGGCGGTTAGCCGTTGGACAACAGATTTACAGGGGCTGCACGGCCCCTCGGCTCACTTATTAAACATGACAAGGGGCTGAAAAAAGTATCTCAAACCACAACTTGCCGTATGAGATATTAATTCAAGGGAAAAGTGCCCTGCTTGCATTTTCCTGCTCACTTTGGAGCTGAGTGTGCAGCTGGCAGGCGGCGGGGTTTCCATGGTGAATGAAGTAGTTTAGTACTAAGTAGTTTAGGCACCTCTTGACGGATATATTTTTTCCTGTTCTTTTCTGAAAATTGAAAATAAAAGAAAACCGTGCCATTATTGAGTTACAGGTTAAACAGCTTTTTTTTACATTGACATGTTTTCATGAGTGAGAGGGGCTCAGCAGGCGAACACCTGCCCGACGCCTCTTCACGAGGTGCCCTAATCCGAGGAGATGGAGACACCGCGGGGGCGCCGCTGCTCAAGAAAAATAATTGGCAAACTTTCTGTGATTTGCCAGGAGACTTTCTAACAGCTTAGTAGTACCAACTGATCCTTTTAATGACGACTTGTGTTGTGTTCCATTGAAAATTGGATTACGGTGCGAATTTACAGGTAGCCAACTAACTGTGGGGAGAGACAGAGCTCGGAGACTAAACAATCACCCAAACAATGACGCAGCAGCATCATCACACACACACACGTTCTGCTAACCAAAACAGTCTGGCAGTGTGAGGAGACACAATCTGTATTTGCACTGTCAGATCACAATGCTTCTTGATGATCTCATCCCTTTGTTGCGGGCAGACAGCGTCTGCAGCCAAAGGGGCTATTTGAGCCCAGGTGTTTTGTTTCCGTCTGCGCGGCTGCTCCGTTCCCACAGCATCTTTTGCTTTGTGCCGTTTTTTTTAAACTCGCCGAGGTAAACCCACACAAAAGTGGGATCGTTGCAGCAGACGCAGCGAGGACCCCGGTGAGCAGCCGTACAGAACGGAATGTGCTCGACTCAAGCTGTCCTGCCAGTTCCTCGTCCCTCAGGCTCAGGACTAATCCCCAACTTTGATGGCGTTCGGCAGCGTGATCGCTTTGATGAAACTGGGGCTGAAGTTCCACAGGGGCTTAGGTGCAACCAAGCAAATGATCAGTCAGGGAGGATCACAATCAGATTACACACCGCCACTCTATCGGCACTTTTCGCTCTATGAAAGCCAAATTAAATGATTTCACTGCACTGGTGCGACTGCGAACAGGTGTGACGGATCGTAAAGACTTGATGTTGTGACACAAACAGACAGTCGCTTTAAAGAAGCTGTTATTTAATAACCATTTGCTCAACAACTGTAGCAACAGTTCACAATTCTGTGTCCGCGCGTGACGGACAGTTGGCAGCTGTACTGCAGTGTAAAGGCACGACGACAGATAAATGTGAGGCCAGGAGGACACAACAAGATGACCTGCATGACAAGAACTAAAAACAAAATGTGTTTTTACATCGGCCACAAACCAACAGGCTTTGTCAAATACAGTCCCCACTCGATCGCTCAGGCTGAGTGGGAATTTGTTTTGTTTTACAGCATTTCCATGGGTCAGTTTGAATAAGACAAAAGTACATACACATGTAAACACTGATAACAAATGATAGTGTAAAATGAAGTGGTACACAAATCTTACTGGAAAACATATTTATGTATAGAAAATGTTACACTCTCACAGCAACACAAATGTGAAATAAATGAGGAAAACCACAGTTCTCCTGGTGGATGAAGCTGATTGACCTATAATAATAATAATAATAATTATAATAGTACAAATAAAAAAAGCACAAACTGGTACAGCCTCAGGCTTGAACATGTTCAGTCTTCTGATGGACTCTCCACTGCCTTTGAGGATGTTCAGAGATGTTCTCAAAGACACTGAAGAGTTTCGCTACATTGCTGACAGCAGTGGCAGATACTGCCTATAAATGAGTACAAAAACCAAAGGAAATTATAAAAATATATCATCAGAAGCCGTGATTGCATGACTACTAGCCATTTGACTTGCATGTCACCTACAGGGTCTGCATAAGTGCATTTGTTGACTTCATGTTTGAGGTTTTTTCCCCTTGAGACCTTCGGGAATATGAGGCATCCTCTTGACAATTAGAGGAAAATACAATTAACCAAATCTTAGGTCAGTGCTAAGGACAACCTTCATCTGATCCATGTAGCCCATCCTTACTGGCCACAGCCGCATTGTGAGCTTGCAGTTTTTCTTTTTTTTAAAGGTTCCCCATGTTAAACCCATCAGGGAGCCACGCCCTCCTGGTCCATACTGCAGCCCAGAGCTTCGATGTCATTGCTGATGTCTGTGATCATGCGGTCCCACTCGTCGCCCTCCGATGTCTCCGGGCCCTCGTCGGACGCCGCACTGTCGCCGCTTCCCCCCGCCGCACCGTTGCCGTTGGTGGTGGAATCGGAGGCAGAGCTGGCCGTGCGCCGGTAGCGGCCAAAGCTGTCTGTGATGATGCCCCGTCCATCTTTGACGCCGATGGTCTCCAGGAAATTCTCAAAGTGCTGGCTGTCCTTCTCTGGTATGAAGGGACGCAGGCCTGCCAAGGAGGGGGAAAAAGAGCTTTGCTGGCTTTAAGGTGGTAGACAGTTAATCACAAGTGTGGACAGAACTGTGATTCAGAGCTTCATTTGCAACTGAAAGTGACACATCCAAATATAACACACAGTAGGTGGGAATAGATGTTTTTACGCTGATCAAGAGGTTTTCTCTCTTACTTTGTATTCACACATAAGCGAGGTGACTAGGCCTGTCACAATAATCAATAAATCACTTTGATTGATACTTTTGCCGGCCTCAATATATCGCCATGTGCATGCGTGTTTGTTTTCCTCGTCTCACGCTACCAAACAGGCTGGATGTCAAGAGGGTTCACTCTGCGCTTTGGTCTCAGCACCTGGGAACGTTGGTTCCATAGCAGAATGAATGGAGTGAACCCTTCTGTCAGTCATCCAGACTCTTTGTGTCATTGGGGGGAGGCGGGGCCGCTAGCATACACACACAGGGAACCTTGTGAAAAGTTCTTGACATTCCAACTACAATGTTAAATACTCTTTAGAAATTAGAGTTTATTGCTTTTTAAATGGTTCACTTGCATTAGTATGTCATGTCATCATTACATTAGTTAAAAAATGATCTCAAAATAATGTTGACAATAATATTGTTTATCGGCAATAATTTGTGGGACAATAAATGGTCAAGCAAAATTTGTTATTGTGACAGGCCTATTTGTGACTGATAGATCAGAGTAACAAAAGGAGGAGTGGTCGTACCGAGCAGAAGGAACTTCCTGCTGTCCCCGTAGAGCTGCCGCAGGTTAATGCAGAACTCGTGGATAGAGGCGCCGTTACGGTATTCGTGGAGCAGAGTGGCAAACTGCTGGATCTCCTGGGACGACAGCTTTGTCCGCAACTAGCGGGAGAGAAACGCGTCAAACAATCAATGATGGGAAATGTCTGTGAAAGAGCGAGCGGTGAACTGTCCGTACTGTGGTCATGTAGTCCTGAAGCAGCTCTGCGGCGGTGGTACTCAGCTCGCCCTCACTCGCCGTCTTCGTCTGAGGGGAGGCCGGGGTGGAAGCGGAGGGAGAGCTCCCGTCTGCCTCCATCGAGGCCTGGAAAGGACTGAGACGAGAAGGCACCTTTTGTCACATCACTTTACGGGGGCTGCCAAGCGCTTTTACTGATCGCTGTGCTGAAACGGTGACACGAGGGAACACTTACAACGCGTTGCCTTCAGCATCAAAGGCCTCTTTAACATCCACTTTGCTCGAGGAGTCATCTAAAAAAGATCAAGGAGGTTACAAAAGAAACAAGCTCTTCACTGGTTCACAGAGGCTTTTAAACATCGGCACCCTAATTCCATTAGTCCCGTTTGACTTCTCGATGTGTTGTCTCTTACCACTGTACAGTGAGAGATGTCTGGTGGGAGTGGTAGCTCCATCAAAAATGGCTCGATCCAGGAAGTCGATGGTTGATTCTGTGTAAACTATCTGAAAGACCTGGCTGAGCAAGAGACACAACTCCTCTGCTGCTGCCTGCCAAAAGAGAGGCAATTAACATTTAAAAACCCAAGTCGGATATCACAATCAGTGTTGTGTTGGAGCAGCAGGCTCGGTCACTGAATTTGGAGAGTAATGCGCAATTATTTTCCAAAGGTGCTTGTTGTTGGTGTAACCTCAAATTGCGACAAAGAGCTACCTTATTATCGACTGCCAACACAAGCAGACAGCAGACTTCCACAAGCACGGCTCCGCTCTCAGATAAGGAGCTCAGCGTTTGAGATTTGTTGAGGTCAGGACATGAGCTGGGGCAAGGAGAGCCTCCTGATTCCTGGGCTGGAAAATGCAGGAAAACACACAGTTATTTCCTTTTTTCCCCTCCTATTTCCGAAGTACAGCAATTTATTAATGGGCTTTAATCTGACCATGTGATTCTCTTTATTACGTATCATTATCAGCAGGTTCGTATTACTCCATGCTCATTTCTTCACAATTTCTATGAGGACAACATCAAACAAAGAGTCACATAAGGATTTAAGTAAAGTCCAGTCGGTTTCTTTCTAATTAACTTTTCCGGTCTCACTGCCCGTCCATTGTGCTCTCTAACCCTTGGGGGAACAGGTGACCTCATACCTGTCTTGATCACCACGAGGTGCAACGAGTCATCCCTGATGTAGGAGACGGCAGCAATGTCAT
Organism: Mullus surmuletus; assembly: GCA_903171835.1. Lineage (NCBI taxonomy): Eukaryota > Metazoa > Chordata > Actinopteri > Syngnathiformes > Mullidae > Mullus > Mullus surmuletus. Next base: position 157,917 of record CAESWR010000621.1, on the reverse strand, counting down.
GGATGGGCACCCTAAGGATGATGTCCTCTCCGTCGCGCCACACAAGCTTGATGTTGTATGCCGACAAACTGACCACCGCGTCCTGCTCTGACGTCAGCTGGCCCGCCAACTGATGTGACTTCTGAGGAGCACGGGCAGGTAGGCTTTACTCATGTGAGAATGCAATTACTAACCATCTTTAAAAATGCCAGATAGTATTTTTTGTCTGTGTGAGAGCCGGAAGTATTGAGATTTTCATGTGTGAGGTGCAATCCTGTTATTCTTACCCGTGCATTGTCAATAAGCTGGAGGACTTCTGTCCTACTTGACGGGTTCAAGTACCCTGGAACTGATGTCAGCTGCCCCAAGTACTGATTAAGTCAGAATGTCAGAGTTACAAAATAAGACTGTGTTGTGCCATTTTTCCCGATTCTAATCAACTCACAACAAGCACGAGGAAAACTGTTTTGCATCACAAACCCACGACTCACTTTGACTTCCTTCTCGATGTAGTCGTTGAGCAGGATGTCGGGGTCAATGCGGTGGTCGGGTTGAGAGAGGGAGAAGGTGTGGAGGGCCCTGCGCTCGGTGGCTTTCTCCTGGGCCTTCTTGTCCCTCCCCTTCTCTCCTTTCAGGAAGACTCGCTTGAACGGAGACACGATACCTGGCTAATGAATAAAAGACAGAGAGCAAGAGTCAGAGATATTTGAATATGTGTCACCCTTGTAATACCGGTCACTACTTTAGCTGTCACCACCTTGTCCAAACTGCAATAAAATCAAAAAATAAATAAAGTGACTCAATCCAATTAGTCAAATTCACAACCCCGTTGTATTGTAATTGTAACATAGTAAAAAAGTTTCATTTCCACAAAAAAGAGAAGCTATGTCAAACTTGATTGTGCTACTTGCATACCAAAGTCATTTCTGCTTTTGCACATTTATGTTAGTAGCGGAACAAAACGCAGCAGATGCAATCACGTGACTGCAAATGCAGAGCCTTCTGCTACCTAATACAGTCTGCTCAATATTGTCTCCCCTTTTATCAGTAGCTATTAAAGAATATGTGCTCATATTTGAAGCTAGTTTAAAAAACAAAATAGCGTTCAAACTGTAAAATAATTCAGCATTATGTCAAGTGGGGAAATGTCAATATCGTAGTGCCGTTTTAGTGCTCGTTGAAGGGTGCTTCACAAAGACCTTGGCAAATGGTATCTTTTTAAATGAGTCTAGGCCACGGTCAAAAGCATAAAGCAAAGCCTACCTCATTCTCCATTAGCCCAGACGGTAGAGGAAACGCGTGTTTGACGACGAAGCACGCAGCCTGGCCTCAGGTGCTGCTGCGCTCACCCCGACTACACTAACCACCTGTGGCCTCCGCTCGCAGAAAATGACAGCTGCCAACTGGCGAGAGGCATTGTGGCTCGAACATCCGAGTGTCTGAGCGTGGGTGCGGAGGGGTGTGACGCCTCGCGAAAGGAAGGGAAGTGTCTCTTACTCTGTAGAGTAGAGGCTTCTGAACAGGAAAGGGACTGGCCACAACTTCCTGTGAAGACACGCGTTTTTGTATTCAAACATCTCAGGGAAACCAGCTATGCTCATTTGGAGCTCGATGTGTTCATGCTGGAGAACCATTCAAGTGCCTTTTGGGGGGGAGGAGAACTGTAGCTCAAAAAAGTATTCAGAAAACAATCAGCCCACTAAAACTGTAGCAGATATCAGCTCTTGTTTCGGACATGGCTCCACGGACATACAGGAGGGTGACAATGAAGAGGATGAATTCGCCTCAAGCAGTTAGATTTTAAAAAGGATTACTTTTATCACGCAGTCTTTACCAGCTCTGCAAACGATGCACAATGGCACTGCTCAACCACAGAGAAGCAAACTATAACTGTATCTTCTATTGAGCTTAACCACAAATGTCACATTTGCATTGCACTAGATACTGCAAATTCACCATATACATTTTGCTTGGCTTTAAAATCTTGTTCCCTAGCACAACAAGCTGCTACTGTGATAGTTCCAGCAGAATTGTAATACTACGCCCTGATAATGACAAGGAGTTAAAAACTGAATGTACGAAGAAAAGTGTCTCCTAATAGATTTGCTGACATTTGATCACAAACTAAAGCCTCTATAAAAGACTGCACCCACCCTTTACCGGTGCATTATTCAACAGTGTGTAGCTCCAGAAGACAAGTGCATTAACATTGTATGGCTTTTACTTGTGAAACGCGAGACAGGAGCTACTGTGGCTGACCCCGGTGAACGGCCTTAAGGTGAACACAAATGTCCTTTTTTGTGACAGCCTGTTTACTGAGAGACATAGACAAGGGTATTTGTGGGAGTACTGGTGGTCTCCTAACCTTCCTCACACTAAACATTTCTTAAATTGCAATTCTCAAGAAATCCTTGACTCTGTGTTTTGATATGATCTAGAATATCAGAGGAGGCACTTCTACTGGAAGTCAAGAAAATACCTGTAAAAGGTGAAAAATGTCAATCACCATTTCTTAAAAACTTAGAGAACATCTTCAAATGTCCTCTGTCATCCAAATTAAATACTCTTTATTTGGATTTAAACTTTCTGGCAAAAGAGATAACAACAAACTGACTGCCCACTGCAGCTGCAATTATGCAATTCTGTGTACTATCAACAAAAAATATATTAGACTAAATGCATTCACTATCACCACCAAGTGGCACAAATAAGAACTGTATGATAACGGCGCATACACAAAATATCAGCGCAGAATAGAGCCCAACCCGGCTGTAAACGCCTAAAAATAGTCAGGAGAAGTATCAAGTGTGCAGCGACTATATCATTCATTCATTTGAGATGAAACTGTGAGGTTTTATCTTGACTACTTTATAGGATTCTTTGTTTAATTATCTTTTTATCAATTATTATGGACCGCACTTACTGTTTCCATGGCTTGTTCTGCTTGTTTTATCTTGTTTGTTTTGTTTAGCTTTCCATTGACTGTACAAGAGACGCATGAGGAAAGCTCCAAACGAATTGCCCTGCTGGGATAAATGACGTTTTCTGAATCTGAATTCAGAATAGCCAGTATGTTTCTGATGTTTAACAATATCATACACTTCTTACATTTGTGACTAAAAGTAGGCTGCACATCACGATTATTATGTACGGAAGAGGATTAGGGCCATCGGGAAAAAAATGCTTACTGCCATTTGCTTTAATACAGCAAATAGCAGTACAATAGACTTGGGATTACTTAATGTTGCTTGGAAAAAACGTCACATCAAAGCTAAGTATCAATCTAGAGCTATGATCCCAAACACACCTCTTAAGAGGCAGGAGGTTGTGGTGGAAAGTAACACGGAATCCTTTATTGTCGGGGAAGAAAATTATGATAATGGCTCAAGTGTAATAACAAAGATGTTAACCTCAGACGTCTCATGATGCAGCTCAGCCCTCAGCCTCCTCCAGGTGCCGAGCAGCAACCATTGAGGGGGGGGATGGGGGGAGGTGGAGAGCACCGCATCCAAAAGAACCGTCAGCGACGTGTCACGGAAACACGGATCTCTCGCCGCACAAATCATTAGGCGTGTGTGTAGTGTTCATGTGAAAGTGGGCAGGACAGCTCAACAACCACGGGGTGCTGATTTCCTTTAGCATGACTGACACTGATAAGCAGCGCGTCTGGCAAGGCGCTCCACCACCGTCTCCCGCTTCAACAGGCTGCGGGCATCCCGGGAGTGCTCTCATTACCTCTGTGGGAGTGCACCGACAATCAGCCGAGGCAACACGGCAAAGGGCTGTGCATTGGAAGCTTCAATTGGCTCCTACTACACACCTCCTGCCCTCCATCTGCAGTGTTGGTTTTTTGTAATTGTCTGCTAATCTAAGCAGATGAGCGCCCACCCTGAGTCGTGGATCTGCCCAAGGTTTCTTCCCAAAGGGGAGTTTTTCCTTGCCTCAGTCACCTTGGTGGGATATGTTGGGTTCTATGTTTTATATGTGCCTCTGTTTTGTGTGTCACGGCTCTAGATAGATAGATAGATAGATAGATGTACTTTATTGATCCCAAGTTGGGAAATGTTTGCGTAGCAGCAGCATTACACACAGAGACAATGACCTAAACCTATTTAGCAATATACATGAATGTAAAAGATGTACAAAATGTCCAAATATGCAGTATATACATTAAATAAAGTGTAGTACTACACTTGCATATGTCCATGTAAAGCACTTTGTAGCCTTGTTTTGAAAAGTGCTCTACAAATAAATATTATTATTGTTTTTTTTCGTACATATCGAATACATTGTCCTGTGTGATTATATATAATATACACAGAAATGATACAAAGTTGAGCTGTGAGGAGCAACAATCAGCAGTGTAGCTATGATGCTAGCTAGCATGCTAGCAAGCCAACTTAGTGAACAGTGAGCCCGACTTGCCTTTTTCACTTTTTTAACATCCTCCTCCATTTCTACGTGCAGGTCCTCTTCTTCATATCCCGTTCGCCGTGGGGGATCCGAGTGAGACGAGAAGACATCGCCTCCGAAGCCTTGTTTTTTCCCCCCCTGTCTTTAACCAGCAGTTTAGCCTGTTAGCCGCTGCTAGCTTAGCCGCTGCTAGCTTTAGCCTCGCCGCGCTAAAGTCGGCGCGAATCGTCGCCGACAGCGGAACGCCATCCTCGTTTTTGGGCGGTTTGTGTTGATATAAAAGGGGGGGAACGCCCCGGGGTGCCGTCCGCCGCGGAAACCCGAGAAAAAACAACTACAAGGACACTCTGTAGAGGAAACAAACTCGGGCAAAACAGTCAAAACTTTTCAATCGTGCCGCCATTTTGGGCGTTGAACTGCGGCCCATGATGCTTTGCGCGCGGCAAGTCCGGCAGCCGCAACTGTGTGAGGTAGGAGAGGAATAACACGGGCAACATTGCGAATAGTACACATATTTCACGGACACGCCCTTCAAATCTTCAAACAACAATAAACACAATGAAGTAACTGCATATTAAATATTTGAAATAAGGCTAATTGTTTACAAATTCACTCTGTGTGGACTCAACTACCTTTGACTCCAAACATCCCTTTTATTTAGTTCAGTGTTAGTTTTCCTCGTTCTACATGTTAAAACAGGAAAAGCAGGCGATTTCCGTCGAGGCAAATGTCGAGGCAAACGTTGAAATAATGTTAGGTTGGTTAAGATACTTTTGAAAGAAGCCATGTTGTAGTGTTGTAGTCTAGACCACACCAACCCAAGACCAAGAAAATATCAAGACCGGAGAGTATCGAGACTAGGACAA
>CAESWR010000621.1:140542-152582 GCA_903171835.1 Mullus surmuletus | reverse complement strand
ACATTTGGAGGCCGAAACCAGGACAAGACCAAGACATTTGCCGGTTGCGACCAAGACAAGACCAAGACATTTGGAGGCCGAAACCAGGACAAGACCAAGACATTTGGCGGTTCAGCCAAGACAAGACCAAGACATTTGGAGGTCGAGACCAAAACAAGACCAAGACATTTGGAGGTCGCGACCAAGACAAGACCAAGACTGTATATCAAAGACAAATCGCAACAAAACAGAACAAATGACCAGTGTCTTTTTATCAAGTTTGCTTTTACATAAATGCAACAGCAACAGCAACATTTCTTTTCAGCAAGGTATTTTTTGATAATTTTCTGGAACATTTTGCATATTGGTACTTTGCCAGCTATTTTGACTCATTTTCAAGGGAAGGCAGCAGCTGCATTCTTCTTTTCTCTGTTATCACAGTGCTGGCCTGGTCTCGACCCGTCTTGATCAAAAATCCCGAGTCCACCCAGTCTGAGACCGAGACAGGGCCAAGTAAAAATGCCTTTGGTTTCGAGACAAGACCGAGAGACCCTTAAAAAGTGGTCAGGAGACCGATCTTAGGACCAAGACCGTTTTCGAGTACTACAACACTACCATGTTGACAGGCCATGGGCAGGACATACACAGGTGTAACCTATTAAGTTAATTAAAATGCCTGCCCTGTCATGGAATATGTGTTATTCCACCTGTGTTTTTATTTAATAATATGAACCACAGGGCTTCAAAAACACATGACCACCACGCTAGTAAACCTGGATAATGTATCCCAGTGTGTGGCTTTTTACATTTTCAACCTTTTATTCCACTTTGTAAATATTTATGATTAGCCTACACACATTAATTCATTACAAAACTGCTTATTTGTACGCATTCAGTCATCTTGAAATCTGTGTGTAGTATTATATGGATTTCCACTGTTACAGGAACTGCACATGCAAAATGTGGTTTATGCACAACACCTTAAATCCTTATTAGTGATGGTGTTAACGAGATAATATACCTCTTCACCTCTTTAACTGTCCTGACATATCTGTTACATATGTTCTCCTTGTTATCGTAGAATTTTATCATGATCATTAATGTACTACTAAAACAGGAAAGCATACCAAAAATGACTATACAAGAATTTATATTTGATGATTGCCAGCATATCTTCTTGCTTTGATCTTCTTGAACACTTTTTTCCATTCTTCCTCATGCTGAAATATTCTGAGGTAAACAACACAACAGCTGAGCAGACTCTCATATTGTTTCCATCTGCTGAGAATGTGAAGTGTGCATGTGAATACAGTACTGATATATTGCACTTTCAAATACTATATTTATTTTTCTCTTCTGGGATGAACAGTCTGATATATGAATCTACAGTAAGGCTTAACATTACATTTTCAGCATAATATTTCTCTTTTCATCTAAAAACCAAAACATACAAAAAGAACGTTAGCACCATATGTTATTAATAATATTCATACTGTTCCCAAAAATAGGGTGTAGGTACAATACTGGACATCAGTTTTGCTTTTTTAAAGAACGGGGATTCCATGAAACAATTTACTTACATGTTATATTTAACAACAACAAAGAAATCATTCCTTATATGTTCTCAGTCACAACATACAGTAGGTTGTATCAGTACACTTTCATAAAGATGCTACAGATTGTAGCCATTTTGCTTACTGACATTGTGCCACCTTTCTGAATACCCCTGATAAATCATATAGCCTAGGGAGTATCCTGATAGATTTGTGAAATACACCGACGAGCTAACACAATCTAGAAATTGATTGAATATAAACAAAGCAATATTTCCCAACACCTTTGATGACATTTTCAAAAGATCAGCAGCAATTAATATGACAACCATAGTCGTTTCATTGGACTATCAAATCCATTTTTAAACAAAATATTACAGCCAATTCTACAATAACAACAAAAATAGATACACACAGATAAAGGACATATAAATGACAGGAATTTACAACACAGCAATCACGTTCTATATTTTTTTTAACCCAATTTCCATCAGCAGAAGCACATTTGTGATCCTTTGCGTGTATTACAAAGATGCTTTGCGTCATCTGCCATTCATAGATTATTTCAGAAAACAGAAAAAAGGGAAAACAAATCCTAGTGCAGATTGAATTATTGTGGAAAAAACATAGCATATGCTGAAATCAGTATAAACACTATATGAACATTAGAGTAACTGTAGTTTTTTGTGCAGACCGGGAAATCAAAATGGCACCATTGAGAGTAAAGTTCTGCTGTAAACTGTGTGGATTTGAGGTGCTGGCTTTCGAGTAATTTTGAGACTGCAAGCTTTTGAGACCTTAGGCTCTCTCAGTTAACCAGAAGGCTATGCTCTTGGAAAGCCAAAAAGTAGACTCTGCAGTCCACAGTGGTAGCACCTTTTAAAATGTATTGTATTCAGCACCAGGTTACTAACAAAAAAATCAAAGAAGGAACCAAAGCAAAAGAAGGAAATGCACCATTTGATCATCTCAGCATACGGCTCCAATGGTCAAACAAAACTCAACCAAAAAAAACCTGCTGCTACACATCAATGCAGAAATCAGATAGGATTTTGTGCATTTGAGAGCACTTACATGCGGTATGTTGAGGGTCACCTCACAATGATTCCTAAAGGCATGCTGGAAGGTGGTTGGAAAAACCAGGGTATGAGGTTATTCAAAAGTGAATCAGTGACTGGGCCTGTCTCAGGTACATCATTCTGTTGTAAGAAAATGCAACATAACATATTATTTTTTTGCACATTTTTGTCATCATTGACCTCTTGTTCCTTTGTTTTATTCCAACCAGGAGAATTATTGTTTTTGGCTGGAGGATGTATTGTTCACACGAGACAAAACGACACAGAGTTTTAAGTTTTACGTCTTGGCACTACGAATCATTCATTGCAAGACAGAATAAGATGTAAAGGCATAGACAAAAGTACAAAACAATCATTGACCAAATCATTCGTGGCTGGCATCTGTTATCACTATCCATCAAACGATCCAAACGGAAATGCTATCGAGTTCAGACTAAGTTGCTGAATCAGATGGGGCTGCAAGTGATTCAGCTTGTTCAGACACAAAATGTTATGTTAAGGTAGAGATGCTCAGTGTTGCCTTACTTTTGCTCCCGTAGGAACCAATAACGCAGGAGACATCACTTGGCTCTGCCACACCGTAGAGTTTAGCCGGACTACAATAAATGGGTAACGACGATGTCCTGTAGATGACAACTTGAATGAAACCAAAAGACTACGCAACCTTGTCGGCTGAGGCATGCTGAACTTGTTCTGGTTTAGGAAGGACAGTAGTGGAACATATTGTTAGATTGTTGTAATTTCTGAGAGTGTGCTGGCACGTCAAATGAGTAAAGGAAGTCATTGGCATCATGGTTGTTGCGGACCTGGCTGCCATGGCTGAGACTGAAGCACCTGAAGTAACAAGGCACAACAAGGACCGAGAAGAACAAGCTTGTTGCTCAAACTCTCTTGCTGTGTGTTGTGGCTGTCAGGGGATGTGGAATTGGGCAGGTAACCTGACAGAAACAGTTCTCTGTAGGGTAGTTTGTGACCTTGTTTGTGGTATAAAGCCTGCCAGCCTGAATACTACACTGCACAGTATAGAGAAGGCTTAAGTTTACACTCACGTACAGTAGATTAGCTGTTGAAATCTGCCTACAACTTAAATAAATGAAGAAAGGTACATAAAAACCAAGACCCATTCATTGTCTTACTCTTAGAATCATTGTCAATAGATGCATAATGTGGCAAAATGGTGATTGTACTGTAGAAATATATGTAAAATATACTGCATGTTTCATAAAAATCCAGACTTGTACATAGACTCTTCATAGACTTCAATTAACTTTCATCACTACTATTCTAATGACAGTTACGCAAGCATAAATACTCTGCGTTATACAACGTTAAGCACCACTAGATTAAACGCAGCCCGGTTGTACATCATTTTGTTTTTGAAGCTAATACTGTCCTCTCCCCTGCACAGAAAACAAAGAATGAATCACAGTGTAACTGCACCTGATTTGTACATGTGTCCACGTCTGGGAAAAAGTTCAGCAGTGTTTAAAAGTGATGCCAGGCAGCCAACTACCACAAGCAATATAATAATAATAATAATAATAATAATAATAATAATAATAATATTAATAATAATTTGTGTCAGAATGAGTTCTTTCCCAAGAAAACAAAATTTGCAAACCATAATTTAGTAGTACAGTCCCAGCCGAGGAATGGTCCAGGATGCAATATGTTAAGGAAAAAAATGGAGACCCATGAGGACATGCTTGGGGATGAGAACTGCATTGAGACACCCCTGAGTCAGCTGGTTCAGTGGTCTAGTTTGTTGGTCCTGAGGAACCCCTGTATTGGCTGTTTTTCTTAGTTATTTGTTTTTTTGTTTTTTAAAGAATACGTATTATTATTCAATAATCAATTAATTGACTAACTATTAACATGGCTGTTTATTCACTACAACAAAGAGGAACTACTCTGGCTACTATGGTAAACAATGTACAAGGTGGTTGTTTGCATACACATGTACAGTATTTCTATACATATGGTGTGTTGAATGTTTTCTCCACCCTAGCTGACCCAACAGTTCTCAATTACTCAGGGCTGAACATCGCTTTTAAGCTCAAGGGTGGCAGACCCTGGATGTTGAAGCTCTTGGTTATGGCAGTGTACCTCATTGCATGTTCTCATGTCAGGATCTCCAGTTGTTCAGCCTCAACCCCATTGTTCAGTTACCAGAGAATGTGAGAGTGTTTTTTTTTTCTTTAGGGGAGTGCGCCAAGTCCCGGCACTATAGAGATGAGTAAGAGGGTGGAGCAGCAACCAAGGATGGAGCCGAACAATCGGCGAGAGAACAGAACTGTGGGAAAGGGCTGAGGAGACACACACGCATGAGCAGTGGCCCAAAGCAAAAGCATGCATACGTACCCACCAACACACATACCCTTAGCGTGTGTCACACGCTACATGCTGACAGGTAACTTTCCCTCACACAAAAATACGGAAGAAATCAAACAGAACTCCAGTCAGACCCTTTAGCACGATCTGTCCTCATGTTCTTTTCCAACCCTGGCAAAAAACCCTCTTGCCTTTGGCCCAGACTTACGTGGCATCTACCTTTTACAGTACGATGGTAACAGGCACATGTGGCCACAGCTAAGCAGAGAGCCAGTGAGCCAGGAAAAGGGGATCTCTGTACTGTGCAGGGTTCTTGGGCATCCCTTGTTGGGTGCATTTGTACTAATGCCTCGTACTAAAAGTCATGCCAAACACTACAATGTAAAAAAACACACATTATACACTATATTTAGATGGATAATTGAGCAAAGAGATAACACTGGAGTATGAAACGCATTCATTTTAAATGAATTTTTCAGTATTCCTCTCTGGAATTTTCAGTCAAGCTCCTTTGACTTAGAAGGCATGTTCTTTCTTTTTTTTTTTTTTAAGTGAATGCAGTGGTCATGTGGAGAGGAGAGCTTCTGTACTGTAAGATCAACTGGAAGAAGTATATCAGTGTGTTTGCTGCAAAGCAGGCGTAAAGATGGCACACCATTTCAACAGACTCGTTTCTACTGGTTCAAGGGGGCAGACAAATTGGAAAGACAGTACTGTAGTATGCGATTTGGCTTTGTTTCAGCGATGCTGTCCCCGGCAAACCCCTATAAGAGTAACTAGCCTCTTTGAGAGCACACTGATGTTGAAAAGTATACCTTTTAACACTGCAACATGTTTTTGTCATGTAAAAAAGTGTTTGTACTGGCAAAATATAGTTATGTTGATGATTATAAATGTGGACACAAATACACACTTAAGTATAATAGCATAGAAATATCTTCTTACGTTTCTTTTTTAAGTTCAAGAAGTTATTACAAGTCTTTGCACCCAGTAAGCATATATTAATTAACAAAAGCATTTGTTGATAATAAAACAAAATAAGGAGGTTGGAAAAGTACTTTCTAGTATTCAGAAGGGAATGGTGGAGGATTTGTTGAAGGCTGTCTTTGCACTACAAAAAATGTGCATGCTAGTGCACATTTGTGCCCTTCGACCCTTTAAAACACCTACAATCTTAAAAAAAGTCTTTGGAATGTTTTTACAATGATTTTCTACCCACCAATTTAGAAAACTTTGTGCTCATTTCAACTACATTCTGCAGTCCGCTCTTTTTTACTCATCACAAGTGCCTATCTTATTACTTTGTGCTGTCTAAACTATGGGCAAAAATAACAGAGTAAGGCATGCTATTATCGCTTGCCTCCACTGGAGGGCAGTCTGTACTGTAAAAATGTCATAAATGGGTGGAACTGATTGAAGGTCAGTGTGCTTCTTTTTTCTTCCATACATGATGCGATTACGATTCAGGATTTTGGACAAAAATAGTACAGCCAGGATACACATGAGCCACATAAGCTCAGAGGGGAAATCCATTTTTGAACTGCTTCTCTAGGACACATCTAATAGTGTGTCCAGCCTCTTATTTACATTATGATAGAAAATTGAGTGCTTTTTTAATTCATGATCCGCGAACTTGGTAAACATTATTATACATTACAATGATTTACATAAATAATGGCAGTAAATGTTGGGATGTGCAAAGACCTGCGCCCTCTGAGATTCTCCTCCATCATTCCCATCAGGCTTTGCGCCAGTCCCATGTCACAGGGACATACAATATGCCCTTCACAAGTATTCACAGGTTGAATCACCAATACAGCATAATGCATTAAACACATTTCATAATGAAACATTCATATGTTATCTACACACTCATACAGAACCCTCCTCTATCCTTGTAGAGGGATTTATATGAGACTTCTGTATATATCACATAAGATACATACTGTAGGTTCATAATATTCTCTCTTAACTGTATTTTTTTCTCCAAAAAATAAATCATGACTGTGCGTTTTGACTGTCTTCACAGATTTTCAGTCAACCAAACACACATCTTCGGCAGGAAATTTGAATGACTGTAGAGAAGGAGAAAGGGGGGAGGGTCAACTGTCAAATAGAAAGAGACAATATTTGGAGAGGGAGGGGAGCAGAATGAAAGAAAAGAAATGCATGTGAATAGTCGAGTGTGAGAGTGTGTGTGTGAGGATGCTTTCAGAAAGAAGATTCGTACTGCAGGAGTTCATACAGAAGCGGACCGTCCCTGTACCTGATGCCCACCGCATTAGGGCTAATGTACTGCAGCACATTTATGGTCCTGCGCAGGCGCCGATCCACAAAGTGCGCATCCCAGGCTGGGTAGCGTTTTCTGGGCATGTCTATCTTGATGAGGGGACCCTCAGGCCGGATGGGCCTGCCGGCTGCATCCACAGGCTCTGTGGACCGCACCTGGAAAACCGGAAGGCAGGTGTCCGTGGCTGTTTCGTCTGACTCCGCGTATTCCCCTGCCACGCCCCTCGTGGGGGTGGCCTGGGAGCCACGTGGGCCTGGTGTGGGCGCCATGGGCTCGGCCTCCGGGGGTAACGGAAGGCCCCACAGCAGCTCGGCACAGCAGGAGCTGGCCAGCACCCTCAGCCGAGGGCCCATGGGGTGGAGAACCCCATAGTAGAGAACCATGCAGGCCACACCTGAGGCAAAGCACAGGAAGACGCCACAGAGGGCGATAGAGGCATAGGCGTCAGTGGTGGCTGGGTCGCGGTACGCATACCAAAGGGAGCTGAGGATGGCATTCTCTAGCAGCACTACTGTGTAATAGGCCACCATTCTGTACCGCGTCCGGCCCTCCCGCACGTTGAACCAGCAGAAGACATAGACCACACCCACCACCATGTTGAACAGTACCTCCTCCCATTTGGACATGCAGAAGTCGGTGCCGCCATGGATGACCCAGAAAGCCATGGCGCACCAATGGAGCACCACAAAAATGCCAAAGTAGATGTGGAAAACAGAGGCAAACAGGGCAAAGGAGAGCACCCGTGAAGAGATGGTGAAAAGGCGCCAGAACAGGTGCACAAGGGCACCCCGGTAACTCATGCTCTTCTTGTCGTCGCGCGAATCACGCAGGAGTTTGTGGTAAGATGCTAGCACCCAGGCCAGGGAAAGGAGGGAGGACATGGCCGATAGACCTGGGAATAAAGACAAAGAGAGAGAAAGAAGAGCCGAGAAAATGAGAGTGGGGAATGACAACAATGAAAAAAATGTTGACACAGCGATGTGACCTAAAAGAGTGAGACACATTTTCACAAGGCAACTAATTACCATAATGGCTCCCTGAGTCAACAAAGCTCCTATTTACAACAGCAATTCAGCTTTCTTAAGACATGTATAATAGTAGAGACAGCAGATATGTCAGTACTGTAACCTGGTACATTGAATATTATCTGCAGAGCAGCAGCATGGTGCCTCTCAGCAAATGTATTGATGACATTTCAATAGACACCCCGACAGAGAAGGGCATCACTTGTTATGATTGAATTGCCTTCCTTGGGGAACAGTATTGCTGGGATCGTGAAAGGGGTTTCAATAACAGGAGTGATGAATCTCGGAAATTGGATATAATGGTGTAGAATGCTGCACGCAAAATAAAGCACTTCACAAAAAGCCGACCGTCAGGTATAAAATATGGAGGCATCTCAACAGCATGTGGCAACTGATTCCAGCTCAGGATTGAATGAAAAGCTCAAGTGTTGTGTGCGCTGGTCCTTTGCGAGCCCCTTACACTGCAGCCACTCAGCCTTGTTGCTCTGGATCATGATGCAGAGCTGCAGCACCAGCTGAGGGGCGCTCTCCAGGAAGGTCTCCAGAAGTCGCAGCATGTTGACATCGGCATACTCGTACATCATGGCCCAGTAGAAACGCCGCTGGTTCTCCTTCTGCCGGTGACTCTGTATGCCGAGGTACATGGTGCGGATGTACCTGCAACAAAGGAGAGACGACCACCGGTCAGCAGAGTTTATTCCTCCTGCATTGATAGAAAACCCCGATACACATTAGACTTCGGCACACCTGCACATGGTTGAGTTCTCACAACACTAGAGGGCATGCTTAGCTGCTTTTTATTAGATAGGAGGATTAATTCATCTGCATTTATGAGGAATTGGGCTCTGAATGGTAATTGTTGGCGTCCATCAATGAATGCAACTCATCTGAATGCAAAAATGTATGTATTTTGCTTGATGATGCAGTGAAAATCAAGAAAGAATTGAACTCCTAATAAAACGAAGGCCAGTAACTTACTAAGTTTATGGCCCTGAGCAAAGGAACAAGGTGGAGAAAACATTACTGGCACGATCCCATTAAAAATATTTTACAACGGTCTCTCTGGTCTCTGCAGGTATTGTTATTGACGTGGCTCTCGAACGCGTATTCTAAGCAAGGCAATTATCACTGTCTTAAGTGCACCACATGACCCATATTGTCAGCTGCTGCAACAGCTATTTTCATAACAGATGGGGTTTCATAACGGCGAAGTGACTGTGCCGATGCCAGTCAGATGCAGCAGGTAATGCAGCAGAGTGGTAGCTAATTCAATCATACTCCTGTTGCAATCAAAGCCATATCGCTGCTCCCCCTCCCCTACTTTCTTTTTTCAAAATAAAAGGGCTCTACACAGAGACCCGTGTACCAGCGAGCCAAATGTAATATGCTCCAAATTGTGATATAGCTAATTAAGATCATAATCTTCTCTGGATTGGGTTCATTTTGAAATGTAACACTGCAGCTGGAGCGGCCAATTAATGTGTGCGGGAAGCAAACAGTGACGGGGGGACGGGGACGCGGATGGGTGGGGGAGTGTTTCCGTGGATCGAAGCTTTGGACGGGAACATCACACCGCACGCTTTGATACAAACATCAATCCGCCTGACAAATGAAAATCAAGACAGCAAAAAGGAGGAAAAAAAGCCAGCCTGCCGGGCTTTTATCATCTCCAGCATGTAAACTTCTCAGACGTGTTCACCCACAGTGTCGAGAAAACACTCGCCAGAACCACAATTATGATGGTATGTATTGAACATCTGAACAACCATTGAATATCGAGTGTAGGCTGCAGGCTATATCTGCCTGAGCTGGCAGAGTGGCCAAATAAATCCAGCACTTGATGTGAGGGGCAGTCAACCGAGGACAACAGTGTAGCAAGGACAAAAATAGACTAGACAGTGGCACTCCTCGAAACAAATTGAGAGGCTAAGGATCTAAATCCACTTCCTAAAAGTAAAATGACAAACAAAACCAGAAAATGCTTATGAGCACTTTTCAACGTAATTAGACTCCTTGGCAGCTATCGGAAAAGAGATTATTGTTTAAATTGAAATGAGGCTGAGTTTTGCGAGGAGATCGGAAGGGCCTGAATGCTTGTTCCGGCATTAACCGGCGTCCCTATTCCTCCATCGGCACAATAAGAATTCCAAGACTTAAGTAATGAAAACCATGGATCACGCCAGCTCAACTGTGTGACACGTGGAGAGCAAGAGTTTTTATGTGCTTGTGCCCTAAAGATGATAGATTAAACCAGGAGAAAAGTTTGTTTGACGCTATTGTGATGTTTTTTTGTTAAAGAACTGAAAAAAAGAAGAAACGGTTGAAAATGTCTTGTTTTTTTGTAGATTTCAAAGCTGCTGTGGTCTTTTAGTTAGTTAATTAAATCTTCCTTGGAGTTAAGTTTGGAAGTTTGAGAAACAGAAGCTATGTCACTTCAGAGAACACATCTGCCCACCAGAAAAAGCTTATATGTTCATGCCATCAGACTTTGGGTATATGTGGAGTGGAGAGCAGAGATTCTTCATTATTCACTGGAATGAAGGATGCACAACCGGCCCTAAAAACTTCTAGCGGGGCACAGAGTTGTAAGAACATATGAACGATGGTCTTTTCTGGAATACCGGACAGGAGGAACCAGAAGGGGTGCGGGTAGACACAAGTTTTTTGGGATCAATAGCTTTGGGCTGCCAGAAGCACCATTATATCCAGAGGTAAAAGCTGGTATTCTGTGACATTTTCAGTTGGACTGGTAAATGTCAGATGGAACAAGTCAACCCCTCTTCCCCACTAATGACATGCCACAGAGACCTACACAGACCCTTTGTCTCCATCCTCCAATCTCCATTAGTCTGTGTGTTCCGCCGATGCGTCTCGCTGGTCTGCAGGGCCTTCGTCAGAAACAGTAATCTTCACGGCCCTTGGAGCCGCCTCGCTTGGACAGATCGTACGGAGCTGAGGGGCGAGCTAATATTGACAATGCGGTCGCACTGGAGCTTACCACTTTACTCGTCACCGAAAAACAAAGTCAGGTTGTGGCAGTCAGTTGGTTTTGCAGGTACGGTTGGGGAATCTATCCGGAAGTTGCCACTGAAACGGAAAATGTGTTGGAAGAAACCAACACAGAGACGCTCCAGGGCCAGTCTTCTCTGGTGGCATTTAAGCCAATTGCCTGTTGACATAGATATAGCCACCAATTTCTAGAACAGACAACGCAATGGAGTGGCCAAGTCCCGCCCCTTCCGGTAGACCCTCATAGGACCTATGAGATTGTAAAAAAAGAATGGGTTTCATTTTCTGGTCCCAGTCCCAGTCCTTCATTACACATATGTTGTTTGTGGATTTAAATGATAATTTTTCATGTCAAGAGTTAAATCGTTTATTGCGCAATTGCCTCAGTTAAAGGCTGTAGAGAAAACACAATGAGAAAGACTACATGTCGCGTCATCGCCCTATTCCCTCCGCTTCTCGCCATCAGCATAACTGAAACTCTCCACATGGCGCGACTTAAAATGATTGTCACCTCTTTCGATGAGGGAAAAGGTGGTGAAGTGGAGCAGAGAGATCGCCATGTCTGCTCCAGAGTTCCCAGCGCGGGTGGTGAAGTCTATCATTCATGGCGAAGAGCTGTAGTTCACAGAGCAGACCCACACAAAACCTAACATTATCCAACTTCTGTTTGAGGTCTTCTTTGCATGCAAAATTATCTTTAAAAACCCACAAACAACAGAAAATAATTGTTATGTCCTCATCGACTCTCATCCATAGAAATTAGTTTCTGGGGAC
>CAESWR010000621.1:45576-57671 GCA_903171835.1 Mullus surmuletus | reverse complement strand
CCCCCCCCCCCCCTCCTGTTCTCATCCCGCATAGACGCACATTTACCACCTACCTCCCTGGCAGTTGTGTGGACTGCTCCCTTCTGGCCATGCCAGCTCGCTGACACATACAGATTAGCACAGGAGAAAACAGAAAAAGAGGGCGTCCGTCTCTTAGTTACGGGCCTAAGCTGGAATACACAAGGCCGGGGGATAATTACTGCCTGGTGAAGCTAACCGCCCAAAGATTTCCAGCCCTCTCGGCTGTTTACAGCCAGCGACTACCGTTTAATCACTGACTCTTTAATCTAATAAATCACAGCTGGGGAAAATAATCACTGCATCTTCCCTTTGTGGGGTAGCAGTGGAGGGACCCCTGCGCTCTTGAGGGGGGGCATTGTCGGCAAGCGTTTGCAATGTTGAACAAACACGGGGCAGTCACGCTGCATGCATAATGTTGTCTTCATTTGTTGCTTATGATAAACGCTCTTGCGCCAGGAACAAAGTGCAATTTTTCAAAAAAACACAACATTTTTGTGTTGCGTCTAACTGCGCACACTGGGTGTGGCTCTGTGGGAGCTTCCATGTGTGGCATTTAATGTACCTAAGTTGCGGCATTTTGCAGTTTTGAACATTGTTTCTATGTGTAAAAAAATTTCTCTCCACTGACGGGAAATAAAAACTCGCTTCAGAGGCGGCGGCGGCGGTACTTGAGAAATATTGATGGTGAGGCGAAGGGTTTGCTTATTTACCCGGCGACGAGGTAGCCACCTGTTTTTCTGTCCGCCCACATCAGGCCCATGAAGGATGGGCTGCTGGACCTGCGTGCTCATCAGGGAGAGACAGCTGGCTAATCAGGGCCTGATCCATAGACCTCGAGTATCGCCAAATTTATTATTGTGGCAGGACAATGAGGGCACACTCACGCAATTACAGACCCAAGCAATATTGGCCTGAAATTATCGAAAGAGAGGTGTGTGGGGTGGGGGAGTGGGGGGGGGCAAGTTATGCAAACGTGCAGTTTTTGAGAAAATAAATGGGCAACTGCAGCAATGTCAGGTGATAATTAAGATGTAAACGAGGTGAATTTTCACCTTTTTAAGAGAGTGGTAAAACTATTATATTGCCGACGCTTTATAACCATTTTGCAAGCGACTACGCTCACAAGTTCTATTGTCACGTTGCTCTAAATGATCGGTTACATTAGAGAAGTGAGTTACCTGGCCGGGTCTGTAGCTGGAGCTTGCAAACAAAATATCTCAGGTTCCTGCTTTCAATATATCTGATTGTTGTCCTTTTTCTGTAGATGTTGAGGCTGTGTGTTTTTTTGTTGTTTTTTTTTAACAATATATTAACAAATAAGCTGAGACGGTGTGCATTGTTCAGTTTCAGTTGTGATTTTTTCCCCCAGTGAAGTGATACATTATGTGTCCACTTTTATGATCACGTGTTTAAAAAAACAAAACAAACCCGATCAGTGCAAAAGTCGTAATGAGATGTCGAGCCACACGGCTTTCACACACAAGCCTCAATAGGACGACTAAAAATATGTCCCGTCCTGATCCACACGGCTGCATTCAGACTGCGTCGGCTTCACGCGCCCCGTTCAAAAAGCATCATGCTAATCCAGTTATGATGCATTCAGCCTGCTCCAATGCATCCTGGGTAATTTAAATAGTTTGCAGCACTGCAGCAACTGCAGCTGTGAGTGAGCTCAGCTTTTTTTAAACACATTTTAAATAAAGTAATATGGATTTAAGCTTTATATGGATTTAAGCTTTTACAGATATGCTCATTGGTTGTCAATAATCTCAGATCTTAAGCATCGAAGAAGGAATAAGATTCATCTCATTTCGTCTATTCAAAATTTTATTGTAAGTGTCACATGTAAATAGTCTGTGGTGAGATCAGATGGAATCTTTTAAAATTCTAAAACCCCAAAGTTGCAGAAAGTTTTCCGTGCATCGTGATGGGCCGCCGCCGCCGCCGTCCCTAGTTGGCGAGATCGACCGGCCTGGTGAATGTGCTGGCCTCGGTGTCTCGGCACCTTGGCACTCGTCTGCTGGCTTTCCATCGGCCACAGCGGCGCGGCGAGATAGAACTGGAGTGTCTTGAAGGAGGCGGCCTGTTGAATGTCTTCCCACCCTCTCCTTTTCTGTGGGACCCTCTGCGGGCCCTCCCTGTGTTCCCTGCCCAGCCCCTGCCCCCGCCAGGGGAGAGAGCGGAGCAGGAAGGGCCCGATAGCCGGCCAGACCGTTCCTCTGCTGAAGGAGCCTTATCTCAGAACTGCACACAGCACGCTGAGCGCATCCTTTTCCTGGGGTTCTGGGTCTGGGAGGAGGAGGAGGAGACACGGCTGGATGTAGGTGTGTTCTCCAACCTTCTACTCCTCAAGCCCACTGTGAACTGGCCTGGGACTGCCTTCCACCACAATAGTTTCAAGTAATTTATAGAGTGAAAATAATTAAGCTCAGCACTTTGATGCCCGCAGCAGTCGCACAGATTTCCCTTTTTGCTCACACTCGCCGTGTAGCTTCTGTGTTTCCTACTTAGCTGCTCGCCTATTTGGATTTCAAGTAATTTTAGAGTTTGAATAGAAATCTGCAAAAAGTCAACTTGTAAACTGCCTAGAATTGCTGTGGCCGAGTTTAAAAAGCCTTGTCAGTGTTGTTCACTGTGAGCCCCCTGCAGGAAGTCTTGTGACCATTTGTTAACTGCTTAGGAATGCGTGTTCAAGTGTGGTAACGTAATTGAATTTTTTTTTACCATAAGGCCATTTAAATATTCTCATATTAAAGAATCCGACTTGCATAGAAGAAAAGCTTATTCGGAAAATGTAATATTGATTTATTATGAAGTGCAATTTTTATACCTTTACCTGCTGCTGAAACCTGATATTATAATCCGAGATCTATGTGAACGTTGATACATGTGTGTAGGTTTAAAAAAAACAGAACATAACAGACAAACGGTTGCTGATAATTACAGGTCAGAGAAAACCCACACACACCTGCTAACGGGGAGAAACAAGATCTCAGACATTTTGTGTTTCTTGGTTACATGTTGTGATCAACACTCGCAACAGAATCTCTGGGGCTGCTGGAACTGCTGACCGATTGTGTAGGACTGTATCCCTACATGTGTGTGTATGTGCGTGTATGCGTGTGTGTCCTGCCAGTGCAGCACTTTCCTCCTGTCGGATCAGAGTCTAATGGAGATCCCCAGGCAGTGAGGATGGACCACAAGTTCCCACTTCCCCTGATGAAGATGTTTCTCTCAGTCACTCTCCTCTCTCCCCTCTTTTTTCCCCTCTTTACCCCCCACCTGCGCCTATTCACCCTCTCCCTCTCCTGAGAGTAATTTCACAGGCAGTTCTAAAGTGGCCCCCAGCCATCTTCCCAAATCCCAGTTACATGTTGTTTGGCGCTGTCAGCGCCGAGCCCCATCGCCACTCTCCTAACCAGAGAGGAGGCCATTGTGCAGTAACGGTCCGTATAGATTTTCTCTGGGAAGTTGGAAAGTTTTGTTTAATGGCGGCTCACCTGGAGGGGCCGCGTCCTCCTTCCTTGTTAGAAGTTGGTTTCCAAGGCGGATAAACTTCTCCGTCTTTCCAGGCGACGGACTTGGCGTTCCTGGCCTCCGTCTCGTAGTGCACTTTTGTGTTTTACACTAAATCCGATGTAATTTTAAACCATAATAATCAATATTTGAAGACCAAAACAATGGTGGGAAAAATATTGACAATTCGTGGGTTAAGAGTTATTGCTTGTAGGGTTTCACTGAAGTCCCTGGTCGCCACTTAAACACAAAAGACACTTTTGCTCATCCTGAATTTGCAAAGTAGCCAAAAGTAATGGTGACATTATACATGCGGTGTCTTCACACAGCTGAGTTCCGTAATGTCCTCTGCTCGGGTGTCTATCCAGGTCCCTTAAGCTCTGTTAGGACGTGTCTCTACATTGTTTTACCAGCCCATCAGTTAACTTGTCCACCTCAATCAGCGTTGGGTGTGAAAGTATTAAAATCCGAGTGTAAGAACCTAAAGGCCACAGCTTGAGGTGACTCAACACGGCGCAGCGTTTTCAATTTATCTGTAATCTTTGAGGGTTTGATAAATTCGGCCGGCCCGACCACGTCTGTGGTAATGCACTGAGCGGCGGCATTGTTTAGTGCGACTCTCAGGAGAAGGTTCCGTATTCTTCTGGACAAATCATTATGCATTGAGTAGGCCATTAGGAAAATGAAGACGAATGAGTCGCCGAGGTGAGGTGACAAATTGAAGGTGCCGTGAAACCGCAGCTGTAGCCTAAAGGTCGGAAATATGAGATGGGATGACTCATTCTCAGACCGGCCGGGAGCAGGCCAAACCAGTGAGTTGTCCTTGTTTTTCCTTGACAAAGGTTGGCATCTTTATCGATAAAGATTCATCCACCTTGGTCCCAGTATGGCCGTCCTCTGATACTGAGCCATGACATCTTGACTGTTGTCTATTTAACACCCAACATGCTTTGAATTTGTAATTCAAATGCCCATCTTGCGGAAACTCCACTGATTGCAAAAAGGAGTTGGATTTGAACGAGTCAGATAAAATGGGATAAAACGTATGTGATTTATTTCGGGAAACCTAAATGTCCAATCAGCTTCAACAGATCTTGATATTAATTGTGTAACTTAGTCCCTTTCGCAGCTTCAGGGTGTGACTCACATAGCAGCCATGTCGCTGCCATGGTGACCTTATCTTCACAAATTGATGACGTCATGGCAGCTCCACTGTTTGCGTGAATTATTTGCGTCATACAATGCTACAGTGGGAGTGATATTTTTTCCTCAATTACGACATGGTATACAAACAAACCTGCATTGTCAGAGGAAAGGTGTCACCAAGTACAGTATTACCTAATGATTCATACCAAACAAAAGGGGAACTAAGGTGCTTCACAGATGTTGCAAAATTGGGGTTCTTTGCTCAGAATTCCCAAAGACACGACCTCATAGGTAAACTTGAGTCCTCAAAACCTAATTGGTATCTCTAAATCTGTCGTGATATATAATGTTAGAGTAATACATTCTTCAGAACATATTCTTCCATTGGCACAAAAAGACAAGTTTTTAATCAAATGGTTATTAAAATGACCAAACCATTGTAGATTCAACTTGCATGTAGACCTTTAAATAGCCTGGCATGAATGCAGAAATGAATACATTTTGCATTTCATGTCAGAATGGAGTTTTAGACTGATTTATATCAAGAGGGGGAAAAATTGTCCCACCACGCTGTCAACACCAGTGCCCTATTTATGAAATCATCCATGTTCCAGTCGGCCGGCCCACATCAGGCGGAGGCATTGTTCCATTCTGGTGGGAAACGCCGCGTCCCAGCTGTGGTTTGTTTCACTGTTGAGGAGCTGCTGCTGGACGGCACAAACGGAGCTGACTGTGCAAGGACGCGCAGCTGGATGCGTCCTCTGAAACGTCTGATAAAAGATGATAGTTGAGGTGCAACAATTAGGTACGTGTTGCTTATTTTGAGGTGATCCTTTTAACACCCATTGTTACATCAACATCCTACTTTGGGCTCTTTTCAGTCACCGAGATCTTCCTGGTTGATCTCTGCTTGATGATTGAGGGTCACTTCGCCTCCATTGTCTGCTGTCTATTTCTGCATCCAACCCCAACTCTTATCTTTTGTGTTTGTGTCCTTTCCGACCAGGAGGGCAGCAGCAGAGATTCTCCGAGCGACAAGGAGGAGAGCGCCACCCCTCCTCCCTGCACCGAACTCGACACGGAATCCATCGCCAACACCGTGACCAGCAATATGACGATGCAGGAGTACTTCGCCCAGCGCATGGCTCAGCTGAAGAAGGCCCGTGGGCAGACCTCGACACCAGTGGCCGAGGCGGAGACCCCCGAGACGTCGGACCCATCCGGGGAGGCGAGTCCCGTACACAGCGGCAAGAAAAAGAAGAAGAAGAGCAAAAGGGCTACAGATGAGGCAGAAGTGGTTGAAGATGCCTGGAGCGACCGCATCACCGTCGAAGTTGATGAGGAGCCCACCAAGAAGAAGAAGAAAAAGAGAAAACACGCAGAAGATGAACGCCCTTCGAACGAGAACTCTGGAGCTGAGCAGGACTGTGAGGAGGCGCCACCTTCCAAGAAGAAAAAGTCCAAAAAACAAGCAGAGGACTCGGAGCTGATAGACGGACACGAGGAACAAACCGAGGAATCTGAGGTTGCACACAAAAAGAAGAAGAAGAAGAAGTGCAAAGAGGAGGCTAATGATGCAGGACAAATGGACACAGAGGAGCCGGTGGAGAAGAAATCCAAAAAGCACAAGAAAAAGAAACATCAAGACCAGGATTAACATCCAAGTGCACGAATCCTGCCAGCTTCAGGGAGACTCGGTCATAAACTTACAATCATAAAGCTGCAAACGCGTCCAGCCTTTATGAACTAAAGACCTGTACATAGTCTCGGTTAAGAGCACTTTGCAACAGCGAGGTGGAAATACCTTAAAACCATTGATTTGTCGGCTACTGGGACCCAGTGAAGCTTGAGACGGCGAAAGGCCTTACAGCTAGTTTGCAAGAAGTTAACACCGGTCCTTCCCGGTCAATTAAGTCAAAGTACATCATCAGACAATAGTGAGTCCAAACTATACACGCCAATTAAACAAACTTCACGTACCATTCTAGGTGATATTTGGAGGTTCTGATTGACAGCTTGTGTGTGGGAGGCTCCCCGGTCTTACAGCACCAGTAAACATACAGTGAATTTATCTATTTCTCTGTGGGTCTGCACGATGTATGGACCGTTTTAGATGCCATATGCTACCAGAATCTCAACTTTCTGAGAGCAAATGCCGAGATCAGTAATGTAATCCTGAATGCAAAGGGTCCACATTGCTAATCTTGGAAATATAGTTAATTAAAGATGGATGAATTTGTCATTCTTCGTAAGTCAAATTATGAAATGCATTTTTAGTGAACATCCACTTTTGTCAACATCTTATCACATGAATTCAAATGACTATTTAAATACAAACTACGTCAAACGCAGATACTGTTTTCCTTGTGATATGAAACCATGATATTGTTGCCAATAAGCAACAAATAATTCAGATTTGACTGCAAATCTTTTTTTTTTTCTTCCTCACAGCAAATGCTGGTTTTTAAATAAAACTGCTTATTCACGCACGTTTCACAGTTTTTCTTCACCGCAGTAGTATTACATAAACAGAAAACATCGCACAAAGACAACACGGATGTTTTCAAACATACGTGACCGTCACAACACGTTTTCCCAGCGGCAGAAGTGATTCATAAAAAGCTTTTCGCGAAATGGTCGGACAAAACCGGCCCGTCTGATTCGGCTGCCAAGCGGCGGCGTGTGGCAATGGAGGAAAAGGAAGCCCTGCTGCTTGGTGGTTTGCGCTAAAACAGCCCAGTCTTCCTTGTTGCCGTGTGTCAACTACATATCTTAGATTAAATGCTACAGAGATGGAAGATTGTTGATGGATAAAACTGGGGAATCACAAATGGCTTTATTACCCGAGGCTTGACCTAAATGGATGGAAGGCGTGGGGGAAATTATTTCACCTCGAGTGAAAGAGAAAAAACCAGCTCTCCGACTCATGAGTCACACTCAGAGCTTTTGAGAGCGTATTTACACACTAGCCGCGATCCCTTGGAATATACGGCGTATTCCAACCACAACCACTCCAACAATCGCGATTAACATTCCAAAAATCCCAGTTAAAAGTTAATTCGGCACGCTTCGGCTCCCGATTAACGAGAGGAGAGTCTCTAATCCGGCGGGGCAGAGGCCAATCGCAGACTGGCAAACACCAGCCTCCAGCAGCCACATGTCTTCGCCGCCGACTGCGTGAACAACAGCAGGCTGATGCTGCTCCCACCCACGCAGCGGTTAGCACACAAAGCCATTAGTCATTTTAACAAACCCCCCCGCCCCCCACCCCCCACCCGGGAGCTTTTTCGGCTGCTTAATTCCAGCTTGCAAATGCGATTCGGTCGTGGGCCGCCCGGCGCCGAGCGTGCACTCTGCTTCACCTGCCACCAAACTCACACACACGCTGACTTTCACTGGCCTGCACGTCAGAGCTACGGGAGGAAGCGCGGCCCTATATATCACCCGTGTGTCTGCTGTGTGCGCGCAATCTGTGGCTTCAGGTGCCGTATCCTGTTCCTGTTTAAGAAGGGGGGGGTGGGGGTCTCACACAAACCTCGAGCTGACACCGAAAAGTCGTGGTGGGACTTTCTGAAACATTTTTTTTTTTGTATTTCCTTGAAATGGAAGTGCCAACGCCGTCTTCACCTCCTCCGTGTTTCACCTCCTCCGTGTTTCACACCGAGCCCTCCCTGACCTGTGATCAGTAGCAAGGTTGAAGTGTGTGTGTTTGTGTGAGCTTCTCCGTGGCTGCAGCCCAAGAGTATCCTGTCAACAGGAACTCCTGGATTTGATATGCAGCCGCTTGTAGCCACAGAAGGAAACTGATTTGTTTGTAGTGTGTGTTCGGCGGGTTATCTCTGCTCTCACCCAGCGCTCCCAGCACTCCCAGCTTCCCAGAATCCACCTCCACTCCCCCCAAAAAAGGTGATTTTGAAGCCTTTTTTTGGTAACATTCAGGGGTGAAATTTGACTTTGCATTGAGATTTTGACAGCGAGGGAGAAAAATGCAGCCCGAAACGCCACAAACTGATTGACTGGGAGTGCTGTCACTCAACCAGCATGTGCGGCGCCACGGAGCACCGCAGAACTGGTTTGTCTGGGGAGGTTTTTCTTGTTGACAAGTAAAAGTCTGAAGTTACCAAATCCCCTTGTTTGTCGTCGCGCCACACGTTTCCTCTCACATCCGTGTATTTTATTCTTGCTCTCTTATTAAAGCTCCCTTCAGTGCTGCGACTGGCCGATGAGCACCTGGAAGGAACCCGGTGACCTCACGCCGCCTCACTTATGACTTGTCATACCAACACACACAAAAAACTCTGCCAGTGGAAAAGCGTTTTGTTATGAGGCCAGTTTAAGTAGTTGGTGGTGTTGAAATGCCTCTCTCTCTCTCTCCCCACCAGTTCATGGGGCTCAACTTGCAATCAAGGAGGAGCCGAGAGTCCTCCGGGGTTTCTCCTGGAACCTGCTCCTCAAATATAAAGCGCTCCCCCCCATCCAGCAGGAAAGACTGAATCATAACTGACGAGGAGGAGCTGCAGCAGCCTGCGCGCATGTGGTTTTTCCTCTCCAACAAAAAAAAAAAAAAACCCTCTCATTGGCACATCTGTGAGCGCAGCCTGTAGCTTCCACACCTCCACGGTGGATTCTTTTTGCTCGCGTGGTTTGCGTGACAGAAGGTGGTTTTTGAGCGCACCGGTGGAGCCGCAAGAACTTGTGAAGTTTGGAGAGACACAGAGAGCGCACAGAGAGCGCGCAGATGGCCGCACTCATCAGCGCGTACTCGTCGTGGCCGGAGTCCTTCGAGTGTCCTCCGGGAGACGGGGACGCGCCCGACGGCCACGGCCCGCACCGGAGCGCCGTGGACAAGGCGCCGGAGCCGCGGATCCGGCGGCCCATGAACGCGTTCATGGTTTGGGCCAAAGATGAGCGCAAACGGCTGGCGGTGCAGAACCCGGACCTGCACAACGCGGAGCTCAGCAAGATGTTGGGTGAGACAAAACTTTTATTACTATTATTATTATTATTATTATTATTATTATTATCCTTATAATAATAACAACAATTGTTATTTATTTATTATTCCTTTTTATTATTATACACTGTCAGGCCTCAGTTGCCGTATTGACAAACTTTATTTTAAAGTTATAAAAAAAAAAATATATACATTTAAAAACAAAAACAACCCTATCAGCTGATTATTAACCGACAATTTACAAAATGATTATTGCAATGGGAATGTAAATTACGCACACATCCCCAGGAGGCAAGTTCAAGTCAAACAATAAGTTTTGATGCGAAATATAATTGGTGAGGAGAAGAGAAGAAGAGGAGGAGGAGGAGGAGGAGAGGAGGAGGAGAGGGACAGCACAGAAATCTGTCGTTTTGCCGACTTGAATTAATGATAATCTCCAAATCTGGCGCTCTCGCAAATTGGATCATCTCACAGCCAAGGAGAGAACAGCTATACACACACACACACACACCCACACACACACGCTGTGTTTTAAAATGAGGCACTCAAAGTCCATTGGATAAATCTAATTAAAAGGTCAATGTAGTTTTTTTTTCTTTGTCAAAACATTTCTTTTGCTGTTGAGAGTTAAATAAAAACTCTTTAAAAAAAGAGGAATACAGTTAATATAACTATTTCTTACCTAACTGCACTCTATCTATATGTTTGCTCAAATTAATTCAAAATCTTAGTAATTGTCTAATATAAAGAGAAATCCTGCAACTTTAAAATTTTAGAGAAAACAAATAGATTTTTAATATTTAATATTTAAATGTCAATTTGATTTAGATTTGAAGAGTGTATTTTTTTTCTGCCAAAGCCCAACATTTTGCTCTCGTCTGCCCACAGGAAAGTCGTGGAAGGCCCTGACCGTCCTCCAGAAGAGGCCCTACGTGGAGGAGGCCGAGCGTCTGCGGGTGCAGCACATGCAGGACTACCCCAACTACAAGTACCGTCCTCGCCGGAAGAAACAGCTGAAGCGCATCTGCAAGCGCGTGGACCCCGGCTTCCTGCTGGGCGGTCTGGCCCCGGACCAGAACGCTCTGCCCGAGCAGCGAGCCCTCTGCCACCCACACGACAAAGACCAGGGCAGCCCCGGCGGCGTGGGCTTCCCCAGCGCCAGCCCGGCTCTGCCCAGCGTCAGGAGCTTCAGAGACCCCGCCGCGTCCAACAGCAGCTTCGACACGTACCCCTACGGCCTGCCCACGCCCCCCGAGATGTCCCCCCTGGACGCCATGGACCACGAGCACGTCCCCCCCTCCTACTACTCCACGTCCGGAAGTTCCTCCGTGTCCTGCTCGTCCTCCGCCTCCTGCCCCGACGAGCGCCACCAGAGCCAGACGCACATGGGCAGCCCGCCGCCCCCCTACCACATGGACTACGCGCAGACCCCGCTCCACTGCGGGGGCTCGCACATCGCCCACATCCAGCACATGTCCCAAAGCGGGGCCGGCGGCGGCGGACTCATCCCCGGCCCGCCGCTGTCCTACTACGGCCCCTCGTCCTTCCCGCAGATCCACCACGGGCTCCAGCAGCAGGGCCACCTGGGTCAGCTGTCCCCGCCGCCCGAGCCGCAGGGTCACCTGGAGACCCTGGACCAGCTGAGCCAGGCGGAGCTGCTGGGCGAGGTGGACCGCAACGAGTTCGACCAGTACCTGAACTCCACCGGGGGCGGCTTCCACCACGAGCAGGGCGGCGGCATGACCGTCACGGGACACATCCAGGTGGCGCCGGCCGCCCCCACCGCCGCGTGTCCCAGCAGCACCACGGAAACCAGCCTCATCTCGGTGCTGGCGGACGCCACGGCGGCCTACTACAACAACTACGGCATCTCATAAGCTCGGGGGGGGGGGGGGCCGCGGCGCCGTCACCCCGTCAAAGACACCCAACGGGGGTTTTAATCCGTGGATGATGTTGCACTCGGTCCGCTAATGAGGCAAGCATTTCTCGCCGGCGACGACGGGGCAACGTCAGCCCCGCCGCGATTAAAAACCTGAACAGATCACTGAGCAATATGATTGTCTGGAGCCGAGGGAAGAACAAAGCAGATGAAGAAAAGGGAGATGGAGACCTCAGGGATGCAGACACACACTACTACAGTATGCCACCTCCAGCCGTCATGAAAGAAACCCTTCAACGAGAAGAACAATCGCGAAAAGACTCCTTGTCCACTTGTAAATGTCGCCACTGCTGCCGTCCAGGCGTGTACAGATGCTCCTTAGAAGCTAATTTAAGTCCTTTGATGTTTTTTTTTCTCCTTTTTATTTTGCATAAAATCCTAACTTGTAATGCTATTATCGACGCTTTCCATCCAAATGTTTGTATCGCTCTGTTCCCGCTCTCACTTAGCGTGGGGGTCTTACCTCAGTAGGTGTAATTGAATGAGGTCTTTAGTTTGGACATTTTCTTATGCAATTTT
>CAESWR010000621.1:13320-38716 GCA_903171835.1 Mullus surmuletus | reverse complement strand
TTATTTCACCAAAAGCCGCCTCAGTTAGCATTAGCTCGGCTGCTCAGACAATGGGATTTATGCACAAATGTACCTTATCCTGAATGTAAAACAGTGTCACTATTATTGGATACACTGATTAATCCAGGTGTGAATGACATATGGAGTTAAACAGCATGCACACCTGGATTAAATCAGTGTGTCCAGTGATTACAGATTAAGGTCAGAAATAAGGTAGCTGTCTTTAATTCAGGATGTAGTGGAGCTGTGCAGAAAGCTTGTTCCCATATCGTATATTGCATTTTTTTTCTTAATTTTCATTTTAACTAATGTACAGCGTCTTTGCGCCTGTGAGAAAGCGCTATACTAAAATGTATTATCATCATTATTATTATTATTAATATTATTATATCAAATCAAACACATTCATTTTCTCATAAACAAACAGAACTATAACTTTAATCTGAATCGGACCTAATTCATAGTCTAACATAACGTAATGAATAGTGTCAAATCACAATGAAATTCCCTAATCTGGCAATTACCTGTAAACAACTGGGCAAATTCTTCCACGTCTGTAAAATTGGGGATTTCCAGAGAGATTGCCGCTTGCTGTCAGCGCCATGCGACCAGAACATGAGGGAACGTCGGCATTCCTCTCTTTAAAGGGCGGGGAAACCACATTTTTGACCTGTTCCACACCTTTTCCACTGTAGCGGGCCGGCGTGTTTGCCGGCGTGGCTGTGGCGCTGCCGTCTCGCCGCGGCAGCAGCAGAGTTTACTCAGCGTGCATCCTGAAAAGCCGGCGCACTAATGATTTTGATGAGTGATGTTATAAGTTCTGCGGTGCAAGAGAGCCGCTTTTAACAGCTACTGTGGAGGATAGACAAAGCAAAGCGGCGGCCCGTCTGATGACAACGCGTGAGACGCACAGAGACCCATTAAATTAAACATCAAGTCAAGTTGGTCTGGAAATAAATATGAATGTTTTTTATTTGTCCACCAACGCCTACTAAAGTAAAGTGTAAACTGTGACGTAAACAGACATGAAGACGTGTTGGTAATGGACGACCACATATTTCTATGACAGCGTGTTCCAGAGAAGACATTGTATGGATGAATTACTAGATATTATAGCATAGTATAGTAGTATATAGTAGTACAGATAGTATTTATATATAATTTCATCATGTGTCATATTTGAGTCATTATAGCAAAGACAATGACAGAAGATGTAACGATTAGGTGGGGTGGGGTCTTAATTAAAGTACTCACCAGTTACGTCTTCGTCCTTTTGGGGCAGTGGGACCCTCTTTCCCTTTGACCTCATGAGCTCATGGCGTGCCATTTATTCTTTGGAAATAACTGAAACACACAAAAAAGTGACATTCATGTTGTTTATCCATCTTGTTAGAGGCATCATATCAGATATTCATAACTCTGTGACAGTGCAAGCATCAGAAAAAAAGAGCCAAAAAGTCTAGGGGAAAAGTTTAATCATCATAAATACAGAGTGGGGGGGAAAAAAAAAGTGGTCTGATTGCTTCTTAACATCTAGGTCTCTGCCTCCC
This sequence comes from Mullus surmuletus, assembly GCA_903171835.1. Taxonomy (NCBI): domain Eukaryota; kingdom Metazoa; phylum Chordata; class Actinopteri; order Syngnathiformes; family Mullidae; genus Mullus; species Mullus surmuletus. The sequence continues at coordinate 37,166 of CAESWR010000621.1, read as the reverse complement.
AGTGGCCTTCAAGCCAAGAGCGCTGATTGGTGTCAGATGTCTGATCATGATGCGTTTCTTCCATGCAGGAACAACAAACACCATCGAGCGGCGCTTATTCAAAGATAAAGTACGTCAGCTATGACACACACGGCTTCCGCTGCCTTGATGTGCGCTGTTTATGCTCAGCGTTCGTGGCTGGGACGGCTCCTGGGTGACCTTGGCAGCAGGTCAGTGCCATCATTTCCACGCACACACACACTCCCATTCCTCCGGCCTTACGTTACGGGTGTAATATTCGGGATGTTGTTAATGTCTGAGCTTGAAGGAATCCCTTCCTGCTGGATGCTCAGCTCTGTTTCCTTAAAGACTCAACATCAAAAATGAGGCACATGGAAATGAGTCACACTGCTGTCCCCTGAGCTCACACACTTCAACTAAAGTGCCATGTTGACAGCTTCAAAACAGGATATGAGCAGTATAGGACTATGTTTATTACAGATGGCGGAATGGTTAAGAGCAGTGATAGCTGAGCGCTCTGATAAGCAAATACAGCAGCTGCAGTCACGTATCCACTCTGAGCCACAACAGGACATAGAAAGACTCAACTCAACGGCACTGATGGCGTGAGGGCTTCGGGTCTCTCAACAACGAAGCAGAAGACTTCAGAAAATCAGTGTGAGCATGCAAGCTCTGAGCAAGAAGAAAAAGTGAGCACCTGGATGCTCCAACTGCACGTTCCACGATCACAACTCTAAGGTCTCTGCACCCACGGTGAAACCTGACCCCCTCCAGGCTGCTCAGTTCTGCAAAATATCACAGTTTGCATTTTCACAGTGTAGTCTCCCTAAGGTGCTTGCAACTATGATATATAAAAAAACTAAAAACATAAATTACAATTGCCTATGACCTTAAGGGGTAATTCATACCATTAATAAACTGACCACTTCCTGCTTAGTTAGGAATAATAATTCTTTAGGAACCATAGCGCTGACATGTGTGCAGCACCCTTTAGGAAAATAAATATTTTGATGTTTTTTTTGCTAAAGATGTGTCTTCACTTAGTTCATAAAAGCAAAAAAGTGTGTCCAATTTGGAGACTAAGCCCCGGGCCACTATAGGGCAACCAGGATACGACCTACAGTTGGGGAGATATGAGCAGAAAGACCAATTTCGCTGAACTCAGGGCTTAGTTTTTTTGAAAATTGATCAAAGTCTTCAAATTGGACAAACGTGGGCTCCTTGGAAAGGTCTTCTCAAGGGCTTTCTGACAGTACCAAGGCCACCAGGATACGACCTACAGTTGGGGAGATATAAGCAAAAATCTGAAACACTTTGGCCGTCATTTACTCGATACTTTGGGGTGCAATTTGGGGGGTCATTTTCACCAAGGTTACTTATTATGGTCTGAATTAAACACACAATAACTTAATTTGTGGGCAGGATTCACCAGTTCATCGCACTGGTGGGGGGCGACGTTACCTGGCTGGCAAAAAAGACAGTCTGAAATAATTTGTTTCCCCCTGTAACTTTGACTGTGAAAGAGGAAACCTGCTCACATTCACCAATGTTACTTAGTATGGCCTGAATTAGACATATAATATATAATATTTCAAGTGAATTAGTGGGCAGGATTTACTCTAATGCGATGTATCGTGCAGGATTTGCCCAGTGCTGGTTGTTCCACCCCTAAGGTCTATATTTACACATTGTCTTCATGACCCTCACTGTGTCCTGCAGAGGTCAAGCAGTGTGAGGAGGTAATACCTGTCTGGACGCTCATTACTGTGGAGACGAAAACTATAGGTTATTTCTACTAAGAACAAAACGTATTCTGTCTTCTATGTCACTTCATAGTACATTGATAGGAGGGAAAATTGCAAGTCATGTCATTTAATGTCATGAACCTGCGAAAATAACCATTAGATTTTTTTTTTGTTCAGAAGTTCAGCATGTATTTTATTATCTGTTCTTCTGTTGCATTTTGACGCTGCACGCTCAAAGTGGTATTTGACAAATCTTACACTCAACCTCCAACGTGGCTTTAAACCCATTCACCGTGGTCATCCGTCAAGCTGCAGAGCTTTAGAGGGACCGTGACTTAGCATAGCGGGAGTTTGACTGCACAGCAGGTGCTAATTAGCCCTGATATTTTAACTGTTGAGAGGGAGGAGGAGGGAGGAAGAGGAGGGAGGAGGGAGGAGGGAGGGGAGCTAAGCCTGAGCATCAGAGCACACGTGTGAGCTCCGTGATTAGCTGCACGGCCGCCTGCTGCGATGCTGATCCCAAGGAGGAAGCCTCCCGATCATATTTAATTTGATCAGACGTCAGATTCTGGGAAACCGTTCAGAGTCTACATCAAAAGATAAATCATTTCCTTCCTAGACTTTCAGAGATGACTCAACTAATGGTAAGAGCCCCCGTTTGGATCTAAAGACCCAGAGATTGGTGGTGGGTGGGTGGGGGGGGGTCTTTCTCACGCGGGAAAGCCCGCATTCATATCCTCAGCAGTTTTGTCAAGTCACTTAGTCACCTGATGACTCAACTACAGATGGGGGGGGTCTCTACTGTTTTCTCCAGTGGGTCAGAACGTAATACATCTGCCCAACTCGAGTCAACTCCACCCCACCATGACCCATCAAGCTCCTTAAAGCTGGAGACAGATGGCAGTGTGAGCGCTCCCCTCACTGCACGCATGTGTGTGTGTGTGTGTAGGCTTCGTGGGAGTGGGCTGCCCCCATGATTAAGCACTTCTCGAAACTTTCACCATTCACAGGGAGGGACGCCGTGTGTGCTTCGCCCCTGATAAGGGCAACCTCTCGTGGCGGCGCCTTTGCCCTTGAAAAGAGTGAGCTGACCCCCTGTGAAATTCAGCCGCTGAAAATGCTTTGGCATTCCCGGCACTTTTACAAGAGATGGAAATGTGAATCATGTGCACGATGAGATGCTTTAGTCGGTATCTACCGTACGTCATCCATATTAAAATTCCTACGAAGCGCCCATGCCGGTTTGTTTTGACAGACCGTGCCAGCCAGGTTCAAGTCGGCCAATTAGCAGAAGGCAGTTTCCCTCTGTAGCACAGCGCCTTGCCAAAATAAATGAGTAATTGAAAAGCAGTCGTCATGCGCCATTTATCTTGAAATGACCCCAGAGGCTTCAATGTGTCTGCATTTGCAACATTTTAATCTACTTTCAGTTTTCGTTGATTGATTTCGAGGTGATGATGACACAGCAGCCGCGGCTCTGAAACTGACTTTTTTGTGCAGAGGAGCAGAGAAAACCCCTGAGAATATTCTTTAAAATATCCATTCTCTCGTTTAGTTTATTTTCCCAGTTGGATATTGAGGAATAACACTACAACTGGGAGACACAGAACCCATCAGATCGTTAGTCTGACATCACAGAGAGGATTCCTACAGTTGTACAGTTGACCTCACAATCAAAAAACCTGTCTAAAGTAGTACAACGACAATATGAAAACAGTAACTGTACAACTTTATAGAAAAAGTGCAGTTACACTCAATAGCTAGTTAAAAGGAAACCAAATGAACTGATAAACAGAGGATCCATACACTGTTTTCAAGTGGCACTGGTTCATTTACGCTCATTTTTAACACGATACCTACATTTAATTTTTTAATACCACGATTATCAATGCCGGTATACCGCAACAACCCTAGTACTAATGTTCCTGCGATTATCATGAAACCATTTCTCTTCTTAATCTACCAAATCAACATAACATTAACTCTCTCTCAGCAACATGACAGAGACTAGAACCATATAATGATGATGATTGTGGGAACAAAAGGTAAAGAATGAAAAAAAGGACGGTTATGCATTGTCAAAACACTGAGCCTTTAACTGCTTTCTAAAAGCGTGTTTAACTCCCTTTATGCAATGGTGAAGTCCGAGTCATGTGTCCAAAGCCTCAGCAGATTTCAGTCCAATCTCAGAGTGATTAGCGAGGCTTTTCATTCTATCCTTAGCTTCCCATGTATCTGATTAGCAGGTAGGCCCGCTTCTGGAGGGAGGCTTTTGAACTGGTTTCTTGTTGCTCTGCCTGCGAAGTGTCTGGCATTTCTCTGGGAGTTTACACCTCGCTTTCTCTGGCTTTGGCAGTACTTTTCCCCCCGTATGGTTCTTTTATCCTCTGGATTATGATTGCGGATCATGTGAGTATACATGCGTGCGGTGTGTATCTGCTGCGTGTGTTTTGGCTGCTGCAACCATGCAAGTTAAAATGCAGTTAGACTCTCTGTGCAGCCACTCTGCAAAAGGCAACTTGCAGGGATAGAATCTGAAATGATTCCCACAAAGAAAGCGTGCAGACTGGACTGAACGCAGGATGTCATTTTCGTTTTCCTTGTTTGAACTTTTAAGAGCCTCACTCTGCAAATATGACACCTTGGGGATAGATGGCATTATTCTGGTGGTCCAAGGCCACATATGTTTCCTGGTCGTGGTGAATAAAGAAAAGAAAAATAACCTCTAATCCATCAACCGGTCGTTTACTGAACAGCAGCATATACTGGGAATGATGGTGTTTGCCACAGTTGTTTATAATACCTGCTTTCTGCATGTTTTAAAATGACCTCTTGAGTTAGGCGACATCACTTCCCTGCAGCTGATACATGTGGCGCAGCTGCAAAAAATTAGCTTTTATGATCCTCTTTTTTGCAGAGAAGGAACCAGTATCAGGGCATTTTGCATAGATTTGACTAATGCACGGTCCAGGTTCAGCCAGGGTCTATCACAGATACAATGCAGGCTGTGTAGTTGGTGGGTTTACTTAACAGGCACACGTGCGACCACACAGATAAGGCGAACGACTTTCACAGCAATCAGTAGCTTTTTCATGGCATCCACGTCCGACCATAACAAGCACTTGCTGCCTGTCATCTCTAATACAGGAACAAGAACAACAGCCAAACCTGTTCTTTATGGGTGTCAGTCAAGCTTAGCCCATTTTACCGGTCCCAAAATTTCAAGCATTTATATTTGCCTTTCATAGTGGGCATGCATCTCTCCCCACCAGGCAACAATGAATCATCTTTACCTCCAAGTATTGTCTCTTGGCAAGAATGAATTGTGCTTATTGCAGATATTCCTGCTTTTTATAGGTAATCCTTGCATTATTGATTGCAGGACAAACTGGCTCAGATCGTATTTTCTCCTGTGACAGTGACAGTCACTGAGGTAATGTCCACTCTCCCTGCTGGCGGACGACTTAAGCTTGTTATTTAAAGTCACTTGGGGGATTTATTTGTGGCTGCATCCCCATTATCCCTGCCTTCATTTACTCTTTGATCTTCACAGCAGTCCATACATATGTAACAATTGTGCCATGTCTGTCCATTTTGAAATTAGGAAGGATACAATGTGATTTTAAGAGCTGTTAAAAGTGTGTATATACCATGTATTTGTTAGTAAATGTGTCCGGCGGCACATTCTGTGTTGATTAAAACAAAGAAAATATAAGAGATGGAACTGAGATTTCTATCTTTGACCTAATCCCAATAAATTAATCAACAAGGTAAACCAGGATTAATCGGCACAGGAGCAGTTTCTTCCCAACTGCAGTCACTATTCTTAACAGTCAATAGCTGCAATGTCATAACTGCACCATCCATTTGCACTTTTACTGACTTTTTATAGCTTTACACATTTCCAATGTTTGTATATATTCCCCTATGTACATTTTGTATATATGCTGTTATGTTAAGAGTTCTTATTTTATTTTATTCGATTTTGTTTTTTACTGTATCCTTTGTACTAGAGTCATAAAATCTGCTGGAGACAAATTCCCTGCAAGTGTCACATACTTGGCAACTAAAACTGATACTGATTAAAAAAGGTAAAAGTCCAATATCTTTAGTCTAGAAATTTGGAAGATACTCCGAGGTGCTTAACCTTCACCCGAAGTGGTCTCATGGATCAGTGGCCAGATATCTACAAGAATAAAACGTCAAATCCGCCTTCCTTGAACTTTCAGACACAAGATAAAAGCAGAGTGGCATTATAGTGATTACACCCACAGCCTTGGCGCCTCACAAGGATTTTCTTTTCAGGCAAACGTGTATTATGTCAGGCTTTATCAAACACGTTTACCTGGAACTTAAGTCGGACCGAATATCCAGTGAAGAAGGAACTATAAAAAGAGAAGCCAAGAATAACACAAAAGTGGCACCTTCAATGTCTGCATTCAGATTAACTGTGGATAAGAAGCTGTCAGAGTTATGTCACAGTGTCTGGTGTCTTCCATGGAACTTACCTCTGTTAACATTTTCTCCTCCAGCCTAGGATGAGTGGCAGCCAGTGCAGATGTGCCGGCTGACACCTTCCCGTAGGCGCTGCTGGAGAACCATGACGGAGCTCCGTCACTGTTTGCCATCTCGCCCCCTTAGCTGAGGACATCGTCACGCCGCAACATGTCCCACAAACGCAACTTCCAGTGCTTCAACGCCGTTGGCGGCGAGGGTTTGCACAAGTCCGCCCTTCCCCACAAGCCTCACGCCAGCCGCTTTCCCAGGATCCCACAGCATGGCATGATGGGCCATCACGAAGCCCTGGAGGAATGCTACGTTTGCTCCCAGTACCGGCATGCCCAGGCGCTGGAGGCGCTGGAGGCCCTGGGGACGCAGGTTTCTCCTCTGTGTCACGCTCACATGCCGTACCATCACCACCATCCGCACCATTACGCTCTCAGGAGGCCCATCGCGCCTGAGGACCCCCCTGTGGCCCATCCGGGTCACGAGCGGCACATCCATCACCACAGGCACAATAAGAGAGTGGTGCTGGTGAAGAACAGCGACCCATCGTTCAGGAGGACCATCGCCTTGCACCGCAGGAGCATACGCAGCCTGGGCCTTTTCTTGGAGGAGGTTTCCGAGCTCATGCAGTACCACATCAGGAAACTGTACACTCTGGAGGGCCGCAAGGTAGGGGCATGAACATCTGCGGAGACATAAATGGTTTGTTTTCATCTTCTGAATTCTCCATTTTACACGCACTTGTTCGGCACTTTGGTCAACTTCTGTTGTTTTAAATGTGCTACACAAATAAATTTGACCTTGACGTTGACCTTTTGTATTCATAAAGAGACATTTTCCGCCGAGAAACTATTTATCTTAAATCAAAGGCTGGTATGGCAATAAGTTGACATGGCCAACAATGCTGATTTAAGTGTTGCCTAATGGCAGAGGCTGAGAAAGCAGAGTGAAAGAGAGGCCTCTAGTGACGGGATTGGTGCCAATTCCTGCCTAGTCTCAGCTGCACATCAACTGTCACTGCAGAGAAACAGTGTCAAACTAAGTACTTAATACTTTAAATCACAGCATCCACTTTATAATTGAGTTATATGTAAAATATGTTCCTTGATCATTTTCTATATACACACGGAAGTCAAGTGGGATAAATATTTTGTGCATGTGGGAATGATGCAGGGACATTCCCCCCCGCACATGCATTCACATGGTGGGTATCTCTCCAAAAACCCATTAATCTTGGTCAAATCAGAGCTATTTTTGAGATAAGAGAAGCAGGTCAACGTTAAAACTCCATCCCCATGCTTTGATACCAGAGGTGTCTCAGAAATGTATCTTCCACAGTGGCAATTAATTATCTTCACCCAGGCTTTGCGTGACCACGGGTGAAGCAATTCATCTGCCTTTTACAGAGAACGGATTTTAACTTTAAAACCGCGCCGTCATCGAAAATAACAGCTCAATGAAATGGGGAAAAAAAAGTCTTGATATTGTGGACTACGAATGCTGTCTTTGAGCGGAAGAAGTAACGTAAACGTGACGCCATTATTGTCACAAGCTGGGTCACTTTAGCGTCACCTTAAAACATTACATGCTCATTTCGAACGTGTAAATCATGAAACAGCCAACTTATAAACTATTCTACAAACTGTATAGTTTCCTTTTTCAGGCATCTGCACAGGGAGGGTCAGGGGAAACAGGTCAGCGCAGTCACCTCACAGCTAGATTAGATTCTGCCATTCAGGCTAATCATCTGTGAGGCAAAAGGATTACATTTTAATTCACTTTATTCCATTATCCATGTCACAGTAACGGGCATAGATTGAGCCTACTGCTTGCTTGTGCGCTGCTGTTCTGAAGGTTTTTGAAAGAAAATGCAGAGCAGAAATGAGCAAGCATGACATGTATTGGTTACTGTTGGCCAAAATCAGCCTAATTTGGCATAATACAGTCCATAGATTGCACTACTAGTAAAGTAATTTGATCATATAGCGACCAGTCTAATAATAACTAAGCAGCAATAATATCTGTGAGCCAGTGAAGTAATGCATAAACAACAAAAGACCAGCAAGAGTACAAAGGTCAAATCCCTTTGCTTTTATATCCTGCAGCCTATTCATGAATATCATGGCCCCCCCACCGCCACCCCCAAAAACAGTCATTGCAGGTTTGAGCTATGCAGATGTCCATTCACGTTTAAAAGCGAAACTAATAAATACTCTTGAAGATGCAATAACATCCCATCCTTAGGGGGGCTTTATACACACTTGTGACAGGTGGCTTCTCGCAGCTGCAGAAATAGACAGTTCAGCCGGGGAAAGCAGGTGACTACTATATATAGTGGGAAAATCGGAGTTACTGTTGTGGCTTGGACACCAGATTTTGTTCTATTTCTGCTTTCGGCGCACGACATGTTTAGAGCCACGTGTTGGGTGCCGTTTCGCTATCGTGCAGTTACGTAACTTCAAAGAAGATGAAGATGCGCCATGTTGGTTTCTGAATCCTTAATAATTAGGCAACACTTGATGCAAAGAGCGTGCGCTTCCCTGTCCCACCACTGGTGAAGAGGCAGGAAACTCCCCTTAATAGACCCCTGAACTTCCATCCATTGTACATTTTTTAAGTGGATGTTGCGGTTTGACAGGAGAGTATTCTGCAGAGTTTGGCAGCAGAGAAAAGCTAAAGCAAAAAAAATAAAATAAATACAAAGCAGACAAAATGCCTCATCAATGGGCTGATTGGGAATGAAAGAGTGTTGGCTGCACTCATTTATTCCATTGTGTCAAACCCTGTCATCATGCGTGCAGTTCTGCTGAGCAATACCCCCTCGGCTCGTACAAGTGACAATGACAGCTCACCATTGCAGGAATGCACTGTCATCTGGTGGAGCTTCTCAGAGATCATCCCGGATTAGGACACTTATCTTGTCTTGACTCACTGCTTGACTCGCGAACATCTCTTGCGGGGATGTAAAGGCACTCCGCTGCACAAAGAGGAGACAATGCCCTGACCTCCTTGAGTTATTTTATGAGTTCTGGAGATTTCTTTTTATGTGCGTGTTGTGCTGAATATTTTCAATAATTTACAATAAAAACAATATTTCAAAAGTAAAGTTAGCAAATGGGGACGCCAACCTGGCCCAAAAATATTTTTTTCTTATGCCTACTGGCTAAAGTATTACAATCATACCACATTCTTTCATTCTCTAAAATGTAATTTTCTATTCTTCTGTTTTAGATTGAAAGTGTTCAAGGTCTCATGCAATGCCCCACTGTCCTCATCTGTGTGGGCCGTGAGCCCTCTCACCCTTCCATCATGGAGAAACTTCGGAAAACATGTGATGACAAACTTCCAAAACTGAACGTGAAGGCACGCTCCCCTGCCGGCAGTGAGGAACATGGAGGTAGGAAAATTATTTTTGTTTTGTATTGTTTTACAATGACTCATTACATGATTAAATATAAATAATACAACAATCTATGAACAAAGTTAACATCATCTGTGTTGCTGCTGTAAAAGTCGTTATCTGCGGCATGTCTATTGTAAATCATGTCAAAGAGCCAGCTAATCCCATCTATTGTTGTCTTTTCTTCCTGTCTTGTTCCTGTCGTGATGGGAAACCAAGGACTTCCTATTAAGAAACACACTATTCTACCAAAACTGGAATCTGGCAACAGATCTAACAGACAGTCAGTGTCGTCTGACAAGTCATTACCGGATGGAACTGAATCTCCAAATGATGTCGACTCCTGTCCACCCACCAGTGCTGGAATAATGGAGGATGACATAGAGAAACTAGTCCGCGTTAATAAAGATGGAAGTTTATCCATGGAAATGAAAGTGCGCTTTCGGCTTCAGAATGACGAAACTTTACACTGGTCAACAGAAGTAAGAAAGTCCACAAACAACGCCTGTGAGTACCTCCAAGGACCCGGTAGTCCATATTTTTCACAAGTTATTGATAGAAGCTATTCGGAGTCTGAAAACAACTCAGCGAGTGATCTGGATGAGGCTCACATCAACAGGCACCATCAAAGACACACACACGGGTCCCACTGCCCTCATTGCTGCACTCACTGCCAGGAGTACGACATCTGGAGAAACGTTCCGGGCGCACGCGGAGCAAGTCGCTGCATTCAGACATCCAGCTCCAGCACATCCTCACACACCAGGGTCTCCAAAAAGACAGTGGTTGAGAGTAGGAAGACAGTGCGTGGATCAGGCAAAGAGTACACGGAGCAAGTGGTGGAGCAGACTGTGGAAGCGGCCGAAACTGTGGAGTACTGCACCATCAGGAGCCAGAGTATCTCGCCAAAGTACAAGGCGCAATCCTGTCCTCTGGACATCAGGGAGGCTGTTGACGACGCTCTGAATGACCACACTAAAGAGCAAGATGAACAAACAGACCATCAGGATCTAAATGGTGATGATGATTACGATGATGTCCCAGCAAATGCATCAACACCGTCTTCTGAGAAAGATAACCCAGAAGAGGATGAGGCCACAGGAAGGCTCTCTAGCAGGTCCGACGAATCTCAAAAGTCATCCACTTGTCATTGTGGAGTATCAGACAATCCCCAAAGTGACGCTGAAGAACAAATCAATGCTGAGAATGTAGAGGCAGACGAGATAAAGAGAGAACAATCAAGTGCCATGTCTGTCAAATCAAACACCTCTCGCAGGTCAAGCAAGTCTGAAGGGATGGAGAAAACAGACCCTGATGATGGTGTGGAGGAGGAACGATCCAAAAGTGCCATGTCAGTTAAATCAAATGCCTCAACACAAAGCAAACCAGATGTCTTAGAGGATGCAGCTGAAGAAATGCAAACAAATGATGATGAACAAGAAAGACCACCAAGTGGAAGATCTGCTAGATCTTGTAACTCAGCAAAGTCAGGAGAATGTAACTTGGAGGAGAATGCCGATGAAGAGAGAGCACCAAGTTGCTTGTCGTCAAAGTCCAAAGCCTCCATTAAATCAAACAGATCTCGAGCTTCTTCTCATCCAGATGGGGAAAAAGCAGCAGAAGAACCTGCTGATGAAATTGTCCAAGACAAAGCAGATGAAAATGAGGGTGGAGATGAAGAGAGAGCCGAGAGCCCCGTTTCAGTGACATCGAACACCTCTGCAAAATCAAAAATGTCCAGAGCATCTGCAGATGAAGAAACACCTGAAGAAAATTCAGATGACAAGGAGGGAGAAGAGAGCGCACACACCCCTGTGTCGACTGGAGCTGATGAAAACACTGAGGAAGGCGCCGAGGAGGTTGGCGAGGATGGAGAAGTAAGAGCCACCAGTGTCATGTCCTCCAAATCAAGGGCCTCTGCCAGATCGACACGTTCAAAAGCGTCAAAGCTTCCAGATGAAGAAGATCCTGAAGAGAGAGCACCAAGTGCCATGTCAGCGAAATCGGCAAAGTCTAAAACCTCTGAAATGGATGAGGAGGCAGAAGATACATCAAATGTCCCTGACATCGTAGAGGAAGCAGTTGAATCTATTGAGAGAGCTCAAAGTACTACGTCACTTAAATCGATAAAGTCCAATGCATCTGTGAGATCAGGAAAATCAAAAAACAGTGGAAAAGCTGAAGATGAAGAACGACCACAAAGCACAATGTCAGACAGATCTGCAACGTCAGCCAAGTCAAATATTTCAGCAAAATCATGCAAATCAAAATCATCTGAATGTACTAAGAAAGTATCTGACGAGGATCACGAAGAGGAAATTGTTGGAGAGCAAACTGAAGAAGCCAACTTAAATTTGTCTGAGACTGAGGAAAATGCTACAGATGATGAGGCTGAAGAAGAGGCAGCTTCGTTATGTTCAGTTGAGGAAATCCCGGTCAAAGATGATGAAACCGAAGTAAGATCACCGAGTGCAATGTCCGCACAATCTGCTAAATCAAACGCCTCTGCTGTATCTTCAAAGTCAAAAGCCTCCCAGGTTAAACAAAATGATGAAATGTCTGATGAGGAAAATACTGAGCAAGAAACCAGCCAGAGATCACCAAGCTGCATGTCCAATAAATCAGCCAAATCAACCCACTCTAATATGTCTGCCAAATCTAATAAATCAAAGCCTGTTGATGTTTCAGCAGAGGAAAATACTGCGGATTGTACTGCAAATGCAGAAAGAGTTCCTAGTAGCATGTCAGTGAAATCTGCTATTTCTAAGAAATCAGCTACCTCCAGGGACTTTGATTCCTGTGATGGCCCAGAGGAGAGACCTAAAAGCTCCATGTCAGTGGAGTCAGCTGACACAAATATTTCTTTAAAATCAAATAAGTCAAAGTGTTCCACACGTGTTCTCGCTGAAGTAAGCTTTGAGAGCCCCGATGAAGGAGACGACAAAGAGCAAGCTGAGGAAAGACCTGCAAGTAGCATGTCGGCTAAGTCACGTGTCTCTGAAAAATCGGCCAAGTCTGCAGAGCGAGCACCCAGTGCTTCATCAAATAAATCAGCAAAGTCACACATTTCTAAAAAATCTGTCAACTCAAATGCCTCTGAATTGCGCTCCGATAATACCACTTGGATTGTTGATGAAGGAGACGGTGGAGAGGAAACTAAAGAAAGAGCACAGAGCTCCATGTCAGCCAAATCGGCAAAGTCTGCAAAATCTACCAAGACACAGCCAGGCGAAGACGCAGTAGAAGCAAATCCACCGGATCCGGACGAGCACACGGCGAGATCTCCGAGTAATATGTCAGTCAGATCTGGAAAATCAGCAAAATCAAATGTTTCTGAAAGATCTACAAAGTCAAAGGGACAAAAAAGTCCAGATGATGAAGATGCCTCAGATAAAATACAGCTGGAAAGAGCTTCGAGCAATTTGTCAGTCAGGTCAGCAAAATCACATTCTTCTGCAAAATCTGTCAAATCAAACAGCTCCAGAGTTCGATCAAGCAAATCTCCTGTTCCAGCGGATGGAGATGGTGCAGAGGAGGCTGAGGAGAGAGCTCAGAGCGCTATGTCAGGCAAATCTGCAAAGACAGATGTTTCTGCTAAATCTGCAAAGTCAAAAGGAGCAAATGATCAAAATGCTGAAATAACATCAGACCATGATGAACATGAAGAGAGACCTCCAAGTAAAATGTCAGTCCTATCAGGAAAATCAGCAAAGTCTGGTCTTTCAGCTAAATCTGCTAAATCAAATGTTTCTGCAAAATCCACAAAGTCAAATCAGGAGGAATGTCCAGTTGCTGGAAATACTTCAGACCATGAGGAGCATGAAGAACATGAAGAGAGACCTCCAAGTAAAATGTCAGTCCTATCAGGAAAATCAGCAAAGTCTGGAGTGTCAGCTAAATCTGCTAAATCAAATGTTTCCGCAAAATCCACAAAGTCAAATCAGGAGGAATGTCCAGTTGCTGAAAATACTTCAGACCATGAGGAACACGAAGAACATGGGGAAGATGATGAACGTGATGAACATGAAGAGAGACCTACAAGTAAAATGTCAGTCCTATCTGTAAAATCAGAAAAGTCTGGTGTTTCAGCCAGATCTGCAAAGTCAAATGTTTCTGCAAAATCCACAAAGTCAAATCAAGAGGAATGTCCAGCAGAAGAAAATCCTACAGATGACGAAGAAGACGAAGAACACGAAGAGAGACCTCCAAGTAAAATGTCAGTCCTATCAGGTAAATCGGCAAAGTCTGGAATTTCAGCTAAATCTGCTAAATCAAATGTTTCCGCAAAATCCACAAAGTCAAATCAGGAGGGATGTCCAGTTGCGGAAAATACTTCAGACCATGAGGAACACGAAGAACCTGGGGAAGATGATGAACGTGATGAACACGAAGAGAGACCTCCAAGTAAAATGTCAGTCCTATCTGTAAAATCAGAAAAGTCTAGTGTTTCAGCCAAATCTGCAAAGTCAAATGTTTCTGCAAAATCCACAAAGTCAAATCAAGAGGAATGTCCAGCAGAAGAAAATCCTACAGATGACGAAGAAGACGAAGAACATGAAGAGAGACCTCCAAGTAAAATGTCAGTCCTATCAGGAAAATCGGCAAAGTCTGGAATTTCTGCTAAATCTGCAAAATCAAACGTTTCTGCAAAATCAACAAAGTCAAATCGGGAGGAATGTCCAGTTGCGGAAAATTTTTCAGACCATGAGGAACACGAGGAACATGGGGAACATGAAGAGAGACCTCCAAGTAAAATGTCAGTCCTATCAGGAAAATCGGCAAAGTCTGGAATTTCAGTCAAATCTGCTAAATCAAATGTTACTGCAAAATCTGCTAAATCAAATCAGGAGGAGTGTCCAGTTGCGGAAAATACTTCAGACCACGAGGAACATGGGGAACATGAAGAGAGACCTCCAAGCAAAATGTCAGTCCTATCAGGAAAATCGGCAAAGTCTGGAATTTCAGCCAAATCTGCTAAATCAAATGTTTCTGCAAAATCCACAAAGTCAAATCGGGAGGAATATCCAGTTGCTGAAAATACTTCAGACCATGAGGAACATGAGGAACATGAAGAACATGAAGAGAGACCTCCAAGTAAAATGTCAGTCCTATCAGGAAAATCGGCAAAGTCTGGAGTTTCAATCAAATCTGCAAAATCAAATGTTTCTGCAAAATCCACAAAGTCAAATCAAGAGGAATGTCCAGCAGATCATGCAGAGCATGAAGAGAGAGCACAGAGTGCCATGTCAGCCAAATCCGCAAAATCTAATATTTCGGCAAAATCTGGCAAATCAAAAAGACAACAAGAAGAAAATGCTTTAGATGAAGAATCAAACATAGAGAGGTCTCCAAGTAATTTGTCGGTTAAATCTGAGAGATCAGCAAAATCTGGTGCCTCTGCGAGATCTTCAAAGTCAAAGCAAGAGAAATGTTCTGCTGGAGAAAATACTTCAGATCATGAGGAACCTGTTGAGAGAGCTCCAAGTAATATGTCTGTCAGATCAGGAAAATCTGCAAAGTCAAATATCTCTGCAAAATCTGCAAAGTCAAACATTTCTGCAAAGTCAAAAGGACAAGATGATCCAGAAGAAGAAAATATAGACCATGAGGGAAATGAAGACAGAGCACCAAGTAAGATGTCTGACAGATCTGGAAAATCAGCTAAATCAAATGTTTCTACAACATCTAAAAGATCCAAGGTTTATGAAGTTCCCTCAGAAGATGGCATTGACATTCCTGAGGAGAGAATTGTTGAAGGGGAGAGTGAAGGGAGAGCACTGAGCTCCATGTCAGGCCATTCAGTCATTTCAAACATTTCCACAAAATCTAAAAATTCGAAATGTTCAGCTGAGGTTTTTTGCCAAGAAAACTCTGAAGGACCAGAAGTAGGAAATAAGGAACAACATGAAGAAAGACCGGCAAGTTGCCTGTCAGTCAAATCAGTCCATTCACAGGTTTCTGAGAGATCTACTAAGTCAGCAGGGAGAGCATCAAGTGCTCTGTCTGTGAAATCTGAAAAGTCACATGTTTCTAAAAGATCTAGCAAATCAAATGCATCCGAAATCTGTTCTGGAAAACCTCATGGTGCTCCTGAGGAAGGAGATGTTGGAGAAGAAACTGAGGAGCGAGCGCAGAGTGCCATGTCTGCGAAATCTGCAGCGTCATCCGTTTCTGCAAAATCTACAAAATCAAAAGGACATGAGGGTCCAGGGGATGAAAATGCTGTAGATCAAGAAGCGAGAGCTCTGAGTAACATGTCAGTCAGATCAGAAAAATCAGCAAAGTCAGATGTTTCCACAAGATCAAAAAAATCTCAAGTTTCTGTGGAAGACAATGAGGATATTCCAGAAGAAAGAATTGTCGAGGGGGAGAGTGAAGGGAGGGCGCTGTCTGATTCTTCTGCAAAAAGTTCTACCGATGCCGCAGCTAAAGAAACCTCTGAGTGCTCAGATGGAGAAAAAGAGCATACTGAGGAAAGACCTGCAAGTTGCATGTCAGCTAAATCAGCAAAGTCACATGCTTCTAAAAAATCAGCCAAATCAAATGCATCTAAGGTGTGCTCCACAGAAATTCTTGATGAAGGAGATGGTGGAGAGGGAACTGAAGAACGAGCACCAAGTGCCATGTCAGCCAAATCCACAAAGTCAGCCATTTCTGCAAAATCTTCAAGGTCAGAGGCACCAGAAGGCCCAAGCGGTGAAAATACATCGGATCGTGAGGAACATGCAGAAAGATCTCCAAGTAATATGTCAGTCAGATCAGCAAAATCACATTCTTCTGCAAAATCTGTCGAATCAAACCGCTCTGGAGTTTGGTTTTGTGCGACTCCCGTTCCTGCTGATGGAGATGGTGAGGAGCAAACTGAAGAGAGAACACAGAGCGCTTTGTCTGGGAAATCTGCAAAGTCAAAGGTTTCTGCAAAATCTGCAAAGTCAAAAGGACACGAAGATCTAGACGATGAAAATGCTTTGGACCACATGGAACATGAGGAGAGAGCTCCAAGTACTCTGTCTGTCAGATCGGGAAAGTCAGCAAAGTCTGGTGTTTCTGCAAAATCAAAAGGACAGGAAGCTGAAGAAAATGCTTCAGAACTTGAGTTAAAAGCAGAGCGATCTCCAAGTAATATGTCAGTCAGATCAGCAAAATCAGCAAAGTCGAGTGCTTCAGTGACGTTTAAGATGGAGCAAGACATTCCTGCTGAACACGTTGCTGATACTCCTGAAGAGGGCGATGAAGAGAAGCCCAATGAGAGCAGACCAGTAAGTTCAATGTCAGCTCTCTCCAACAAATCAAAAGCTTCAGCCAGGTCGAAAGGTTCAGCCGTCGTTCCACCCGAGGAACCCATCGACAGACCTAAATCTTCTAACAGGGCAGAGAGTGCAATGTCTGTTAAATCCTCAAAGTCAGCTACTTCTGCAAAATCAAACAAGTCAAAAGTCTTGGATGTCCAAGCTGACGACAATGCCTCCTGTTCGGATGATATGGAAAGACCTTCAAGCAACATGTCAGTCAAATCAGCAAAGTCGGCCAGGTCTAATGTTTCTGAATCCTCCAAGAAATCTAATGTTTCTGACCTGACTTCGGAGCACAGCGTTGAAATAGCTGAATTTGAGAAAGAAGGGAGAGCCAGTTCGATGTCTGCCAAGTCTGCAGAGTCGGGAAAGTCGTGTTCTGCTCATAACCCAGCAAATGAAAGCGTTGACGAAGCTGACGAAAGTAATGACAAAGAAGATGGTGGCGCTGAAGATGGAAATGAGGAGAGAGCACCAAGCGGTCTGTCGGCTAAATCAACCAGGTCTGCCAAATCAGCACAGTCAAACATTTCTGCAAAGTCTGCAAAATCTCACACTCAGGCAGAAGCAAATCGTGACGAGCTTTTAGAGAGAGTGCCAAGCAGTGCCTCTGTCAAATCAGCTAAATCGAGAAAGTCCAATTCTTCGGCGGTGTCGGAGAAACCAAAAGCTTCCGAGATCCCCTTTGAAAGGGACTCTGACGTCACAGAGGAAAACAGCGGAGAGAGATCAGTGAGCTCCATGTCTGTCAAATCAGCAAAATCATCAGTGTCAGCCATTTCCAAAGCCTCTCACAGTCCCAAAATTGAATGTGGTGAGGAAAACGCTGCAGCGGATGAAACTGAAGACGGAGAGGAGCGAGCGCCGAGCACGGTGACGAACAAATCCGCAAAGTCAGATGTGTCTCACAAATCGAGGAAATCACATCTCTCTGAAAAGGCAGCCGACACTGAAGAGGTGGATGAACCAAAGAGGGCCCCGAGCGCTTCGTCGGGAAAATCAAACGTCTCTGCGAGAAGTTCGAAGTCAGCTGGCGTTGTCTCTTGTGAACAGGGTGGCCAACAAGCTGCTGAGAGAACATACAGTGCCATGTCGACCGCATCAGCAAAATCAATCAAATCAACTAGATCAAACAAATCAGCAGCTCCTCACACTCCTAGGGTGGAAAGTTTGGATTCTCCCAATGAGGATTATGCTCAAGAGAAATCTGAGAGAGCTCAAAGCACAAAGTCAGGAAAGACAACTGTGTCTGCGACATCAAAAAGGTCTAAAGTCTCTAATGTTGACAATAAGCAGGAGAGACCAGACAGCCCTTTGTCCACTAAATCAAATCGATCGGAAGTTCGATCTGAGGTTCCGGCTGTGACAATTGAAGAATCTGAGGACAGAGCGCCCACATCCATGTCATCGAAGTCCAAAGTTTCATCCAGCTCAAAAAGGTCCACAACATCCGAGATTAAAGTCAGCAAAAGTGAAGGCCGGCCTCAAAGTTCTCTATCGGTCAAGTCAAATCTCTCTGTGAAATCTCGGAAATCCAAAGAGAGTTTAATTGGGGAAGCTGCAGATAATAAAGGAGAGTTGACGGTGATTGTAGCATCCGAGAAGAACGAGGAAGCCGGGAACTCAGAAGACAAGTCTAGTATGCGGAACGAAAACAAAACACCAGACACATCTGATAAGAAAAGTCATCACTCTGTGGCGAGTAGGTCAAGCAGGCAAGGTGGGAAAAGTCTCACTGCACCGAAGGATGCTGTGAATTCTGTGTCTGAAACGAGTCACAGTGCACAAAGATCGAAAGGAAACAAACGCGTGACTCATGCTGAGTCTCAGGAAAGTGATTTGTCGCAATCGCTGGCCAGCACGGATATTGTCAAGGAGATCTGCGAGACTCCAGCCACTGGAAACACATCCAATGGGACGACAAACGGCCCACTGCAAGACGGCCGGAGTGACGCCGATAACAAAAGCGGCGGGCGCAGAAACAAGAGCGCAGGCGCTGATGACTTAGAGCTGGTTCCATCGAGCCTTCCCAATGCCTCCCCGACCGAGGTCGTGAACGAATGGCTAAAGACGATACCGGCTGATAGTGAACCGTACGACATAGAGGAACTGAACGAAAGCAGCGACGGGCAAAAAACCTGCGAGACAGAGGAGGCGAAAGAAACTCCTGCGGCCGAGAACGCCAAGGACCCAAATGACGAAACAACGAACAGTGCTCCTAAAAACGAATCTGCATGCACAGAGGAGCCAAACGACGATGATAACGCCAGAGCACAGAGAGAGGACGACTCAAAAATGTTTCACTCCTCTGTACAGGTGATGAAGGTTCTTCTAAATCCAAAGCTTGATAGATGTAACAGTTTACCTGAAATCTCTCCGGTGTACGGACGTAAACTGAGCACTTCAGCTAAGGGTCTTTTGGATTGCCTCGTCAAGTTACAGTTAATAGACCACGATCCTAAAAATGCAAATGAGAAAGATGAACGGTACCAAGAGCTAATGAATATTCTTCAATCTCTCTGGCTTTGCGATCCTCTAGAAAATGTGTTAAAGAGAGGTGGCGACAATGCGGATGATGAGTTCAACCACGCCTCGTCCTCGGGAGTAGACGTCAACAGTGGCTCCATGGGCTCCGGGAAGAGTAGCGATGGCACGAACTGCGACGCCTCCCAACGCCACACCACTGCCGACACGCTTAGCAAAGTAGAAGAGGTTGACGAGGGTGAGGCGGAAGTAGGCGCCGAAGGTTCGTATGAGAGGCAAGTGGCGGTCATTTCCGAGGACCCAAAAAAGGAAGACGACCCGGCCTCGGATGAGACCATCAGGAGCAATGATAGTCCGAGAGAACTACCTGAAAGCCCACAATCCTCTTCTGGTAATGACAGCGATGGTCTAAAGATGGCCAAAGTTGAAACAGAGGATCAAGGAGACATGAGTCCGGAGAATCAGCTGAGCAAACGGATTTCTCAAGATCTGGATCCTGGCTGGGTCTTGACTTTGTTAACTAAAATAGAAAAGCAGTTCATGAAACATTACATCAACGCAATGTGTGAGTTCAAGATCCGTTGGAACCTGGACGACAACGAGCAACTCGACACGATGATCGGCGAGCTGAAAAGCGAGGTCCAGAAAAGAATCCAAAAGAGCATACACCGGGAACTAAGGAAAATCCAAGGCAGGGCGGGCCTGCCGAGACCCCCCAAAGAGCCCCTGTCCCGTACCTCGACGGTGCAAACGGACGAACGGAGACGAAGGCGGAGGATCATGCTCAAACAGTCAGTGGACTCGCAAGCAGACAAGAGCGACGACTCCGCCACGGGAACGTCCTACAGCGACCAGCGCAGCGAAAACGACGACGAATACTGTCCCTGCGAAACGTGCATCAAGAAGATGAAGTACAGGCCGACGCTTCCTGCTGAAATCATGACCACTGCTCCCATTGCTATGGACTTTGACCTAAAGAGAATTCTACAGATGAAGACTGCTGCTCCGTCACAAGACGTCAAGTGCATGCTTCTATTGAATGACACCGAAACGAGAGCAGCAGAAACACTCGTGGACGAAATCATCAGCAAAGCTCTCAGAAAAGTAGAAGATGAAGTACACTGTGACACAGAAGACACGACTACGGCTATAGCGTTGGAAAAAGAAGGTGTTTGTCAAGATCAGAGTGTTGAAGAGGAAGTTGCAGCTGAGGACAAGTCGGTGGAAGCTGAGGCCGTTATTGCTGAAACCGATACATTTAAAGAGGACATTGCAGATGGCGATATGATAGCTGATACAGAGGCAGCTGAAGCTGAAGATGCAGCTGTAGACACTGATGCGGCTATCTCAAGTAATCAAGAAGAATCAGAGAAGGAAGACGTTTTGGAAAAAGAAGAAGCTGAAGAAGAAGAAGAAGAGCCTGCTGCCATCAATGAGGATTTTGCAGAGTGTGCAGAAGCTGCTTCGGATGAGAAAGAATGTGAGCACGAGCTGGAGAAGGACGAACACAAGGAAGAAGATGATGAGGAGATTCCTGCTACCAGTGGAGATGATTCTGCAGAGGACAATGACGACACAACTACAGCCGATGAACTGTCAAAAGAACCCGAAGCGATGACTGAAGACGAAGCAGCGGTGGAAAAAGACATACTGGTTACGGGTGAAAATGAAGTCAAGGAGGAGGCAGCTGAAGATGAAGCTGCGGTGGATGAAGAGAACGAAGCTACGAGTGAGCACGAATCCGAGAAAGATGAAGATGTGGTTGAAGATGATGAGGAGGAGGAGATTCCAGCCACTAGCGGGGACGAGTCGGCGGAGGAGAATGACGAAACGGCTGATGAAGTCTCCAAAGAACTGGAAGCGTCAACAGAAGACGAGATTGCGGCAGAAAAAGATGCCACAAGTGATGAAGAAGCGAAGGAAGCGGCTGCTGAAGCAACCACAGCCGAAGATGAACAGACTGCAACAGATGAACATGAGTCTGAGGAAGATGAGCACGTAGAAGAAGATGAAGATGAGATGGACGTGGAAAAAGACATAGCTGCTACAAGTGATGAAGAAGTAAAGGAAGTGGCTGCTGAAGCTACCACAGCGGAGGATGAACAGACTGCAACAGATGAACATGGGTCTGAGGAAGATGAGCACGTAGAAGAAGATGAGCACGTAGAAGAAGATGAAGATGAAATGGACGTGGAAAAAGACGTAGCTGCTACAAGTGATGAAGAAGCAAAGGAAGCGGCTGCTGAAGCTGCCACAGCGGAGGATGAACAGACTGCAACAGATGAACATGAGTCTGAGGAAGATGAGCACGTAGAAGAAGATGAAGATGAGATGGATGTGGAAAAAGACGTAGCCGCTACAAGTGACGAAGAAGCGACGGAAGACACCGCTGAAGCTGCCACAGCTGAGGATGAAAAGGCTGACGAGACGGCAACGAGTGAACGCGAGTCTGAGAAGGACGAACCCGAGGAAGAAGATGATGAAGAGGACGTCCCTGCCACCAGTGGAGCAGACTCTGCAGAGGACGAAGACGCCACCACTACCGCCGACGAACTGTCAAAAGAACCTGAAGCAACAACTGAAGACGAGACGGCTGCAGAGAAGGACATCGCAGTTACCAGTGAAGAAGAAGTGTTGGAAGAAGCTGCTGAAGCTGCTTCAGGTGAGGAAGAAAACGCCGAAGAGGCTGAGCACAAGTCTGAGAGAGACGAGAGCGACGAGGAAGACAACGAAGAGGAGATTCCTGCCACCAGTGGGGACGATTCTGCAGAGGAGAA
The DNA here is from genome assembly GCA_903171835.1 of Mullus surmuletus. Taxonomy (NCBI): domain Eukaryota; kingdom Metazoa; phylum Chordata; class Actinopteri; order Syngnathiformes; family Mullidae; genus Mullus; species Mullus surmuletus. The sequence goes on along the minus strand of CAESWR010000621.1, from coordinate 14,962 downwards.
CGACGGCGCGACTACAGCTGATGAACTCTCAAAAGAAGCGGCTGAGGGAGCGAGTGAGGAGGTGGAGGAGGACAAAGTTGCAGTGAGTGACGACGAAGCAAAGGATGAGACTGCTGCTGATGCAGCCGACGAAGAGGAGGCTCGTGACACTTTGCCCGAAGGTGACAACGAAGCAGAGGAGGTCGACTCCACAAGTAAATGCGACTCTGAAGAGGAAGCCGCTGATACTAGCGCAGCAGAAGATGCAGCTCCCGCCGAAGTAGCCACGAGTGAACATGAATCGGAGAAAGACGATGAAGATGAAGCTTCTGCCGTCAGTGAAGATGAGTCTGCAGATGTGGACGGCGACGCGACCACAGCTGACGAATCGGCAAAGCAGCACGCCGAAGCAACAACCGATGATGACACAGCCGTCGGAAGTCAGGATGAGTCGAGAGAGGCGACCGCTGAAGAAGAGGAGGAGAGCGCTGCCGCCAGTAGTGAAGATGCTGCAGAGGGTTTGGGGGCCACCACGGATGGAGATGAAGAGGAGGAAGACACAGCGGGCAAAGATCTCTTAAAGGAACCACCCAGAAAAGGGATGTACGCCACGAGCGGCGATGAGACGAAGGGCGAGTCGGACGCAATGGCCACCAGTCACTACGAATCAGACAAAGACGAGGAAGAGGAGCCCTCGGCCACGAACGACGAGGGTGAAACGACAGAAAACGACAAAGTGGGCGAAACGGACGACGATGAAGGCCACGAAGAGGCCACGCCGGAGGAGGAGCCTCCGCCCACCACGGCGGACGAGTCCGATGAGAGAGTTGAAAATGCGAACACGGCTACGAGCGAGGAAGAGGAGGACGCTAAAGCCACGACAGACGAAGAAGAAAACACAACCGATCACGCCTCTGAGAAAGAAGAGGCTGCGGAGAGAACGGAGGATGATGAAGAAGAAGATGATGATGCAACCACCGCAGAGAGCGAAAGGGAAGCCAAAGAAGTGTCCGAAGACGCCGCGCAAACAGAAACGGCCGATGAGGAGGAGGAGACGGATGAGCGCGCCTCTGCGGTTGAAAAAGAGAACTCTGAGGAGGAAGAGGAGGAAACGAACGACGGCATTGGCGAGACCACCGATGGAGAAGAAGCTCTAAGGGGCCGCGAGAACACGGACGAAGATGATGAATCCATGAAGGAAAGTTCCGCGATGTCGGAAAACGAGTCTGAGGTCGGTGGCGACAAATCGACCACAGACGGACACGAAGGGGGAGAGGAAGAGGCCGCGGCCACAAACGAAGGCGAATCAGGGGAAGGCGAGACCCCCGGGGAAGACGAGAACGCCGAGGATGAAGGCGGGAACGAGGAGAAAAACGCCACGGAAGCGGGCGAATCTCACAACGAGGAGGAAGGCGAGACGACCGCCGGGGAATCGGAGGACAATGAGGAGCGGTGTTCCGAAAGCGCGAAGGAGTCCAGCGCCACGGGCGGGGACTGCACCGAGGCCGCCACCACGGGGGCCGAGTGCGAGGGGAACGAAACCGAGGGGGAGGGGACTCAAAGCGGGGAGGAAACGGCAAGCTCAAATCCCGCCGGGAACACAGAGGGAGAGTCGGAAGACGAAACCTCAAGTCCGACCAAAGAGGCGATGGCGGACGGAGAG
>CAESWR010000621.1:0-11602 GCA_903171835.1 Mullus surmuletus | reverse complement strand
GGGAAACTTAAAACTTGAAATTCATGTATGTACTGTATGTTAGGATATTATATTTTTCTGTGCAGTTCTAAATGGAATTTTTGATGTAGTGTTTGTTACCACTACAACTTCAGAAACATGGAACTAATGATGCAAAGCTCGGTAGGAGCTGTGAGGGGGAAAAAAAAGTCATATATGCACAATAGTTATTTATTCTTCAAACAACTGCACTGAATTGACACCGTTTTCTCCTGCTCAATACTTCATGCAGGGTCAGGCAAATGTTTGAACTCCTGAATGTCAAAATTAATATTTAAAATAAAAAACCTATTTATTTTTTTAGTTAATGTACTTTTTTTCTGGAGAGCCAGGAAATACAGATACTATTCATTTTGGATGTTTAACTCAATATTGCGCAGATACAGTTTTAGCGCTGGACCTTAAAGAGGGAAACTGTTGAGATCGTCTCCACCGGCCCGTTACGTGAGACGGACGTCCAAGCCAGGGTTTTTGCAAAGTAGCAAAAGTCGTAACTGGGTTCTTTTTTTTTTGTATAGCAACAGCCTTTATCGTCCTGTACTGTAGACCTTTCAACTGTGTTTATCAGTAAGAAATTGGATTGTTCTCTGTGGGGCAGAGGTCATGACCTTTGTTGGATGTGTTGCACTTATTGTCTGAAATAAAATGTACTTAATAAAGACTTGCTGTGTCGTTTGTAGCTTCTGTGCGCAGCCATTCGCTTTTGAATGGTCAAAGACATCCGAAATCCTGATTCCTCGGAAGGCGAATATCGAGACTTCATTCATTCATTCATTTATTCATTCATTCTTCGTCAACTGCGAGACCCCATTAGGCGGCGCTGATGGATGTGCTTCCCTCACGGTTTGCAGCGGCAGCCTCCTTAGGGGGGGCGTGACACGCGTAATTGGTGTCACTCTGATCGACGGCGGTGAGGCGCAGGGTCGCTCCCCTCAAGCTTCTCCCATCGAGACGAGATCATGTCACGGAGCCTCTGAAATCCCCCGCTGCCTTCGCGCCGCCGCCGAGGCCGATGCCGCCGCCTGGGATCGAAATTCTTCATACAATATTTTCGGAAGCATCTTGAACGCTGTCATAGCTCACTGCGGTTATTCTGAAGTCGTGACAATTTTTCAACACACCCCTATTGAAACCCAGACCAAAAATAAGGGTTATGGTTAGCTGGATTTGTCCCCCCCTCTATGGGGTGGGGGGGGTCAAATAGGTCAAATGAGTGCAAAACACCTGCGAGGTGAACCTTAATGTGTTTACCGAGTTGAAGTTTCCCCCTGAAAACCGTCTCTCTGGGGTTTAGTGAACAATGCAGTAATGAGAAATACTCTAAAAACAGGCCGAGTGAACTTATGTCATTAGGTTCATGGAGGTTCTGGCAGACCCCACTCATGTGAAAGTAGGTTCACAGGAGGAGGAAATGTGATAAACAATACTCATTAGTAAGTGTTGCTTAAGCCTGCTTTTAAATGTCTGCCCTCTAAATCAAACACTATTCCTTTCATTAAAATAAATATGGCCTTTCCTAAGAAAAAAAATCTTTGCTGAGCTGATGTTTAATTTGGATTTTGCCAGATCAGGTTAAAAGCTTCTGGAAAAGCAAGAGAGTTTTTGGAGGAAGCACCTGCTTGCTGGCACAAGAGTTATTTCCACGGTAAACACTGGAAGAGTGAGGAACGTCATCCGGAGCACAATAATAAGGGGCTTTCCCCTCGGCCATGTTTACCTCAGAGAAACCTTTGCCACTTCAACAGCTGCACTGCCTCGGTACCAGCTAGATTACAGCAGCACCCGGCCACAGATGGCCACAAAGGCAGTGACAGTGGACTTACAGTGGGGGCAAAATGCGGAACCTGCAGGATTTCTTATTATTTTAGGGTACGGAGTTTGCCAAGAATTACACTTAGGCAAATTGCTCCTTCATTTTCATCAAATGTCATCAAACCAAGCTTCTATATAGTTGCAAACTGAATGAGAATGTCCAATCAGAGAAAAGTGAGAAAGACCGAATGACAGTGGACTTTCAGTGGGGCAAAATGCGGAACTTGCAGGGTTTCTTGTTATTTTACGGTAGAGTTTACCAAGAACTACACCACACAAAATGCTCTCTCATTTTCATCATATCATCAAACCAAGCTTCCGTAAAATTGAAAAATGAATGTGAACGTCCAAATGGGGGAAAAGTTAGAATGACCGAATGCTCTCGAACATCCCAGAGGAACAGCAGAAGTGCCTGCTGAATTCACCAGGGAGCTCAATTGTTCCTTGTTTATTGATAGTCACTTTGTCTTTTTAAGGCAAATGCGAGAGTCGCTCGCTACATGTGTGACAGAGGACATAAATGGTTCCCACACAGACAGGAAGTCAAAGAGGGGCCTCTCTGCGATGTTGAGGGGGGATCAAAAATGACGAGCTCCTCTGTGGTCTGCGTGTGTGTGCGCAAATAAATCAAAGCTTTGATCAACGCTGAAACAACCCTGGGCTATTAAAGGGCAGCGTCTCACAATTATTCACTTGATAATCTGCACATTTAATGCATGTGACCACCTGCCCACACACACACACACACACACTTCCAGGACACGCACGCAAGCACAAGTATCGACTCTTTTCAAGTCACACGCAGTGCACACTCACACTAATAATGGGAGTTGAAAGAGCTCATTGGCAGCATATGCACTTTTGGCACAGAGTTGACCAGCGCCGCGCTCGTAAAGGAGACCCACGCTCCCTTTCTTTCCCACCGTTGTTCAGGTTATCCTGTGGGGCCACTTATGACCCTCCTGCAGGCAGGATGCAATGTCTGGGGACCCCAACAGAGCTGTACACAAGCATCCGCCAAAGCCCTGGGAAGAAAACAAGGGCTGATGGAAAACCAGAAGAAGGGAGTATAAAGAGAAACGGCGGTTAGTAACCAGGACGCACTCAATAACACTCACCATGCACCTGCAGCCTGTGTGTGTGTGTGTGTGCTGTGAAGTGAGGTTGTTCCTTCAGAGAACTACCGCACAATCCCCACACACAGCACAGGTGGTCCAAACAAAAACCTGTGAAGTGTTGCCCAGAGAGTAATATCCCCACGTTGCGTGTTGTATAAAGCCCCCCATAGGAAACAAACACTTCCGGTGCTGTAAGATTTATTGTCCCCTGCACTTATAGGTTACAATATATTCTGAATGAGATCTTCCTCAAAAGGAATTGTGGATCCATTTTTTTTCCCTGGTAGCGTTTCATTGTAATCTTCCATGCAACCCGCAAACAAAAGGGTCATAATTATTGCTAGATAACTCAAGGATATAGTGTGGCGGCGTTCATTGTTCCCAGCCGCGAAGAAGAGCGGTGAATTCCCTCCTCAGTGCTTTGTGTGGTGAGAAGAGGAAAGACCTGGTTAACTCTGCTGTATGGTGTGAAAAACCAAAGCATTGTTACACTTTGATGGATTGACTGCACATCACCTTGCCACACACACGCACACACACGCACGCATACCACCGATGATGTGAGAGACTTTGCATCTGTATTCACATCCGGACTCTGGCCTCTGCACCACAGACGTACAGGAATTAAAAAAAAATAGAAAATCCCCTGCGCTCATATCGGAGGTGTTGGAAGTACAGTAGGTGAGTGCAAGGGTCAGCTATTTTTAGAAACAGCATGAGTTTGGGGAAAGGGTGGCAGAGTGTCTGGAAATGGACTCTCGTTGCAGAGGACGAGGTTGAAAACAAGACTTTCCGCACCCTCTAGTGGCGCAACTGGGTAATGTCAACAAGTGTAACAATTTATAACTCGAAGCACTTTACATTTCGGAGGGTATGATTAATAAATGACTTAAAAAACATTTACAGAAATGACAAAATCAAACAATGGTTGGTCAATAAGATTGTAAAACTACAGATATCACTAATAAAAAGTACACCCTGATATATGTATGCACAGTTTGTTGCAGTGTGTAAACAGCCAGCAATGAAAAAGAGTGCAGACTTCAGAGAGCTTGGTCATGCTGTCTGTGTTTTTTATTTTGGGCTGATCTCACACCCTTATTCTGTTAAACAAAAAAAAGAGGACGTGTGTATGACAGTTTAAATAAAAGCTTTTAACGCACGCGGAAGTCTGAAAAATAAATTCATTTGCATCTGGTTAAACAACAATTATGTATACGATCAAATCTAACTAATTGGATTTTAACTTACACACCATCTTGTCAGGGGATTTGCCAAAGAGCCACGGAAGGGAAGGACAACAACAAAAGAGATAAATGGCTGCATTTATATTTACAGTAAAGTCAGTGGAGCCCCCCCTTGGGAGGCCGGGGTCTTTACTGTGAGGAGAGAGAGAGAGAAAAAAAGAAGAGAAGAAAAGGGGGCAAGAGAGAGAGAGAGAGAGAGAGTGAGCACAAGAAAGACTTTCAGAGAGAAAATGAGCGAGTGAGAGTGACTGACAGACACGCACTGGGTTTTCAATGAGGAAACTGTAGCTGTTTGGCATCTGGAGTCCTTCTGATGACAGCAGACGAGGACGCGCTCGAGTATGTATGTCTATATCTCAAACTACAAGCCAGTGGAAACAGAGCAGATAGTGTTAAAAAATTTAAATGGTGAATTTAAGGGTAATTTTGATAAATTGTTATATATTGGACTGAAAATGGAAAGAGTTTTTGCTTTTGAGCTACAGATAGCGAGTTATCAATAATTAGTTTTTATGATTTCTTACCATGCAAGGCCTCCGGTTCCATTTTACCGCGCCTCAAAAACATTTCATTTTATGGCGGGCAACAGTAAAACTTTATTCCCGTGATAATTATTAACAGCTGCCTCTAAATATTCAAATAGTGGCAAGCTTGGTGTAATTTGCTCTCTTTTTTTCCATTTCGAGGGACAAGAGGTTTAACATGTTTGAAAAAAGTGTGTCTTCAAATAGAAATAAACACTGCCGAGGTAAAGACCAAAAAAAACCAAACAAAGAAATACATGGAATAGGGAAGAGAAGTGAATTTTGGCATCTTATTTTCGTGTCTGGTTCGACAGTTCGCTATGCAAATGAGGCCACAGAAGGTTGAAAAACACACAGCTTTTTCCATTTCCTCATTTATAAAATCGGGTTATTTTAAGCACACTCATAAACAGAGCAAGATGACACTCGCCGCACCTCAATTAGCTGTTTTGAACCAGTCTGTAATTTCCAGCGCTGGGCATGACCTCACGCACCGGGCTGCACAGTGAGCGGAGCGGAGACTGAACACGGCTTCTCCTACGCTCTATCAGGTAAAACGCGGGGCTGCCGGGGGCTTTTTGGTTCATCACCCGCATTTACATAACATCACCTTTGCTTCATATTGTTGGATGCTTTTGTGCTGTAACTGAATAAACCCACTTTGGTCCATTCAGGATGGGCTGCACTTGCAGTGGCCAGAAACAAGACGAGCACTTCTACAAAGGAAAACACATCTCTCAGGCCTCCAACTTGTCCAATCACACCGTGAGTAAATCGACTGAAATACCAGACAAATTATTCGCCAACGTTTGCCGTTTCAAGTGTAAATTAAACCTTTTTTTCGCCCCCTGTTTTTAGGCCCGGGCTGGAAACACCTACATCAATAATGGTAATCACCAAACATCTCATAAAAACGATGCGCTTCGTGATTGAAATCTGTCTTGGATTTCCTGTCTTCGCTTCCGTGGAAGAGATGAGATTATTCGAGACCCACAGTCTCTTTATCGGTGTCGCAGACTGAATAAAATCTCCACAATCCTCCTTCATAAGACGAATTCTGAGTGCCGTTTTCACGCATCGTGCGAAACGGCACGTCTGATGTCTCTCTGCTTCTCCATCAGATGATTTCGTGTTTGTGGCACAGCATGACTTCAAAGCCTCCAACGACAGAGACCTGAGCTTCAAAAAGGGGGACAAATTTAAGGTGTTGCAAGAGTAAGTCACCCGAAATCATAGGCTGAGTGCGAATTTAGCAACCAAACATCATTGCAAGTCTGCAGAAAACACCGATCCTGCATCTGCTTAAACTGATCCAGCAGCTCTTTTTTTTTGTCCTTGTTAGAAATGACGAATGGTGGCTGGCTCGATCACTGGCGACCGGACAGGAGGGTTTCATACCGTGTAATTATGTGGTCAGGGCGGACACCATGGAGGTGGAGAAGTAAGAAACTATTTCGCACGGCGTGTCATCAATTATGGCGGAATAGTATTGAAAATAACCCCCAAATGTCCTGCTTCCCTCTGCAGATGGTTTTTCAAAGAATTGGGCCGGAAAGAGACCGAGCGGCTGCTTTTGGCGCCTGGAAACAAACCGGGGGCCTTCCTGATCCGCGAGAGCGAGACCAGCAAAGGTGGAGTGTTCGTTCTCTCCGATTGCATCTGAGGGAGGCCGCTGTTACGTCGCCGCACCGACCAAAACGCGCTGTGTTGTGTCACCAGGCTCCTTCTCGCTGTCAGTCAGAGACTTTGCGCCGGAACAAGGCGACGTCGTGAAACACTACAAGATCCGCTGTCTGGACAAAGGTGGCTTCTACATCTCGCCCTCCACCACCTTCCCGTCCCTACAGGAGCTCGTCAAGTACTACAGCCGTGAGTGGATCTGACCTTTCAATCATAACAAGAGCTAGAGGTGGAAGTGTTTGGGGGGGAGGGGAGGGGAGGGGGGGGGGCCATGTCAGACCATTATGATGAGCTCTGTGTTTCCTGTGTGAGAAGGGTGTCTTTCCACTTCTCTGGGGGAAACCACAAGATAAGAAGGCCGAAACTCAGATAAACTCACAAGAAGCACACAAACACACACACAAACACACACGCGGAAACACACTTTCAAAAGTAAACTCACGGCCGCCAGTGAATTATATGCCCTGGATTATGTTGTTTGTGGGTTTGGATGATCATTTTTCAGGTCAAGAGTTTGCTTTAGTTAAAGGCTGCAGAGAAAACACAATTAGAAAGGCTACATGCCGCGTATGTGACATCGGGTCAAGTTTATCGTCATACGCGCTAAATGGCAAACCACAAATAACATTTGGGAAATCCATGGCACAATTTGAACGAGACCAGAAAATAATTATCTCCTCATTGACATTGTCATTCATAAAAAATCCTTTTTGGATACCCATGGACCGGAAATGGAAGGGCGGGACTTCGCCACTCCATGGGGATAAGCGATAATTACAGGTGTGGTTTAGACCTAACTTCACAAAAAAGGCAGTTTCAAGAGAAGTGGACAAATGCTTACTTTGTCATATCTCATGGGTCGGTCATTAGAATGATTACAAATGGGATTTTTTCCAGTTTTTTCCATTTTTATTTTCCTTCGACGGCCATCCGTCCAATGTTGGGTTCCTAAACTGGCCCTCAGCTATCAAAACTTTGAGAACCCCCGATTTAGCGGAACACACCTCTGACAGTGTGTGTGTGTGATGTTTGCGTGCAGATACGCCAGACGGCTTGTGTCAGCGGCTCTACGCCCCCTGCAAGCCCAAAGCCCCCCAGCAGCCGTGGGCTTACGACGAGTGGGAGATTCCCAGAGAGACCCTGAAATTGGTGAAGCGACTGGGGGCCGGGCAGTTCGGAGAAGTGTGGATGGGTGAGAGAACCAGCCAGCTAGCTTGGTCGCCGGTGCCGACGTGTCACTCTGTGGTAAATTACCATGTGTGTCGCTTCCGGCAACAGGTTACTACAAGAACACCAAGAAGGTGGCGGTTAAGACCCTGAAGGAGGGCACCATGGAGCCCGAGGCCTTCCTGCAAGAAGCCAACCTCATGAAGCAGCTGCAGCACGATCGGCTGGTGCGACTTCACGCCGTGGTCACCAAGGAGCCCATTCTCATCGTCACAGAGTTCATGATCCACGGTGAGGACGACAGAGAGTTCGCAGTGACAGAGTGGGCATTAAAGGGATAGCTCAGTTTTTGTTTTTTTTACATGAAGTTGTATGAAATCCTCACCATCAGTGTTGCTTATCAGCAGTGACTTTTCCTCCACTGCATCCCGTGAGCGGAATTCTGGCCCGGTTTCAGTTTTGCAGAAAGTTGTTCCGGCTAGTTGCCGAGGTCACACGGATAAGGCGTTTTGCTCAAGAAAACAACATGTGTACAAAAGAGTAATCGCAAATTCTTGGCCGCAAAAAAGGAAATACGTGTGACCCAAGGAACCAGACGGAACTGATTTCTGCAACACCAAAACCGGGAAAAGTCACCGATGATGAACGACACAGACCACTGATGGTGAGGATCTCATGCAACTTCATGTCAAAAAATCTGAACTATCCCTTTAACCGTGGGTTTTCAACGCTCCTGCAGCCTGACATGGATGTCAGATGTCACTTCTACTGTCGCAACAGGTCTTTCAGTGGAACCCTGTTGATGAGAAGATGCGTTTGACGATAATGTGACGCGTTTGATAATATCTCCCGTCATATCTGACGATGATTCTGCTTTCTCCTCTGCAGGTTGTCTTCTCGACTTTCTGAAAACAGACGAGGGGCAAAAGCTGAAGCTGAACAAGCTGATAGACATGTCGGCACAGGTGGGAACGGTCTGAGATATGACGTTACCAACACTTTCATTTTTTATTTTTTTCCTGATTCACATTTTCTCAGCCATTGCTTTCCAACCTCAAAGTCTATTTATACACTGGTTACACCTTCACGCACCTTTTGCAGTAGAGCGCTCTTTGACGCGTTGAGAACACACGTGGAAACTGTTGCTGGTTGCTGTGCGGTTTCTGTGTTGCGGCTCGCCTGGCTGTAAGCCTCGCCCTGCGTCGATTATTAACATCCGGACAGGAAGTCATGCTATTTTTCCATCCACAGTGCGTGCCCCCCCCCACCACCACCAAACCCTGTAGCTCTCCAAAAGAGCATTTTGACTTCCTGAGAGTTGGCACATCCTGTTAAACTCAGTCTGTGGCCACCATTGTACACGTAAACATAAGAGCTCCCTTGTAGAGCAGCGCTGCCATGGCATGCTCTCTATTGTCATTACAACCGTGGCGAAAACCAAGACAAAAACAAAGCGTGCACAGCCAAATTAACCCACTTATTTCACAGAATTACAAAGTGCTGTTTCTGACATGGTTGCCCTGCTCTCTGCGGCAGATTGCTGAAGGCATGGCGTTCATCGAGAGCAAGAACTCCATCCATCGAGACCTGCGCGCCGCCAACATACTGGTCAATGAGACTCTGCACTGCAAGATCGCAGACTTCGGTCTGGCCAGGCTGGTCGAGACAGAATACACAGCTCAAGAAGGTTCAGTATGCACATTATCATATCCTTACTATATTTGGATTATATTTGAATGATATTTATATAAAACTATTGGAATCTCGATAAATTAGAATATCATAGAAAAGTTTATTAATGTCAATAATTCAATACAAAAAGCAAAACTACACATTATATAGATCTATTACACACAGAATTAAACATTGAATTTCTTAACTTTTTCAATTTCTTCTAATTATAATGATTATGGCTTACATTTAATGAAGACCTAAATTCGGTGTCTCAAAAAATTGGAATATCACAAAAGACCAATTTTAAAAAGTACTTTTAATATGGAAATGTTGGCCTCTGAAAAATATGTCTATCTATATGCATTGAATACTTGTTTGCGGATGTTGGACTTTTCCATGATATTCTAATTTATTGAGAAAAACATGTAAATATGGACCATTTATCAATAGGAATCATTTCAAATGGTGAAATACGATAAAATGATACATCTTATCACACTCATCTTCAACACAAAATGGTGCGATATGACCACGCATATTAAACAATGAACCACTTTGGAAAAAATGGTGTACTGGATTTCTATCGGCTCTCACATGTCTTTGATCACACGCCATGACATCGTCGCACGCACTGACGCACACACGCCGACGCCTACACTTTCCCTCGACACACGCCAACCCTCCCCTCTCTCTCACCCTCCGTCTGCTCACCAGGTGCCAAATTCCCCATCAAGTGGACGGCTCCCGAGGCCATCAACTATGGCACGTTCAGCATCAAGTCAGACGTCTGGTCCTTCGGGATCCTCCTGACAGAAATTGTCACTTATGGAAGGATCCCCTACCCAGGTGCAGTGAGATTAAAATGGCAAACCTTTAAGAAAATCAAAGAGAACTTAGAGTAGATTTCAGCCCTGTAAGCCATGTCAAATCTCTTCATCAGGGATGACAAACCCGGAGGTGATCCGCAGTCTGGACAAGTCGTACCGGATGCCGTGTCCAGACGGCTGCCCAGAGGAACTCTATCAAATCATTTTGACCTGCTGGAAGCAGCGGCCAGATGACCGGCCAACGTTCGAATATCTGCAAAGCACTCTCAACGACTTCTTTATTGCCACAGAGGGACAATATGAGATGCAGCCGTGATTAAAGAAAAACGTGGACCGTTGATCACCGAGGGCAATAAAGAGCCCCGAAGAGAGTCTTGGAGGAATTAAGGGTGGAGCGAGCAACTTTTTAAACAACTGAAATGGGCACATCTTTCACGCCTGTCTTTGCGAGTGAATGTAAAAGCGATTTACGGTTCCGCCTGTGAGAGAATGTCAGTGATCACGACTCGAAGAGGAACATTCAGAACTTTGACGCAAAGTTTTAGTGTGCCAGCTTTCTTCCCGTGTTTGAGGGCTTTCTGCTGGTGGTGGCAGCCGCGGAGTGTGAAGATACAGAATATGGAAATGCACATAGATCTAAAGCCGCCTTCAGAAGCGCGAGGGAAATCGACTGAGGTAAAGTTGCAGATGACATATTTTGCATGGTACAGAAACAAGCGACCTGAGATTATATGCACAATACTTTGCACATTTTTTTAATTCCTTCATTAATTAAGGCTGATACAGATACACAGAAACAAGAGGGCTTTCTATAGAATTTAAACATGCTTTTTTTGTAAATAAAAACATTGATATTAATTAGTACTATGCTTCTCTTGTATTAAATTGTGGTTGTATTGTATTGATTAGCACCAAATTAATATGCTGGTAACACATTGATGCTTTTTATATTTTAAAGAGCAATTACAGTACACTGCAAATAATTCATTTTTAACTACTCATGCGATTTTACTGCATAATCAGTATTTTTAAGCGACATAACGTGGCTATGATAATAGGTAGATAGATGACGTAGATAGATGAAGGATGTAGAAATGAGGTTTGTTGCCACAACGTTTTTTTGCAGTTTCCTCTTTTTTTTTTTTTGTTTCTTAAATATGCAAAAAATGATTTCAGTGGAAACATGACAAATGGGACATTGTGAAAAGACACATGATGGATAAACCACACAGGCTTTATAACCAGACCAGATACAGCTTCGGGATTTTCATTTTTTGAACTTACTTAACCCTTAGTTTTTTGACCATTTAGAGCATCAAAGTCCCCCCCAAAATATTGGATATTAGATGTGTATCTTTCAGGCTGAACCTGATAACCAGAAGGACTCATTTGAAGTTGGATATATAAACGATATTTTTATAACGGTCTTTTGGAAGGAGAAACGTTTTGTTCCCAGGAACTAATAAGACAGTTTGCTATAAAAATATGTCACTGCAGAAAAAAAATGCCTCAAATTCAATGGCGTTGCCAATCAT
>CAESWR010000619.1:313222-323316 GCA_903171835.1 Mullus surmuletus | reverse complement strand
AAAAGCTGATACACACACACACGCGGCACCTTTTAAACCCATTATAGATGTATGATATAATTATATCTGCTAAACAAAACAACTGATTTCACACACACCGCGAATAATTACTTCCTTTCCTGGCATAATTGGTGTTGATTAAGATATTGTGATTTGAGATTAGGTGAAGTACCTCCTGTGGGCCAAACACGGCTTTACCTAAGATGACACTAATTGGAAAAAAAACAAACAAATTCACGGCTGCATTCGGGTTTTAATTACCGAGTGTGAAACGCGTGTGTGTTCGTGCATGTGTGTGTCCCTCAGGCGCCAAACACAGGCTCTCCACGACACATTTGCACATTTCAGAGAAACTGCGAAAGAAATCATCAAAGCTCTTATACAGGATGTTTCTTTGACTATACAGGAAGTGCTGACCATGAGCACTCTTTTTTATGGGATATTCTGATATTCTAAGATACTGGAGTTTTGCTTTTAAGGTCCAACCATTAAAAATAAAACAAAAAAAGGCTTGGGATTTTGTTTTTCTGTAAGTGTCCGAGCTCCTCACCTTCTCGGCCTCCTGCTGAGCCAGCTCCCTCTCCTCCTGGATCTTCTTCTGCTTGTCGATGGCCACGTCCGGGTTGCCCATGGCGTGCGTCTCCCTCTCGCGGGCGGCGTGCTCCTTGCGGCCCACCTTGTGGTACGCCCTCCTGGCTTTGTCCAGCTGCGGGGGGGGTAAAACATTCATTCAACACCTGACTTTGAGGAGCATCTCGCTGATTAGCCAATGTAAACTTATTCCGGGTACATTCCAGAATTCGCTTTTTAATTGCAGCCGCTTTCATCAGCCTTGTGATGTTTCGGGACGTTTTCTGGGTTGTTTAGTGAAATCTTTTCCACAATTATGCACTTAATAATAATATCATTGTAATAATAATACTTTAGAAAGCACAAAGCAAGTAACTTTGGCCCGGTTCTTAACAATAGCGAGCACTGAAGTGGTGCATATAGAGATGTAACACCCAGGGAATGCAAGCGGAATGTCGAGAAGAACTGTGAGCTTGAAAAGAAAAAAAAAGATCACGAGTGGCACATTTCTTTTAAACGAGCAAAAACACTGTGGCATTAAGGAGACAAATTGAAACGTAAAGTGAAGTTTGGCCGACTGCCCGGCTGAGGAGGACGCGAGCTGGGAGCGAGAAATCATCTCCAAAGCAAACTCCGAAAAATACCTGTAAGTACCTCAGCTGCTCGGAGGCAGCGAGAGACTGCGGCTGCTTTGACTGCACGCAAAAAGTGATGTTCTACTGAAGTTCCTTTGATAACGGAGGCTGGAAAACCTCTTAATTAACGGATGCGGGTGTTGTAACTTGTCTAAACGGATGGTTTGGCTGTCAAAATGTTTTGTTTTATGACTAAAAAAGGGATCTATGAGGAAGTGCATTGAGGGTAAGGGCTTCATGACCTCATTTACACTTAAATATATTATGTATGTATGTGTCTATGTGTGTGTGTGTGTGTGTGTGCGTATGTGTATGTATGTATGTATGTATATTATGTATATTGTACACATCAGAAATTGGCCATAAGGGTTTGAAAATCCGTAATGATCAAGAAATCTGTGAAAATCTTTCTACTGAGCATCATCTAAACACCGGCATTTCAATTTTGACCTCATAATCGCTGAGAGACGTCAACAAAAGCTGGCGTGTGACCTTTTTCAGACGCTTGGCCCAGGGCTTCTGAGCGCGCGCGAAGCCCGCCTCGGCGTCCTGGGACTCCTTGAAGCCCCCGAACATCTTCTTGTGGAAGGTGTCCTTCTGCCAGGTGCGAACCCGGTCCCCGTCCTCCGACACCAGGGAGCGGCAGATGGAGGCGTGCAGGGAGGCCAGCCGGTCGGCCGACGACAGGAAGCACTGCCAGGCCTTCAGCAGGGAGCCGTACAGGGGGGCTGGGGGAGGAACCAGAGAGGAGCGGGGGTCTTCACTAGGCGTGCAACACTACATGTGTCTGTATTGAACCGTTTGATACGTTGGTCTTGATTCAGTCCGCTCTATTGCCAGCTAGTTAGCTAGCTGGCAACATGGCTAATGCTTCATAATGTTACATGTGACCCTGATTGAAGCGCGTTATAGACAAAATACTGGATGTCGCAAAACTACATTGGTGTAAATATACATTTCTCCATCAGATACATCTTTTTCTTTAATTATTATTTTCTTCACATGGTGATGTTTGTTTTATATGGTGGTAAGTACGCACAGCAGAACATTTGTCAGGTACTGTATAAATGCACCAGATACATTGAATTTTCAATAACCAAGTAAAAAAAAGCATGGAAATTTCTCTTTTTCTCATTGAATAAGTATCGAACTATGAAAAAAACTGAACCAAACCGTGGATTTTGTGTATCGTTGCAGCCCTAGTCGTCACAGGTATCTAACCACTGATGCACTGGTAACCCATAGGACAGGCAGAATCCATGGGCTTTGGCGCCGCACCATTTGTCTAATTTGAAAATAATGTGTGATCTCTGGGTTTTCTCCATGGCGTGATCGTCACTTACTGGAATCCACCACCGGCTTCCACTTGTTGCTCCACTCGCTGAGCTGCTGGGCGTACTGGCGCTCCACGCGAGCTCGCTCCTGGAAGCACGCCACGATGTCGCTACACGCCTGGAAGGAGTCCTCCGTTCGCTTCACCGTGCGCTGATAGTTCCCGGGCTGCCGGGACACAAAGGGGGGAGAGGAAGATCTACTGTTCACACCAGATAACGGACAAGAGGGAGAGCAGGGAGGAGGTGTGTGTGTGTGTGTGTATGTGTGTGTGTTGAGGGGACGTCGTGCGTTCAAAGCTGATAACGGCGCCCGCATTGTCACGCTGAAAAAAACCAAACCCCTGTGATGGAAACACTCAAAGGAAACAAATTTGATTCAGATTCATTCATCCATTTCTGCTCCTGAGAGCCCGAAACAACACATCTGCTCGCTGTTTGTTCCTCATTGTTCTGCCGTCTAATTTCGTTTATGCTAATTTACAAAGCAAAGCCGTTCCTGCCCAGAATTAGATCGCCGCTAATGCTGCTCCTGCTTCATGCCATTACGTTTGCTTTCACCGTCCTTTTTATGTTTCTCCTAATGCTGAAAATACTGCTAATCTCATCTGATTCTAATAGGAAATCCTGCTATCACTGCTTAAGTTGTGTGCCAATTATTCCTCAAACACATTCATTTTATAAATCAATGCTCTCCATAAAAAAACAATGATGTTTTTATGGGGGGGGGGGGGGCGGCGGCGGGTACATTTTGGGATGAAAAATCAGACACTGTAAGGCAAAAAAAAGCATAATTAGCATCAGTTTGAAGGGAATATGCTACCTTTTTAAGCAAGCATTGATACAGTACGGTTATTGTTACTGTAATGACCAAGGACCCAAAAGTCCATATCTGCAATGGGGGGCTCAGAGAGACCACAACCAGCATGTTCAGCACCTGTGATAACCTTTAGACAGACCCTGTTTCTACACCTATCATTCTCAAAATAGGGTCAGGTTAGGTTGGTTGAGGTTGGCTTCGTCAGTTGTTGAGTACTGTGTGTTGAATGATCTTGGTCCTAAGTCGCTTGGACCTTTTGTTCTAGAGAGATGCCCCGAAATATGGGTATACGAACATGTGTATCTCAGCAACAGACGCTTGAAGGGACTCCAGACCAGCCCAACATGTTCGACACCAGTGAAAACATGGGCATTGATGTGGTTCTTCATCCCTTCTTTGGCAAGCATTGATAAAGTAGGGCTTGGACGACCATACTGGCCAAACGCACCAAAGACCCAAAAGCCCATTTTCACAACATGGCGTCCCAGAGACTCTGGACCAAAACCGCTTTGGAGAGAGAGTTGGGCTCCTCTGAACAGAACTCGGGGTTTGGAGAACAGAGGGTCTTGGGACCAAGCTGGGTCGCTAGCCCCCAAACTACTGCATCTACAAATACTACATCTGAAGTGCTCAGGGTTGGTAAGTCCAGTTGCGGACCCTACCCTACTATGACTATCCAACATATATACAAATACTTCTACTATAAACCTCTTCAAAATGACAGCAATGTATTTCTGTATCTAATGTAAATACACACACTCTTTAGCCGAACACAAACGTATCGGCACGCACTCGACTGGCTCTAAAAATAAGCAGTGTCTCTGAGAACATGAGACTACAACTCACTTGATTTATTAGCTCGGTAAACATTTCTGCAAATTAGTTTATGGTCGCAAGTGCTATTTTCGAGTCCTCTCTGATACAACATGATGTTCATTTTGTAAATTATGGCCCCGTTAGGGTAATCCAGGGTACGTGCTGGGGCGCGGCTCGCTGCTCACATGAACTTGTGTTGACTCTTCCACTTGTTCACACACACTCGGAGTTAAGTTTGGGAGAAGTGGTTTGAAGCGGCGTGCTCGCATTAAACGCCATCTGCTCTCCGTCTTCTGTGGTACGATGCTCATATTTACACCATAGCTAGCGTTAGCATTAATACAGGCGTACTGACTCATACCAACACATTTGCAGGTAGGTCAGAGATCGCCTACCTTTATCTAAACTTCAGGTATAATAAACATATTTTCAATGCTTTTTTAAGGATATTGTCATTTTCAAATCTATATGAATTGAGGTGTGAATAAAATCCAATTTTAGGCGCTGCTGAGTTGTGCTATTTTTAGAACGCGGTCGACTCGCGGGCCCTGGGGGGAGACCTGCTGCACCGTGTTGGTGACCCCTCATTAATAGATGACGTGTGTGCTTTGTGTCAAACGTTTCACCAAGATATGGACTTTTTAAAGAAATAAATAAAGATGGCAGTGAAGAAAGTGCCAAAGCCACATCTGGTGTGTGTGTTAGTGGCAGCCTTCCCTGAGCTAACACGCTTCTGTCAACATGTTAGCTCTGCTTTACCGTCGAAAAAAGGCTCTGAAATTGTAATTAACTTAGAAACTAGCAGGTTTCCAAGCACCGAGCTGCTCGTTTACTGCCGTCAATATCCGGCTTCACACACTCATCCATGTCTCCGCTGAGTTCCTC
This sequence comes from Mullus surmuletus, assembly GCA_903171835.1. Taxonomy (NCBI): domain Eukaryota; kingdom Metazoa; phylum Chordata; class Actinopteri; order Syngnathiformes; family Mullidae; genus Mullus; species Mullus surmuletus. Next base: position 318,259 of record CAESWR010000619.1, on the reverse strand, counting down.
GCTGTCTGTCTCCCTCGTCAGTCCTAGCAAAGTCCAGCGTGCGTTGTGGTCGCTTTGGGGTCAGCCATCTAAGGTCGAGCCCACGTGATAATAGCCACGCTTTACGCCGCTGCCGTTGGGTTTCCCATGGCGGGGCGTGGCCTGCCGACGTGAGGGCGTGGCCTGCCGACGTGAGGACGCGCGGCGGAGACGGGAGGAAGAGAAGAGGGGGAAGAGAGGGAGGGAGGGAGGACAAGTGGGTCAGCAGAGGCCGGTTCCCCGAGCGCCACAACCAATCTGAAGCAAGTGTGTTGTTTGTGGATGTGGAATCTGGAAATCTCTGTGCAATTTTCCTGGCAGCCGCCATCAGCTCCCACTCAGCCGAGCGGCGACTCCCACTCTCTCCTTCTCTCCGCTTCCTCCCGCTGCTCTCGTGTCAGACGGCGTCCGCGGAGCCTCTAACACACTCCGACAGCTGGGACAAAGTCGGCCCTGACGCCGCGTACGAACAAGCAGAGCACTCGTTGCACGGCGACTTAGAAAACCCTGAATGTGCGAGTCAGGAGCGAGGAGAAGAGAGGGCAGCGCTCCGGATTTCGAATTTCCTCAATGTAGAGCATCAGGACGCAGCCAGACGCACTGGCGAGAGCACGAGGTCCTAACTTATTCAAAATAACCGCCATAATAACGCCTTTCCGGTCGGGAGCGCGCTGACGCGGCTTATTGCGGGCGCTAATTGCCGCCGAGTTATCGCGAATGTTATTAGTTACACTTTTACTGCTCTGACATTTTGCTTTCGTGATAAGGAGCTCGCACAAACTGTAATGAGATGCATAATTTGGCGTGTGTGCGTCTCTCACACAATAAATACATCGCGGGCCGACGGCACTGCGTGTTTTTGATAGATGACACCTCTCAGTGACTGCCGCTTCTTTTGCCTCCGGGCCTTTTATGACAAAGTGACGCGCTCGCAGCTGCTAATTAGACTCTAATTAAGACCAATCTGAGCCTAATTAAAGGCAGGTACCGGCTGTTTTAAAGGTATATGATGTGTGTGTTTCCCTCTCCTGCGAGACTCCTACAGGTTTGGAGCTAAAGGATTATTTTACAACTTTGTGGCGTCAAAGTGAGCGACGAAAAGACCGAAACCATTTGTATTCCCGTCTCGCGCTGCACTCACTTCTGTGCGAAAGAAAAGACGTATCGCTGGAAGATAGCTTCTTCATTTGGGCGACTGACTGCTTTAGCCTCATATTAGCTTTGGCCATGGCCCAGCATGCATTTCTGCACAGGCGGACGACTGTGGAGCTCGTCTCTGGTCTCATTGGATTAGAGAGGGATGCTTCACTCGGAGGGGAATTTGGAATCTGGGATGGCACATCAACAACACCACTGGTGGAGTCTGTGTGTAATGAGTGTCACTGCGTCGCTGCAACACTCGGAGACGTGAGCGAAAATTAAACAGCCTTCAAAGACGCTTAACGAGCTTTCGGCTTAACGAGGAGCGAACAGCAGCCTCTGTCGCCTCTCCGTCCACTTCCCGACTTTCTTCTCCCTCCGCCGCCTCTGTTGTGGTCCGCGCTGCCTCTCCGCGCTCGTCTGAGAATTAAACAGAAACAGCTGAGGAATCCGAGGCGGAGGCCAACGGCAACGCTGCCGAGACCCAGTTGGCCCCGAAAGTGCAGCGGCAGATGCGGATCGGCTGCCCGGGCGCAGCCATCGCAGAGGGGGGAGAGAGAGAGAAAAAAGAGTCGGCGCTGCTCCGTCGCGAAAAATCTGATTTCACGAAGCCGACAAAGCATGTCGGGGCCGCGGGCAGCGCCGGGGAGGGAGAACCGCTCGCTTTCAGCCGCCGTACAGAGGCAGGTTTTGTCTGAAAAAGAGCATTTCCAGGTCTTTTTTCGCTGCGCTGCTCTGTATGTTTACCATCGGCGGTAGCAGATGGCACAGATGGCGGCAGTAAAAGTATTATAGGAGTACTACTACCACGGAGGCTGCAGTAGTAGTAGTGCGTTTAGACGGCGGAGCGGCTGCAGCACAGATAGAGACAGGAAAAGGAGGATATAAATCAAATTACGAGTGCTTTTTAAATAAATATCCATTTCCTTGGATGCAGCTCGCCGGGATGACGGGAAAGAATCTTGGACGGATGAGCGGCTCTTTAAAAATAAAACCCGGCCTCATCAATCCGACATTTGTTTCAGATTCTGAAAACAGCGTGAGCTTTTGTTTTCTACTTAGCCGAGCACTCGGGCAGTTTCCCAGAAAACCCTGAGCGAAGACACATTAGAGGCCTGTTGCTGATCACCGAGCGCCTGTGTGTGAGTGTCGCAGAGTGAAAGCAACAGTCGGTGTGTGTGTGTGTGTGTGTGTGTGCGTCGATTAGCGTGAACAGCCTCGCTTGTATACACTACCGAGCCACGCCGCAAGAACTCCTTAGTGGAACACAAAGCAGGAGCAGTTTGCGGCGCGCTGACAGACAGGCTCGGTCGGTGGCGGCGGTGGCGGGATGACACAGACAGGAAGTGGCCTGGAAACGCATCCGACCCGGCGGGGAGGCTGCCAGGATTACAGGAGGGGAGAGATGAAAGTGGGGCAGCCCGTAAAGGCCGACGGGACGCAGAGCCGGCGTTCCGGCAGGGCGCTCGGGAGGCCTTTTCAGAGGCGCGCGCACCTTTAGACGCACACACGAGGAGATCCAGGAGTCAAAAACCACATCTACGATAAAGCTGTGAGGGCGCCGTGAGGGGGCGTGAGGGGGCGGGAGGCAGCGCTGCCGAGAGCGGTGAAAAAAGTACAAATAAATGTGTTTGATTTTTAACCTAACCTGCTCTTCCTGCGTCATCCAACTGACAAAAAAACGCGCTCGAAACTTTGCCTAATCGAATCAATGAGCTCTCTAAGCCCCGCCCACTTCAGCAGTTTCAACCATGAATGGAAACCTGTTAAGTGAGTCAGAATCCATACAACTTTTCATTTCTAACACAATACCGATATCGCAGCCTTGAGTATCGGCCGATACCGATATCGATCCGATATCAGCAGGAATCCTACCTACTTTTATGACTTATTTTGTAGTATGAAATGTTAGAAAAGGCTTGATCTCGAACAGAGAACAATAGTCAGCAACAGTAGCTATGAGGAAAACTGACCCACTGATTATTAACCAATGACTTACATGCATTTGAACCTTAAACATAAGAATATTCTACCATTGAATGAAATAGATGAAAAATAAAATAGGAGACGGTGAAAAATAACCTAAAAAAATCCAATGAGAACAAAAAGTTATATTTTCAGTTTGCAAAATAACCTCTAGAAGTTCTGGAGTCTGGAATGGACTGTTTGTATCGGAGATCTAATATTGGAGAATTTAGATGCAGGCCGATATATGCAATCAATATCGGATCGGGACACCCTTAAAGAGCATCCCAACAAATATTTAGTCTTCGTTTTGCATCTTTGTCACTAAAATGCATTTTATTGAATTAACAACATCACACAATCAAACAAAGAATCCTTCCAAGTGCAAAAGGTGTCAATGGAAACGAAATTCAAAGTCACAATGCACTCGAAAACGCTGAAATAAAAGTGCGGCTCGTTTCCCTCCGTCCTGTTTAGTCTCGTAATTATCATCATCCGCCAAAGAAAAGCGTCGACCCGCGAGCTCTAAAAATGTTCCTGCCACATCACAGGTAGCGACTTGTTTCAGAAGTGACAGTTTGACATCCCGAGGAATGTGTTTTCTTGTCGTGGTTAATTGGAAACCTCGCCGCCGCCCGTTTGAGTGTGTGTGTGTGTGTGTGTTAAGTAGGAAGGAGCGGCCCGCAGCCACTCAGCCGCCATCGACAGACGGGCGAGGAAGCGGGCGCGCGTCACTGCGGGGTGAAACCATCTGCCAGATTAATGCCAAGCATTTTCAGAAGCGGAGCGTCTGCGACCGCCCTGTGACACAGATTATCGAACATCATGAATGCTTCTGAGCGTAATTAACCCCGCCCCCCTGCCCCCCTGCCCCCCCTGCCACCCCCCGCCCCCGAGCACGCCGGCTCCACTCCACAATGGTCACTATTCACATTTAAAATGAAAGCCTGGCCTTGTTAGCGCTGATACGCCGCTGCAAAGAATAAACTTTCTCATCTGTTTTGACTGGAAGGTCACAGAGACTCGGAGGGGGAAGAAAAAGTGTGTGTGTGCGTGCGTGCGTGTGTGTGTGTGTGTGTGTGTGTGTCGGAAAGGACACATCCGTACCATCCAGAAGCTGCGGGTGTTTGCATCTTCCGGGTTGTTGTCTGGCGGCAGCGTCGACATCCTGTCCTCCTCTGAGGGGAAAATAAATATACAAAAATAAAATAAGAAAAAATATTCAAATAAATAAGAAAACAAACAATTAAATACAAATTATATTAAATAAATAAATAAATAAAAATATATTAAATAAATGAAAAAATTGTCAATATTGATCATAATAAAATAAAGCGAAAAAATAAGAGATTGGTTGAGGAGTGAGGTCTCACTCTGCCACTTAATCTGCGCACCGTAATCAGCTCTCACGTGCCTGTAAAGAAGGATTTTGCGGCCGAGCGAAAGAACATGTGACGTAAAGCCCCTTGATGGAGTTAAACTTGTGTCGAAATCACTGGATTCAGGATCTAAAGTCCCGAGTGGCAGAACGAGACGCGACAGACGCAGGACGGCGAGCGCGAAGGTTGACGGTAACTTTGACCAGCGGCACGCGGTATCTTCTCCCAGCATTCCCGGGCTTTGAAACACGAGCCCTCCTAAAATAAACACGGGGCTAAAGGTCAACACATCCTGTCGTTGGCGCTCACTGCTCTCCCACGTGCGGGCGGCTTTTTTTCGGGCTCTTTGGGGAGAAAAAAATCATTTGCAGGCAAACTTTGATGCTGACAGACGAGGATAAATGTGCTCCGACTTCAAAATGAAGCACATTTGACGGGAGGACTTACAGAACTTTGGATTTTCACTAAAGAGCAGCTGGGGTATATTAGTTGTCTGCATTATCGGCCCAAAAAATTGAATTATGGGACTTTTTTT
>CAESWR010000619.1:220091-232101 GCA_903171835.1 Mullus surmuletus | reverse complement strand
GGAGGAGATAGAAAAAATAAAAAAAAATAAAAGCAGAAGTGGGTCACATGCTGGAGGAGAGAGGAGGGGATGTGATGGGTGGAGGGAGGGATGGAGGGAGGGAGAGGGGCGGCACAGGGCTGGCTGGGCAGGATGAAAGCTCAGGTGAGAGGAAGGAGGAACCAGGAGGACGAGCCATCGCCCCGAGCCTCGAAATTAACCAGACGGGTGAACACGAAGCCGCGCAGAAGATTCAAACGGAAATAACAGAGAGTGGGCTTACAGAGGGAACAACAACAACAACAACAAAATTTCCCTGCACACCCGCTCACAACAATGGCTCTGCTTATTCAGACCAGCTGCTTCAGCTCACACTTAAATACAGAAATACCTCATTAAAAAAACAGGGGGGGGGGGCTGCTTCAAAGTATTGTACACCGAGAGAAACTACTCATTCAGAGCGGAGTGTGAAGTGCTGGTCAAAGTGTGATCCAAGTGTGAGAGCAAACACTTTGTTTGCATTAGAACCCACAGCCAACAACCTATTTCCGAGCGTTAAATATGTTCCAAATATTGAATCTTGAATAGATTTGGATTGTATCTTCAGACACAAACGCAAAAACTATCAACGTGTGTGTGTGTGTGTGTTCTGCAGGTACGCCAAGATGGTGTCACTGGGCTCTGAAAAAGCTCAATAACAGCAAGTTACGGAATTAAATAAGGATTTATCAACTAATGGGATGATGATCTGTAGGTTATTTGCTACATAAGCATGAATCAAAGTTGCAGATGTTGATGCACTAATATCGCATCCAGATTTCAGGGCGAGTTTTGAATTTTAAGTCACTAATATTGACATTATAATATCTATATCTACTTCCTGTTGTATAAAAACAAGATGCCACCTTTATGTGTTTAGGGAGAAGGTTTCCCAAATCTGTGGCACATTCCAGAACTTTTATAAAGCAAACTACAACTACAAACTACACATCCCAACGTGACAACACCGACATTCTAAAGGTAATGCAGATACTCACCAGCATGCAAACAGCCGCCATTTCCCGCCAAGTGTGATGGTTAAAAAGTGCGTCACGTCACGTGTCCAGCAGGGCGGGTCGACATTTTACCCACTTTGCGTCGAAACTGACGCGTTCTCCGCTTACAAATACTTCTTTAGTAAGTTTTAAGCGTGTCTTTTGCCGGGTCAAACCTTTTGGCCTCTTATCTCTCTGGATTTTAAGATAATTTCGTGTAGCGACAGAGCGACGCCGGGAAGCTACCTGATGACGTCACGCCAGTCAGCTCACACGGCGCGCGACGCTTCCGTTGGCCGTTTAAATTAATATAAATAAATAAATGTTTTTTTTCTCAATTTTTTTTTTTATTATGACTGACGTCTATATTTGTAATGGGATTTAGCAAACGGGCTCGACGTAAACATGTCGTAAATAATTGGATAGAGAATGTTTTTAAACTGCATTCCTTCCCGTGGCCAGCAGAGGGCGATACATTGGTACCAACCATCTATAGTATAGTATAGTATCTATATTTTCTGAAATAATTGTGACGTTCAATAAATCCATATTGTGCATAAAATTATAACTTTATTATTGGACAGTGTTTTATTTGTTGACTATCTATCTATCATATTAGCATTTTCGATTTGATAAACAAAATCCCTTATTAAGAAAATAATTGTCAGACAAATTAGAAATAATTTGTTAAAACGCGATACAAATATCAAGAAACAAGATCTGAGAGCTGCAATTTAATGAGACAAAGGATGTCAAGAGAATTTGGCAGATGTAAAGATGTCACGGGGCAAAGCTTTGACAAGTATTGATATTTGCTGAAGTAAATGATTAGACAGAAGATGAATCAGGGAGTTGGTGTTCCTGTCACTCAAACACACTTATGTATTTATCATAATTATGGTATTTAGTATCATTATTTCTGCACTTCTGCATTGCAGATGCGAACTGTTCACCCTATAAGGCTTTGAATGATGGGTTATAACAAAGCTCAAAAAGAAGAGTCAAAGAGAGGAGATACAAAAAAGAATTAAGTGTCTTTAATGATATAGGCTACATTTGTACATTTCTACAGCAGACTTTCAATAAGACTAACTGCCAATTTAGAAAAACAGACAAAGTTTCACCTGTAACAGCTGGAAAAAAGAACATGAACTGGATAAGTTGTCCATGATTTGAAATTAAATACTCCATGTAAATATTGAGTTCAATATTTTGTCCCATTAAATAATAGAAATATTTAATAGTATGAACAATCAATGTGAAATATAAATTATTTTAAAGCACCATTTCAACAATGAGGATATTAAAATAAATAATTGGCCTTTTATCAAGACAGTACATTTTCATGGTAATAACATAAGGCTGTGCAGTCACTCTGAACACTCCTGCCGAATGATGTCAAATAGGTTCAACATGTATCACACAGCGATGTGAGAGGAATGTTCACGCGACTTCCACATGCAACAGCAATTAACTCTGCTTACAATATAAACACATATGACTGTGTAGTTCTATCAGCAACAAACAAAATAGCAGACAGTAACAATGAAGGCGACTCAATTTGACCAGTTCTTTCGGTGTAGTAAATGCTAACCTCCTCGGTGGGGATAAAATAAATGACTCCCTGGAAAGATTGTCACGTTTTATGATGGTACAGAATCATATTTAAGCATTTCTCTTAAAACTTCTATTACAAATATATCACTGTTGTACAATCCCCTCAATCCATTACTGGCCTGAAAAAGAAAAAAAAAATCATATTGCAGTTTCTCCCATTCAGTCATCCACATGTAAAAAGAGCAGCTGTGGAGAGCTGCAAATCATGTCACACACACCTTCACTAGTAGAGTTGGCCTTGAATACATATTGTTCAGGTCGGGTAATCAATTTACTGTACACTTATCATGCAGGAGCCTTTCGTGTATGCAATAATGACAATAAACCTGAAATAGCAACCGTCACACGATCGGGCAAAACATCATACGATACCTTACTTTGATCCCTAAAGACCTGCCTGCCAACTGCATGCGCACATGAATGAACACGCCGACACACACACACACACACACACAAAGTGAGGGGGGAAAAAAGCTTACTGTGGGTATAGAAAACGAGGGTAGACCGTTTCAACAGGTGCTTCAAAAACTCACAAGAACATATCAAAGACTGAGGCACAAAGCTGCCTTTTTAAAACCCACTAATACAAGTACCAGCGACAGAGGAAGGCGCTCCTGTTGCTCGACGTGTAGAAAAATTCATACAGCTATGTTACAGTGCAGTTAGAGAACTTTCAATGCTTACAGGGAATTCAAACCTTTAGTCACAAATATATTTAATGCTTCTTTATGAATTCTTAATTTGGTATTCTCTGCAATTTGTAATAATTCTTTTAAATCATACAGTAGACTTAAGCTTTACATAAAACTGTGTACAATTCATACAATAACAGTCCATCAAATTGTTTTAGAAAAATCAGTCAGCAGGCTTAAATAAATGGTAGACTTTGATTTACATTGTATACAAAAACATGATGTGGCAGACGCTGTATAATCCCTACAGAACACACAACAACAAAAAACAAATGTACTCTGGTATCCAGCGACATCGGCAGGTATAAATCAATCCGAATACTGAAGATCCAGGTCTACTGTGCCATCTGTCACCACCAACCTCACTCGCTTGGGTTTGGAACCGCCCATCGAGTGAGACGTTGGAACGGGTCCGTAGTGCGGCGCACCTTGGTGCTCGCCGGGCTGGCAATGCTGCTGCATGTCCTTCCTGCAATGCTCATCCTGCCCTTTGAGCCCTGAAAACCCACCCAAGGAAAATGAGGGGGGATTCGATAACTGGGGTCCACAGGGCTCAAGTACCAGTCGCCCTTGGGTGCCTGAGGGTTCCATCAAGCAATGGTAAGTGTAGTTTGTTGAGCCTGGATAACCGTCCGCTCCATCCCTGAGGCCTAGGGTCAACGAATGATCTCCACTGAAGTTTAGAACGTACGGGGGGCCTTGGTAGCCATACGGGACGGAAGCTGAGGAATTTGACGTTTGACTCCTATTTGCTGGTGTTGGCGTACCAGATGTGTTGTGGACCATTTGAGGGCTGTTGTGCTGAGGCATTGGCGATAGATTCGAGCCAAAGCTGAAATCATAAGGGTCCTGCTGAGAGTAACATGGCTGGTGTTTGTCTGAACTCAATGGAGTGGATTTGTCATGTTTCAAACATTTGTCCTGTGATGATGAGTAACCCTCAGACATTTTGCTAGGAAAGAAGAAAGGCCTTGGCATCGCCGAAAAGTTTTTGTACGGCATGTTCACTTCAGCACTTTCATGCTTGTCAGACGAAATTTTACTTTTACCAAAAGACTGAGAAAAACAGGGATTGGGTTTGGTGAAGAGAGGGCTGGACCTGCTGGGGTTGGAACCAAGATAGCCAACATCCTTTCCAAATCCTGGATTTGAAATGCCGCCTTTATGACTGTCTGTGCCAACACCAAACTTCAGCTCAGTCTTCTCCATAGCACCTGATTTCATACTGTGTGTTTTGGAGGTAACAACAGGGCTGCCAGCAGCCATGGCGTCTCTGCAAGGTGCACTATACAGGTTCTGAGTCTGGTTCCCGCCCTGGAACTTAAGCACCCTGTGAATAACTGTGGAGGGCTTCTCGTGGAAGTTGAAGGGATTGTCAGGAGGATTTGGGTTTTTCACAGTGAAGAGTTGAGGGGAGAGGAATTTATTAGCCATTTGAGAAGGTGGGACAGATTTCATCAAGGAGCCTTGGGACAGTCCTCGAGCTGTGCTGGGTTGACAGCTAGAAAAAGATTGGGATTTGTTTGGAATGCTCACGCGATGGAAGGGGCCCTGGGTTTTAAGGTGAGACTGGGCTTTGACTTGGCTGGTGCTCGCCTTGATGACAGGCTGGGATAAAGTAACCGGATTGTGAGTTGAAACAGAAGATGATGTTGCAGCAAACAACCGGGACTTGCCAACAAAGGACATGGGCTGAGATTTAGGTTCTTCTTTGGACAGCCTCATCCCTGGATTCTTATTCAGAATTCTATCTTTAGCAATCAAGTCAGGGTTGCAGAAAGCTGAGAAACCAAAACTGGAATTGGGTAGGTTTCGGTCTTTGGAGGAATCCTTTGGCTCACACTCCACAGAAACAGGGTCACCCCTGGAAGAAATTATACTTGGTAAAAAATGCAGATCCTCGCTGCTGAAGTTATTTCCTGGACTTGGCGGGCCAAGGTATGGCGTTTCGGTGGTCCATGTGTCAGAGGGGCTGTGAGAAAGCGGACTGCTGAAGGGATCTGTGGGTGGATCCAGAGAGCACAGCTCTGATGGAGAAGAAGGCAGGATGTTCTGTGACTGATAATACCCCTCAAAGTTGAGACACTGAAAGTCGAGAATATCATCACAGCAATTTGTGAAGGTGGGCTCACCAGAGAGCATGTTATCTGCAGTTGTGAATGGAGGAGACTGGGACGGAGGCTGGATGACCGAATTAGAAGCACTGGAACAGACTGGTGGTTTTTCCAAAGTCTGAGATGAACACAAGCCTTCGGAGAGCCTCGAGAGACTGTTGTCAATTTGTTGGAGAGTGTGACTCAGACAAGTGGTGGGAGTTTCGACAGGCCCACACTTGTGCACTCTTTCCATTTTGTGCCGCTGCTTCCTCCCTCCACTGCTCATCTCTGACCTTTCCGTGATTACATTTGCAGTTGCAGATATAACTTCACTTTTATTATCATTGAGAGGGGAAGACAGCGACAACGGTGACAAAGACAGACTGAACTGCGGAGATTCGCTTTTCAGAATTGAGTTGCTGTTGAATTTCTGAGACGTTTGGTAATCGTCTTTGATCTTGTTACAATCGAGAAATCCTCGCTTTTGTTTCACTAGAACGTGACCTTTGATCTCATTTTTAACTCTGGACTCGACTTTGAACTCCTCGTCCGTGCTGTTCACCTCCCAAATATCCTCCGTCTTCCTGCGCAGTTTGATTACCGGTAATGGGAGACCATTGAAATCCAATTGAGGTTCCTGTTTTTGCTGCAATCCACTTTCAAACAGGCAACAGCTCTTTAGAAAATTATCTTCAACTTTTGTTACTTGCACTCCGGCAGAAAAGGCCTCGCTTTTAGGCGCCGGCGTTTTGTCGGGCTGCACCTTGACTCCAACGAGAATTTCCCGATCTTTGAGCTCTACGCTGTCGTTTGTTGGATCACTGGGTATGTGTACTTTTTCAGATTTGCTCTCCACTTTTGCCTCTCTGGGAGTATTTTGATTTTGCGCCTCAGCTCGTCTTTTCGTGTGACGCAGTTTGCTCCTTGACCGTTTGCTAGCATGAACATGAGCCTGAGCTGCCTGCATCTCCATGTTTAAAATGGATACGGAATCCATGATAGCTTTGAACGGATCGCACGTCTCCAATTCCTCACCCTTCTCTGTTTTTAAGGCCAGGTTTTCCATCCCCGTGCTCTTCATCTCCCACACCTTCCCGCTCCTCCTCTTGAAAAGAATCTTAAAATTTAGGTTTGGCTTTGTGTCCTCCGTAGGACTCTCCTCCTCGCCCATTGGAGTGTTTTTAAGCGCTGGGCTTTTCTGCTGTGGGATGTTAACAGGATCGGCAGGTTGTTTGTTCTCTGCAATCATACCACTCTCTAGTGTCTGAGCCTTGTCAGTGACGTGCTCGTCTTGCCTCTCCAATTTACATTTTCGAACCTTCCTCAATAAGTGGCTTCTGTGCGTTTCCTTACCTCTGGGGCGAAGTACTCTGCGGGCAGGTTTTTGCCCCGTGGTCCGTTTGCCGGTCAACTTCTGAATCTCTGTGCTTCGACATCGACTTTTGCTTTCTTTTTTCAGTTTGCTGCTCTCTTCCGAGTATGAGGTAGGGCCCCGTCTTGCGTCCATGGGTGAGTTCAATTTGGGCACCTCTTCAGGAGCTCGATCTAAAGAGCAGTTCACACCTTGCTCCGGCTCCACGGAGCTACGAAATGTCCGCTTCTTCAGAGGTATGTTGGACTGCATGTGTGCCGCTGGGTTGCTGTCCGATTGTGGGGTTTTTGCTAAAAGCGACGACGGTAGAGGTAGAGGGTCGAGGCGGGTGGCCGCTGGGTCAGCGCGCCTCTGAGTCAACTGAGGCTGTAAAACGTCCTCACTCGACTCTGTTTGAAGTGTGGTCGGACCATCCGTGCTCGAGGCTTCCCCCGCGCTTTGCTTATCTTCTGCTTTCGTTTTTGTGGCCCTGGGCCTGATCTTTCGTCTGCCTAAAAAAGTCCGCTGTGCTGAGCGATGGCATTGTCCTCCATTTATTTCCCCCTCTTGTGCTTCCCACGTTGGGCTTTCCTTTACTTTGAGAGAGGAAATATCTCCCTGTAATCTCTTATCTATCAAGGGTTTATCTTTCTTTAAAATATCAGATAACAGGACCTTCGCCTGCTTTATGACTATATCTTCTTCATGCCGATTTACCGTTTTCGTCAGACTACTTGCCACGACCTCTGAAAGTTTGACCCCATCCTCCACCTTATTTTCAACTAACTGCATGTTATTTTGTCCTATGCTTTTTGCACTGGACATGACCTTGCATTCTTTCTCCTCCTCCCTGCCCCTCTTAACTTCGCATTCTGTAACAGTAGATGCGGAGCTCGTCTTCTCTTTCTGCTCCTCAATTCTGCACTTTAAAACGTCCTGCTTCTCCTTTTGCGTGCAACCTGTAACTTCTCCCGCCACCGTCTGGATTGCGATGATCTTGTCCTTCTCTGTTTTCTCGCTCTGGGATAAACTACCGGCTGCCTCACGTTCACGTCCCTTACTTACACTGGCTTTACTCACAGCCCTGAAAAACATTTCCCTCACCCCTCTGTTACCTTCGGCCGAGCAGACCTCGGCAACCCCTCCCTGCTTGGGCTGAGATTTCGCTTTTTCAGACTGGGCCGCCGAGGCGAGAGACCTGAGCCCCAGTCTGCTCCTTCCTCTTACCTCCACACTCCCTTTCTTGTCCTCCGAGGTCTTTTCTGCCGCTAGAATTTGTGGCACTGATAACCTTATGAGGTTGACAGTTAGGTATTGCTTCAGTGTTATAAGCGGATTGTCCACAGCTCTCTTCGATCCATCTGGGACACTCTGGGGAACTTCGGGCTGGGATGTAGCTGCGCTCGGCTTGTGCTCGGCGTCCCCTGCAACTGGATTTTCGTCCGTATCCGTGAGGCGGGATCCACCGTCGCGTTGAATTTCTGTGGTTGCCTTCTCCGTCCTCCCTTGCTGTAACGTGCTGCGTGCTGTGTCCGAGTTGACGGGTTGACGGGCCGGCGTGTCACTTTGTGTTTTACTGGACCCTGTGTTGTGTGCGAGTGCCATCTGTTCCATGTTCCTCACTCTTGCAGAGGTCCTCAAGTGAACCGGCGGTCCATCAAACACTTTGACAGATTTTCCATTAAGTCCGGTGCTACTTCCCTGTTGAACAGATGAGGAAGAATTTAGATTGAAAAGCTTGATGTTCAGCCCAAAAGAGACTTTATCACCACTGTTCCTTTCGCTAGCGGCAGTCGGCCAACTCACCCTGTTAACTTTAGGTTTCACATCTTCCAGCTGCTGCAATAAGGCCCTTTCTTTGCTGTTTGGGTCCTTACAGGTGAGCAGGAACTCCACAGAGTGGCGCCGTACTCTGATTTGAAGGTCTTTCAATGTGACATGGGACAAAAGGGAAACTGTCCGATGAAGTTTGACTGGGGGGGATTTCAATCGTCTGTGCTTCTCTCGCCGCCACTGCTTTGTTTGACTCAATTTTCTGTTCTTCAAGGCATTTCTCCTCATCTGCTGGGTGAACGAATTCCTCGAGGGGATGGCTGCGGACAAAAGAACAAGGGGGCGGTTCAACTTAGCTGGCTCTGTACTTTCATTCACTTTCAATGGGGCAGATCACACACGAGGCAGACCAAGATAGACAATAAGTCATATCAGTATTTTTGAAAACAAAATAACCAAATAAACCCCGTCAGTACTGAAAAGAAAGTTACCAAAAAGTTCTAAACGACTTGCCCTTTTGTGTTTGTTGTCCTTATTTACTTGCAAAAGAGAGGTCACCTAATTAGTCTAAATCCTCCGTGATTAAGCCTTTGTTTTGCTATGGTTGCATAAGTATGAATATACTACACGTAGCGGCGCTTGCGTTTCACCAGACACACAAAAACACATTTTCACAAATAATTATTGATTATGTAACGGGGCAGTTTCAGAAGACAATGTTGACATAATTAAATATTGTGTTGAAACGTCATTCTTGATGTGAAATTCCAGTTCGTCTGAGGTGCCATAAACGATTCCGACCATGCCAGCTTTGTCAAAATGTTAAAAATACCTATATAGAACACATTTACAATATTTGTAATTGGTCTATTATTGTGCTAGTGTATTTTAAGCTGGCTGGACCTTAATGAACTACCATTATCTGTTGTCCTTGAGGCTTCCAATTTGATGGCGCATTTAACAGCCACTCAAGTGATGAGCAGACTGCCGAGCTTTTCCAATTACAAGAAGCTACTCTTCTCTATCATTTCATTGTGCGGCTAATATTCCGTTAGTTAATTATGAAACCAGCCGAGAAAGCCGGCAATGCGTGTTCAGTGTTTGGGTTAGCCGGCTGGCAATTGTTAATCTCAATTTGTGCGGTTTTGTAAGAGCAGGATTACTACAATTTTTTCCCAAAACTTCTTCACTAAATCTAAAATCTGTGACCTGCCATATTGGATTAAAGGCATACCAGGTCAGATAGCCGTGTGTTCCATGGACAGGGAGTAACACTTAATTACAGATTTGAGAGAAAATCTTAAACCGGTTACCTTTAAAGATACCTGAGTGTAATCCCGGCATGATCGGCCTCGTAGACAAGTGACCCTTTTCCCTGTGATGTCGGAGATATCTCTCTCGAAGACGGTACTTTTGTCCCACAGGGTCCTTTGTTTCCTCGCATTCCGGCTGCTTTCCTCTGTGTTTGAAGTGTCCCTCTCCTTTCCTGGAGAACATTGAGAAAGAGGAGGAATGTAAGAGAAGTTAAAAGCTTTGTATTTCGTTACTGGATCTGATGTACAAAAAACAACTGGGGGGGAAAAAGATCTAATTAGATTTTGGACACACCTCTCGCAGGTGCAGCATTCACACATTTCATTGCCCTCTCCAAAAAAGCTGGCGCCATAGTAACATGTGATCTCCTCCCCAGGTGAGATGGGTCGCATCACCTCAACACAAGCGCCGTTCTTCTCACCTGGGACGAACTGGTCGGGAGAGAGAGGTTGGGTCGGCCCAAGGGAGAAAACACATAGAGGTGGCAGAAAACAGAAAGGTGAGGTGATAAATTCAGATGGCCAAAAAGGCATCTAGAATATACATTTCAGTGCTAATATTTTGAGCCTTACAATTTCAGGCAAGATCATGCAAATACACTTGACGGGGTTAAAAAAAAATCGCTTGTGAAATCTGTTTGGTTCACAGGATCAATAAATGTTTGTTTACCTTACAGTTTGGCTTGCAATCTTCATCCCCACGGGACAAACACAGGCAGAAGGTGTGAGACAAACAGAGACAAACCATGGAAAGTTATTGAGTGAATCAGAGCAATGCAGAAATAACTCAATAGTTTGTCTATCAGCTGACTTGTGCTCAAAGCTCAAAGGCTAAGCTGATTAAGTCTCAAACATTATTAAAGGATCTGGTCACAAACTGCCCTCTGCGGAGGGAAGAAATAATCTCAAATTTCACTCAACCTTCTGCTAACGGACACGTGTTGTGCGAAGAGCAAGCTGCCGCCGCTGATCTCCTCTGATGCTTTATTGACTAAATTAACGGTCACGTAATAAAATTAGGTATTCAGTGATTCGGCACTTCTGTGCTTTCTTTTCAGGGCTTGTTTATTTTGTTATTTTCAGCTTGACAGAGGACAGCTGACGGCACAGAGAAGTGGTGTTTAACCTCCTGTATGCTCCTCCTTTTTGCAGATTTCTTTATGATACATTGATCTTCTTTGTAAATTAAATGTTGGAAATTCTGGATTTCAGTTGCTGTGCCAGTAAATGAAGGTTAATGGCTGTCCGGGTTTAAGCAGCATTCATCGGCATTAGCAGACGTAAAAACAACGAAGCAGTTGCTGCTTTATGTCTTAAACAGGGGAATATTGCGCTGCACACACACACACACTCATGGCTGCAGAAAGCATACATATGCAACCTCCCCTTGAAAGACTGCTGGTTTGTTTTGGTGCAAAATTAAGTCTTTGAAATTGTGTTTTGAGTGCATGCGGAGAACGTGGTGGAGGCTATTTCAAAGCGCTGCACTGTGGGAAGCGTGTAAGACTGTAAGAATGAGAAAAGCTTTAAAGAAACCCCGTGGAGTTTCTGCTCACTAGATGGGCCAAAGCTTTGTCCGCCTTATGCAGCGCGTTCACGCGGAGGCGAGAGTGAAACTGCGGCTCCGTAGGTGAATTCAGACTATTCCGCTGATCCGCATGTGGCTCTAATGTGTACGTCTATGCAGAGAAGCAAATCTGGTTAGCGTGGATTCAAACATCACCGCCTTAAAAAGCTCTGTTCAAATTTTGTTTGGCAAATGCGGATTGACCACGCTCTAAATGTGTTTCAGGAAAACATTTTGTCATGTGGAAATTCACATGGCTTCTTGAGGAAAATTTTGATTTTTTAGGTTTCTTACAACTTAATTTAATGGTTTAATAGTCTGTTTTCTTCCCACTGGATTTCCATTTCAGGAATAATTGCAGTCTAACAGACAAATTTTCAGGGTCAAACTCATTTACATGGATTTGTATGTCTTGTGGTCTGAATTCGGCACAGAACTAAAATAAGATGTTGACTCCGAAATGAAACAACTGCTAATCAAGCCAAAGGGGGTTTAGATGCTCATGGACAGCCATCGCATTTGGTAATGTTTGCGTTTTCTTTTGGTGCAATAGAGGTTTTTGAGTCTGCCTTATGCAAATGATTATGA
>CAESWR010000619.1:138600-175486 GCA_903171835.1 Mullus surmuletus | reverse complement strand
TTTCAATGAATGGATTTTAAAATAAGAGGTTGTGATTCCACAGCGGAGCTCCTCGGGAGGGACTGCGGGGCTAGCAAAGCCCGGCTACCGCCGTCCTGTCAGCGGGGGATGAGGACGCCGAATCCCGGCTCCGGAGGCGCGCGTCCCGGCCCGTCGCGGCGGCGTTCGGCGTCTCCAGCATCGCTCCTCCGGGGAACTCCACCATTGTTTGTCGGTCCCAGTGTAATTCCGCGGAACGCAGCGTCTTCCCCCCCGGCGGCCTTTGCTTTGCCTGCAACGCCTTCGACAGCACCGGCAAGTCAGAACCACGCGAACACGCCCTGACTTCCGGTCACTGGTTTCAGAATAAGAGGGGCCTCCGTTCAGCGCGCGGGAAACTCCTGCGGACTGGAGGCGGGCGCCAAAGCGGAAGTGGTGAACTGCATTTCCGCGTGTTGCCTCTTGAGGGAGGCTCCTTGAACAGGTCAAACCTCACACAAGCCAAGAGAAAATGTCCCCAAAAAATAAAAGAAATAAGCATATTTAGATCCAGAGGTGTCAAGAACATTCAGTTCACTGCACGTTACTGTTTATTTGCACTATAGGTGATTTATCACCAGTCCTGATTATTATTTGTATATAGATCTTCTCTATTGCTCGTTTTTTTCAGATATTTTATATTGTAAATCTATCTATCTATCCAACAAAGTGCAAATACTTTACTTAAGTAGAAATTTGGGGTATCTATACTGGAGAATTTTTCTTTTAACTGACTTTTTACTTCTACTCCACAGATTTTCACACAATTACCTGTACATTCTACTCAAAGAAACACACACACATGCAAAAAAAAACCCTTTCCTGATAATCCACGCCATGCAGATCCAGTGAATTTGATTGGTTGGATGATAACGATATACATATATAACATTCCAGCACTCTTATTGGTTTGTACGCGATCATTCACAGCTGCACATGACACAAATCTATACTTATAAGGCAACTGGTCACATGTTAATGCTCAGTGGTCACAAATGGTTCTTTAATGTATTTGCATTGTCCAAAAATGCGTTGATTTTCAATGGGCGTAAATGCGGCTGAAACGGGGGCATCCCAAATGTTTCAACATTAACATTTAAATATAACATTATAGTCATTATGGCCTTGAGAAAAATGTTTTTTCCCTTGTATTACTTTTTTCCGCTTACATTACTTTTACTTTTATACTTTAAGTAGTTTTGAAACCAGTACTTTAAAACTTTTACTTGAGTTAAAAGCTTCAGTTGATGCTTCAACTTCTACAGAAGTCTTTTTAAACCCTAGTATCTACACTTCTACCTGAGTTATGAATGGGAATACTTTTGACACCTGTTTAGAACCCAGCACTCAAGTATTTTTTGATATGTGAGAAATACAATTCAGTAATCAGTAGCATTTATCGAGGCTTAGAGAACCAAAACATTTCCTGGGAATATTCGGCATCTTTATCTTGATGTCTGCAGCTGAAACAGCGGAGTTGGTTCACAACCTTAGAGGAATTTCAGTGTTGCTCTACAAATGCAGATAAAAGAGAGATTATGTAGAGTTAGAAATGGCTGCTGGGACTTGAACGCCATGAGATGCAGAATACATTTTCCGTCAGGCACAAATATTCATGGTTAGAGGTTGGGTTTTATTGTAAAAGGGTCAGATCAACACAATTTCTGCCGAACTCTTAATAGGAGCATTTAATCAGACTATGTAGGCGACTATAGAGGGCTTGTAGCATGTAGCCGTATTCCAGGTGTTCCGATATCTCACAAAAGATTTTAAATTCACTCAAAAAGATGTGTCTCCATCCTGAGGGGCACGTAACAATGATTTGCATTAATGGTTAGTGGTCGTGCTGCCAAGAACCCAACCGAGCACAGTGCCAATCCTTGAGGCCAAAATGGGATGTTTTCCACCTAGTGCCTAGCAACAATTGTCTAGCAGTGGTTTACATCCATCTGTGGTGTCATCAAAGCCACGCTGAGTGATTGTAATGGATTCAGTGATTAATGACAGCGGTTGGGCTTTGATGTGTTCTCATGCGATGTCACAAAGAA
Source organism: Mullus surmuletus (assembly GCA_903171835.1). Lineage (NCBI taxonomy): Eukaryota > Metazoa > Chordata > Actinopteri > Syngnathiformes > Mullidae > Mullus > Mullus surmuletus. The sequence goes on along the minus strand of CAESWR010000619.1, from coordinate 173,420 downwards.
ACTCCTCATTCCTCCTCGCTCTATTGGCAGAGATGCCGCCCATGCTTTGCACCAGCGTTAGCAAAGGCTTTGGGACTCTGGGTGGGCACAGTGCAGAATCTGAGGCCACGGCGAAACAGTTGACGGGAGTTTACGTGTTCTCTCATGTTGCAGTTTCCCACGGGTTCAGCTCATTGTGGGTTCAACACATACATCAGACGCCCTATGGTGGGTAGGTGTGAAATGAGTGGGAAGGATGTGTAGCTCTGTTGACCTGTGTGAGGTGGTCTGACCTGACCTCAGACAGGTTAACACGTTGTATCAAGGACGGATGGATGGATGGAGAACATTTCTTGGCCAGTGCCTGGAAACTGTTGGTAGGTACCAATCGAATCGTCCTGGTATGGCTTTGATGGGCTGCCAGCCATTGATCAGACCATGCACGACGCACTGAGTGACCTTCATGTCCTTGGCACCATGTAACCTGCAATTTCTCCAAGAGGACAAACGTTGCCGACTAAAAAACCCAAATATTTTTCTTTGACTGACAACCAACTTCAAATGTCCTGAGGGCTACAGTATCACAGAGCTGTCCCCAAGATTTGGGATAAGTCTGTTATAGCCAGTACTTAATATATTCACATTCACATTGAAGTGAGCTGATCTATTAAGGTTGAAGCTAATCAGTTTCCTGTGCAGACACTTTTAAAGAATGCAATATTTGAGACGTTTAATTGGAAATAACAGATTTCTTTTAGCATAAAATGTATGAGGGAGGGGATGATGCGAGTAGTCTCCAAAATCGTAAGTGCTTGTCTCCCTTAAGAGTGTGATCCTTCCAAAATACACTGTACCTGTATCTTAGTCAACAACAGAGATGGTGATACTAACATCTGTGATTCTTGACGACCCCACAGGCCCACCCAATATCCTGCGTTTTATCGTGACAATGGGTCGGCCGCCTGCTGATGAACCCTTCATTGACAACATGGCCTTGGACCTCATCCTCCGAGTGCACCTCCGCGAAGGGAGCAGCGACAGCAGCGACAACGACAGTGTTGCCAACAATGCGAACGGTGGCAACAATGAAAACAATGACAGTGATTATCCCGACAGCCTTGACAGTAACGACGAGAATGTAAGTGTTGGGACCGATGCCAGCGTGGAAGTGGACGCGGGCAGCGGTGGTGAGGAAGAAGAAGAGAGTTGAGGACGGACACATTTCCAACAGAAACTCTGAGAGCAGCTTCATTGGCAAACATGCTGATGTGTTATCGAATGACATTTTGGCAGTTGTAAAAGCAATATATAAGTTATTTTACAGAACTCATCATTTCACTGAAAAATCAGCCTGCAGTTCAAACAACATCATCATACTTTTGGACACTCGAGCAACAAGTCTGCACATTTTTCCGCATTCACTCTGGTGCAGAAAATATTAACGCCCAGGAGAAACGCTACACATTTTCCGATTAAAAAAAACAAAACATTATTTGTCAAGGAGTGTGAGAAGTTTCGCATGCAACTGCAGTATTGAATTTCTTTGCAGCATTGTACTTGTTAGTCCTATGGAAAGTAATGAGCTCTCACCTGCACCACAGCACACTGACATACGTGATTGGGGACTTTTTTTTTTAACCACTGTCACCTCCCCCTATCCTGCTTCGCCTCTTATAAAGCTCCGACAGTGATCTGTCTGAGGCACAAGAGGGAAAGACGACGGTGAGTTACCGCTTATTTTGAAATATATTACGAAATTTTAAACCTATAACAGCCAGTTTTCATTATTATTATTGTTGTTATTTAGACAAAACCATTTAGGTGTGATTACAATGAAACCCAGAATAGAGCCCTGAGGGACGTCAGGACAGAGTGGAGTGCATTAGAAGGCGGCTACCCAAAGTGTAAACGGTGTGATGATACGTAACATAAATTGCTCTGTTGATCCGAGCATAGTTTTTCTCACAGCCGATAAGAAATTCTGATCCACAGGGTCAAAGGCTGTGCTGAGATCGAAGAATTAAAACGGATTATGAGACAGCTTCGGCAGAGAGCAGCGAGTTATGGGTGACCTTGACCAGAGCAGTCTTTTCCTCAATAGCATATTCAAATAAAAGGCAACACTGAGTCCAAGTCTTAAGATTATTAAATTATATTTAATTATTCATTTGTTTATAGCCATTTTATAATGGAACACCAGAGTTGGGTTGTGATGACTTAAGACTAGATAGACTTTACATCTGTCGCATCCAACAGACAATTAACAGTGTTATAATAAATATGTTTCTTTGCATTTCAGACCTACTCCTTCTCCAACATCACCATGCGTCTCTTGGATATTTGCATGTGTATCGGCCTCATGCTTTCTGTCCCTCAGTGTACCCAACAGTTCTGCACAGAAGGGACTCCTAAACAGTGCGCGGATGCAGAATTTGTTCCAGGGACCAATCTGGCCGGGGAGGGCTTCGACATCACCAAAATGGAGCGGAAGGGTGCATTTGTGCTCAACATGAATCGCTGGAAACGTAAAAACAAAAAATGCACTCTGTGCACCAACCCCTTCATGGAGAACAAACAGCAGAGGCTCCCCCTGTCCGTGGTGGACTGGAAGCCAAAGCAGTCCTGCAGCATGAAAGTCGGCAGTAAGCTGCACCGATCCAGTGAGTCTCTGGTCAGTTCCACCATGTCCTCAGTCAACAATGACTGGAAGGCTGGTCTGGAATTTCAAAAGGGTGACAAAAGTGGTTCGCTGATGCTGGCCGGCACACACTCTAAACTGGCCGACTACTCCATGGAGAAGACAAAGAACGACAAGTACAGCTTTGCGAGCCAGAGCATGTCCTGTGAGTACTACAGGTAAGAGGATGACGCCAAACTTGACATCTGCTCCATTGAAATTAATGTTTTATATCGTGTTGTGTCTTCATTTTGTTTTCTTTCACTGGGAACAGCTACAGAGTGTCTAGCAAACCAGTGTTGCACACAGAATTTCGACATGTTGTGAAGCAGCTCCCAGCTACCTACGGCCCTGAATCCAAGGAACCGTTTTACAAACTGATTGACAACTTTGGCACACATTACATCACCAAGGTGCACTGGAAACTGTTGGTTTAATATGGGCACACCCTTAGAAAGTGAACACTCTTGAGTAGTTGGTGTCTGGATGTTGTTCCAGGTTCAACTGGGAGGAGGAGTTCATTCTGTGACCAGCATCAAGCAGTGCGCGGCCGGCTTTCAGGGCCTCACTGTGGAGGAGGTGGAGATGTGCCTGGAAGCTGAAGCATCCGCCAGTGTCGGAGTCACAATAACAACTCAAGCCAAACACTGCAAGAAGGATGCTCAGAAATCTGATAATAAGGCAGACTTCGCCAGCACCTTCAGCGACAGGTAAAAACTTTAAAGGTTAGTTTTTGATTGGTGTACAAAAGAAGCTCAGCTGAGATGTCTCCCCTCTCTGCAGGTTCACAGAAATAAAGGGGGGTCACACCACAGAGCCCGACCTTCTCTTCTCCGCTAACAAGGATCCAGCAGCCTACAAGGAATGGCTGAGCACGCTCCCAACCAATCCTGACATCATCTCATATTCCCTGGAATCGCTTCACGAGCTACTGCCTACCAAGGACCGCTCTAGGAAGAACCTGCGCTCCGCCATCAGCCATTACATCCTGGAGAAAGGCCTGTGGAGGAACTGCACCGGCCGCTGTCAGGCCGGCATCAGGAGCACCCAGAGTGACCCCTGCATCTGCAGCTGCCACAACGACCCGGCTGTAAACCCAGACTGCTGCCCGAAGCGGAGGGGCATGGCGCGGGTCATCATAACCGTACAACGGGCCACCGGTCTGTGGGGAGACTCTTTCACTGCCACAGACGGCTATGTGAAGGTGTTAGTCAACAAGCGCCTGATCCAACGTTCTGTTGTCATTAACAACAACAACAACCCACGGTGGGGCATGACCGTCGACTTGGGCGGCCACGATATTTTAGCCGAGAATAAAGTCCGGTTCGAAGTGTGGGATCAAGACAACAACTGGGACGACGACCTCCTGGGAGCCTGTGAATCACGTCTGTCTGAAGGAACAAAGGAAGATGTCTGTAGTCTAAATCACGGTCGCCTCTTCTTCAAACTGGACGTGAAATGCGCTCCGAGTCTGGGTGGGGTCTCATGTGGGGATTATAGACCTTCCCCCATGAGTCCAAGTCTGAAGAGCCTGTACGTGTCCCGTCACTCTCGTCCCATTCCTAAGGACTTCCTGTTAGAGATGGGTGTGTTTGTGAGTGAGACCAGATCTCAGAGGAACCAGACGCTGTAAAGTTTGGCTTCAGTAAGGCTCAAATTGGCAGAACTCCATGTGTTGATCAGGTTAGTTCTCCCAATTTGAAACCATTCTGATAAGTATTTGGATCATGAATTCATTTGTAGTTGCCAAAGTCGCTGCATTCATTATTTTGGTAAAATCACATAAATTCAATCAATACATTATTAAATCAAGTGAACTTAATGGTGATACACTCACACAATATATTTTGTTCACTACCTGCTAGCGACTTTGGTTCAATTCAGCTGTGCACCTTTTTTCCCTCTTTATGCTAATTTTTAAAGCATCGTTTTCCCTTTGAAACATGTCGTTTATACTGCTGATTTCCTATTGATTTCAATCATTCAAGCTTTATTGCACATAAATAAATAGCAATGGCATACACAAGATCCTCTGACAGCTTCATTTGTGCAGTTTTAGAACTTTTGTCTAGGTATTTCCTCTATAGGCTAGCATAGTAGATATGCTAAAATAATTAGGGTGTGACAGGTTTGTTATCGTCGCCCCCACGCAGCCGCAGCCGCAGCCCACCAGCACTTCAGTAAAATGACAGGTTTTTGGTCTGAGCGCTGTTGCTGACTGGAAGGCCTTGACTGACTTGCATATTGTCACCGTTCGACGGCGAAAGTGTTGCCAACGATGCAAATGGTGGCACCAACAACAACAATGACAATGATTATCTTGACAGCCTTAACAGTAACAATGAAAATTAAGTGTTGGGACCGATGCCAGCGTGGAAGTGGACGCGGGCAGCGGTGGTGAGGAAGAAGAAGAGAGTCAAGGACGGACACAGAGCTACGGACAACATTTCCAACAGAAACTCTGAGAGCAGCTTCATTGGCAAACATGCTGATGTGTTATCAAATGACATTTTGGCAGTTGTAAAAGCAATATATAAGAGTTATTTTACAGTACTCATCATTTCAGTGAAAAATCAGCGTACACAAAAGTTCAGACACCATCATCATACTTTTGGACACTCGAGCAACAAGTCTGCACATTTTTCCGCATTCACTCTGGTGCAGAAAATATTAATGCCCAGGAGAAAGACTACACATTTTCCGATTAAAAAAATATATAAATAAATAAATCATAAACATTATTTGTCAAGGAGTGTGAGAACTTTCTCATGCAACTGCATGATTGAATTTCTTTGCAACATTGTGTTTGCATTGTCAGTTCACAAACAAGCAACCACAGACTTTAGATGGTGTTGTTTTGTACTTGTTAGTCCCATATAAAGAAATTAGCTCTCACCTGCACCACAGCACACTGACATGTGATTGGGGACGTATTTTTTGACCACTATCACCTCCCCCTATCCTGCTTCGCCTCCTATAAAGCTCCGACAGTGATCTCCTGTCTGAGGCACAAGAGGGAAAGACGACGGTGAGTTACCGCTTATTTTGAAATATATTACGAAATTTTAAACCTATAACAGCCAGTTTTCATTATTATTATTGTTGTTATTTAGACAAAACCATTTAGGTGTGATTACAATGAAACCCAGAATAGAGCCCTGAGGGACGTCAGGACAGAGTGGAGTGCATTAGAAGGCGGCTACCCAAAGTGTAAACGGTGTGATGATACGTAACAGATAAATTGCTCTGCTGATCCGAGCATAGTTTTTCTCACAGCCGATAAGAAATTCTGATCCACAGGGTCAAAGGCTGTGCTGAGATCAAAGAATTAAAACGGATTATAGGTCAGCTTCGGCAGAGAGCAGCGAGTTATGGGTGACCTTGACCAGAGCAGTCTTTTCCTCAATAGCATATTCAAATAAAAGGCAACACTGAGTCCAAGTCTTAAGATTATTAAATTATAATCAAGTCATCAAAACACAGAGTTGGGTTGTGATGACTTTAACTAGATAGACTTTACATCTGTAGCATCCAACAGGCATTTAATGGAGTTATAATAAATATGTTTCTTTGCATTTCAGACCTACTCCTTCTCCAACATCACCATGCGTCTCTTGGATATCTGCATGTGTGTCGGCCTCATGCTTTCCGTCCCTCAGTGTACCCAACAGTTCTGCACAGAAGGGACTCCCAAACAGTGCGCAGATGCAGACTTTGCTCCAGGGACCAATCTGGCCGGGGAGGGCTTCGACATCACCAAAATGGAGAGGAAGGATGCATTTGTGCTCAACATGAATCGGTGGAAACGCAAAGACAAAAAATGCACCCTGTGCACCAACCCCTTCATGGGGAACAAACAGCAGAGGCTCCCCCTGTCCGTGGTGGACTGGAAGCCAAAGCAGTCCTGCAGCATGAAAGTCGGCAGTAAGCTGCACCGATCCAGTGAGTCTCTGGTCAGTTCCACCATGTCCTCAGTCAACAATGACTGGAAGATCGATCTAAAATTTCAAAAGGGTGACAAAAGTGGTTCGCTGATGCTGGCTGGCACACACTCTAAACTGGCTCACTACTCCATGGAGAAGACAAAGAACGACAAGTACAGCTTTGCGAGCCAGAGCATGTCCTGTGAGTACTACAGGTAAGAGGATGACGCCAAACTTGACATCTGCTCCATTGAAATTAATGTTTTATATCGTGTTGTGTATTCATTCATTCATTTTGTTTTCTTTCACTGGGAACAGCTATGGAGTGTCTAGAAAACCAGTGTTGCACACAGAATTTCGAAATGCTGTGAAGCAGCTCCCAGCGACCTACTACTCTGATAACAAGGAACCGTTTTACAAACTGATTGACAACTTTGGCACACATTACATCACCAAGGTGCACTAAAAATTGTTGGTTTAATAAGGGCACACCCTTAGAAAGTGAACACTTTTGAGTAGTTGGTGTCTGGATGTTGTTCCAGGTTAAACTGGGAGGAGGAGTTCATTCTGTGACCAGCATCCAGCAGTGCATGGCCGGCTTTCAGGGCCTCACTGTGGAGGAGGTGGAGATGTGCCTGGAAGCTGAAGCATCCGCCAGTGTCGGAGTCACAATAACAACTCAAGCCAAACACTGCAAGAAGGATGCTCAGAAATCAGATAATAAGGCAGACTTCGCCATCACCTTCAAAGACAGGTAAAAACTTTAAAGGTTAGTTTTTGATTGGTGTACAAAAGAAGCTCAGCTGAGATGTCTCCCCTCTCTGCAGGTTCACAGAAATAAAGGGGGGTCACACCACAGAGCCCGACCTTCTCTTCTCCGCTAACAAGGATCCAGCAGCCTACAAGGAATGGCTGAGCACGCTCCCAACCAATCCTGACATCATCTCATATTCCCTGGAATCGCTTCACGAGCTACTGCCCACCAAGGACCGCTCTAGGAAGAACCTGCGCTCCGCCATCAGCCATTACATCCTGGAGAAAGGCCTGTGGAAGAACTGCACCGGCCGCTGTCAGGCCGGCATCAGGAGCACCCAGAGTGACCCCTGCACCTGCAGCTGCCACAACGACCCGGCTGTAAGCCCAGACTGCTGCCCGAAGCGGAGGGGCATGGCGCGGGTCATCATAACCGTACAACGGGCCACCGGTCTGTGGGGAGATCGAACCACTGCCACAGACGGCTACGTGAAGGTGTTTATCAACAAGCAGCTGGTCCAACGTTCTGGTGTCATTAACAACAACAACAACCCGCATTGGGGCATGACCGTCGACTTGGGCGCCCACGATCTTTTAGCAGAGAATAAAGTCCGGTTCGAAGTGTGGGATCAAGACAACAACTGGGACGATGACCTCCTGGGAGCCTGCGAATCACGTCTGACTGAAGGAACAAAGGAAGATGTCTGTAGTCTAAATCACGGTCGCCTCTTCTTCAAACTGGACGTGAAATGCGCTCCGAGTCTGGGTGGGGTCTCATGTGGGGATTATAGACCTTCCCCCATGAGTCCAAGTCTGAAGAGCCTGTACGTGTCCCGTCACTCTCGTCCCATTCCTAAGGACTTCCTGTTAGAGATGGGTGTGTTTGTGAGTGAGACCAGATCTCAGAGGAACCAGACGCTGTAAAGTTTGGCTTCAGTAAGGCTCAAATTGGCAGAACTCCATGTGTTGATCAGGTTAGTTCTCCCAATTTGAAACCATTCTGATAAGTATTTGGATCATGAATTCATTTGTAGTTGCCAAAGTCGCTACATTCTTTAATTCGGTAAAATCACATAAATTCAACCAATACATTATTAAATCAAGTGAACTTAATGGTGATACACTCACACAATATATTTTGTTCACTACCTGCTAGCGACTTTGGTTCAATTCAGCTGTGCACCTTTTTTCCCTCTTTATGCTAATTTCTAAAGCATTGTTTTCCCTTTGAAACATGTCGTTTATACTGCTGATTTCCTATTGATTTCAATCATTCAAGCTTTGTTGCACATAAATAAATAGCATTGGCATACAAAAGATCCTCTGACGGCTTCATTTGTGCAGTTTTAGAACTTTTCTCAAGGTATTTTCTCTATAGGCTAGCATAATAGATGTGTTAAAATAATTAGGGTGTGACAGTTTGTTATCGTCGCCCCCACGCAGCCGCAGCCCACCTACACTTCAGTAAAATGATAGGTTTTTGGTCTGAGCGCTGTTGCTGACTGGAAGGCCTTGACTGACTTGCATATTGTCACCATTCGACTGCCAACAATGCAAACAGTGGCACCAATGAAAACAATGACAATGATTATCTTGACAGCCTTAACAGTAACAATGGAAATTAAGTGTGATGCCAGCATGGAAGTGGACCCGGGCAGCGGTAGTGAGGAAGAAGAGAGTGTAGGATGGACATAGAGTTACTGGAAACATTTCCAACAGAAACTCTTGAGAGCAGCTTTATTGGCTAACATGCTGATGTGTTATCAAATGACATTTTGGTAGTTGTTTAAGTAAAAGGATCATTTCACCAAAATATCACACCAAAGTTTAGACACCATCATCGTACCCTTGGACACCCGAGCATGAAATATGTGTGTTTTTTCAGCATTCACTCAGACGCAAAAAGTATTAACGCCCAGGAGAAACGCTCCAGCATTGGGTTTGCACTGCAGTTCACGTAAGTAACCTCAGAATTTTGATGGTGTTATTTTGCACTTGTTAGTCCTGTGGAAAGTAATAGGTGATTATGTGAGATAATTCTCACAGCCGACAAGACATGGTGGTTCACTGGGTCAAAGGCTGAGCTGAGATCAAGGAGAATTAAAACGGATTATAAAACAGCTTCGGCAGAGAGCAGCGAGTCATGGGTGACCTTGACCGGAGTAGTCTTTTCCTCAATAACATAAACAAAAGGCAACACTGCGTCTAAAATGATGGAAAATTAGGCAATTCAGGAGCGTGAGGCAAAACACTGAAGGCACAACAGATGCAAGTTATACAATATTGTAATCCACTTAAATCAAAAATGTATTTCTAATTATTTGGACCATTTCAAGTACTTATAATTGCCCACTAGAGCTGGGTTGTGATGACTTATCTAGGTAGGCTTTACATCTGTTACATCCAACAAGCGATTTATAGTGTTGTTTCTATGTTTCTATACATTTCAGACCATCCCTCTCACTCATTCATCTCCAACAGCATCATGCGTTTCTTGGATATTTGCATGTGTTATGTGTTACATTATTAAATACAGGTGAACATCATGGTGACACACTAACTTATAAAGTATATTTTGTTTGCTACCTGCTACCTACTTTGGTTCAATTAAGCGTTGAACCTGTTTTGCCTCTTTTTGCTAATTTTTATTCGCTTTTTAATGCAGTTTTCCTTCTGACTTGCCATTTACACTGCTGACTTCCCATTGATTTCAATCATTAAAGCTTAGTTGCACATAGATAAATAGCAATGGCAGACAAAAGATCCTCTGGCAGCTTCATTTGATGACTTTTAGAAGTTTCCTGTATAGGTATTTACTGCTGAAAGAACCCTAGTTCTGCTCCTTGTAAAAAAATAATGACTAAATTTGATTATCCGGGTGTGATAGTTTGCTATTGTCGTCCCCACGTAGCCACAGGCCACCACCACTTCAGAGAAATGATAGGTTTGTGGTCTGAGTGCTGCTGCTGACTGGAAGGCCTTGCCTGACTTTCATGTTGTCACCATTCGTTTGCGTTTGCCTGCAGACCACCGGCTCCTCCTCCACCTCCTCACTGAGCATCGTCATCGTTTTCAACAGAACTCTCAAACCACTGCTGTTCCCACCGCCAGCACGTCGCCCCCCTCTCATGCCCTTTATAAAAGCTTTAAAAGCACCGTCAGTTTCATATACGCAGCTCGAGCAGGGGGAACAGGGTGGGCCGAGACTGGTGAGCTTACTTTAAAAAAGTGCTGCTGGTGCCTCTATAAGCTGCAAGAGTACTTTCCGTGGACTTAAAGTCTCGTTTTCACCTTTGAGAGTGAGTAATTCCATTATCTAATTCAGCCACGTCACATTCTGCTGGTTTAAACAAGCTATTATACTGTGAATTGTGCTAATCTATTTATGGTGGTGCATTAACCAAGACTAGCAGCTAACAGAGAGCACACACACTTTTAGCGTCACAGATGAGAGGTGGAACAGGCGACAGACTTTTCCACCTTCTGTCCAGTCTGGTTGCTGGCAATCTTCAAACAATGTCTATATTTCACTGGACTTCATCCAAGCTTTTATACAAGTAGCAGATTGTTAGTGAGACAAGTTTCTTGCAGGATATCTGAGAATCCAATGGGGTGGCATTTACTCTCACTAAACATCCTTCAGGCATGAGATTTGAATTTGAACCCCCCCCACCCACCCACCCACCACGAGGTTTTCTCACCATTCAGCATTTGACATTCACGCCACAGACATTTTCACATGACAGAGTCAATCGGTGTTCACCACTAATGTTCTTTCCTGCAGCAGCTCCAGCCACAGCCTCCACTCCTTTATCTTTGACAACAGAGATAAATGTTTATGAGGGATATTTGCTTTACAGTGGCTGTTATGCACTGACGTGTAAATCTATTACTTCCTCATTATAATGAGTGTTGACCTTTGAACTGCTAACTTCACAGATTTTTCTGGCATCAAGATATAAAATCATTTAAAAAAAGATCCACCAAGCAGATTGGACTAACGCAGTCATCTCAATATCGCTCAACATTTTCATCTATGTATATCTCTACTTGTAAGACTGGTCAAAGTCACAATATTGGCACTGTTGCCCAATCATGTCAACCTCAGATTCTGGGACACACATTGGGTCTCTAACGGAATAGAAAACGCCCCGTCTTGCTCGACCGGGGAAGTCAGTGGAGGAAATGTCAGTCTGCGGATGTTACAGGGTGTTAGAAGCAGACAGATAATCAAACTGCATTTGGAAATACATCATCCAGTCCTGACTTCCATTTGTCCCTCATAGCAGCTACTAGTGACTGGTTTACACAACAACTTGTGGAACAACAGAAACTCAAGGCCATATGTTCAGCATGGAAGAGCACAAATAGCATCTTGAGGCTCACCACAATCTACTCAATCAACTGAAAGTGGTCTGGCAAACCACCAGTTCTTCAACAAGATACCAATAATGTGACTGAGATAAATTGAAGTAACTGCGGCAAATGCAAAACAGTAATCGATTTCTCTGCTCGTTCTTCTTCTATTTCAGATCACCATCCCTTTGCATCCAATTTCAACATGCGTCTCTTGGATATCTGCATGTGTGTCGGCCTCATGCTTTCCCTCCCTCTGTGTTCTCATCAGTTGTGCACAGAAGGGACTCCCAAACAGTGCGCAGATGCAGAATTTGCCCCAGGGACCAATCTGGCCGGGGAGGGCTTCGACATCACCAAAATGGAGCGGAAGGGTGCATTTGTGCTCAACATGAATCGGTGGAAACGCAAAGACAAAAAATGCACCCTGTGCACCAACCCCTTCATGGAGAACAAACAGCAGAGGATCCCCCTGTCCGTGGTGGACTGGAGGTCAAAGCAGTCCTGCAGCATGAAAGTCGCCAGTAAGGTGCACCGATCCAGTGAGTCTCTGGTCAGTTCCATCACATCCTCAGTCACCAATGACTGGAAGGTCGGTCTGGAAGTTGATGTGAAAGACAAAAGTGGTTCGGCAATGCTGGCTGGCACACACTCTAAACTGGCTGACTACTCCATGGAGAAGACAAAGAACGACAAGTACAGCTTTGCGAGCCAGAGCATGTCCTGTGAGTACTACAGGTAAGAGGTAGAGTTAGGAAGCTTTGGGTGTGAATGTTTGCTCCATAAAAACGGATGTCATAAAGTTTTACTTGCTTGCTTCATATTGGTCTGTCCTCTCTTTGCATGGTCTCATTGGAAACAGCTACCGAGTGTCCAACAGTCCAGTGTTGCACAGAGAATTTGTTAAAGCAGTGAAGCAGCTTCCAAAAACCTACAGCCCTGAATACAAGCAACGGTTTTACAAACTGATTGACAACTTTGGCACACATTACATCACCAAGGTGAACCAAAATAGTTGTTATTTTTTTGGACAGGGTATCTACACAACTGTGAAACAATCAAACTGAAGTATTTGAATATGTTATTCCAGGTGAAACTCGGAGGAGAAGTTCATTCTGTGACCAGCATCCAGCAGTGCATGGCTGGACTACAGGGACTCAATGTGGAAGAGGTGGGGATGTGCCTGGAAGCTGAGGCATCCGCCAGTGTTCGGGTCAAATTAACAGCTGAAGCCAAACACTGCAAGAATGATGCTGAGAAATCAGATAATAAGGCAGACTTCGCCAGCACCTTCAGCGACAGGTAAAAACTTGAAAGGATAGTTTTTGATTGGTGTACAAAAGAAGCTCAGCTGAGATGTCTCCCCTCTCTGCAGGTTCACAGAAATAAAGGGGGGTCACACCACAGAGCCCGACCTTCTCTTCTCCGCTAACAAGGATCCAGCAGCCTACAAGGAATGGCTGAACACGCTCCCAACCAATCCCGACATCATCTCATATTCCCTGGAATCGCTTCATGAGCTACTGCCTACCAAGGACTACTCTAGGAAGAACCTGCGCTCCGCCATCAGCCATTACATCCTGGAGAAAGGCCTGTGGAAGAACTGCACCGGCCGCTGTCAGGCCGGCATCAGGAGCACCCAGAGTGACCCCTGCATCTGCAGCTGCCACAACGACCCGGCTGTAAGCCCAGACTGCTGCCCGAAGCGGAGGGGCATGGCGCGGGTCATCATAACCGTACAACGGGCCACCGGTCTGTGGGGAGACCAGACCACTGCCACAGACGGCTACGTGAAGGTGTTAGTCAACAAGCGCCTGATCCAACGTTCTGGTGTCATTAACAACAACAACAACCCGCATTGGGGCATGACCGTCGACTTGGGCGCCCACGATCTTTTAGCAGAGAATAAAGTCCGATTCGAAGTGTGGGATCAAGACAACAACTGGGATGACGACTTCCTAGGAGCCTGCGAATCACGTCTGACTGAAGGAACAAAGGGAGACGTCTGTAGTCTGCAGCACGGTCGCCTCTTCTTCAGACTGGACGTGAAATGCGCTCCGAGTCTGGGTGGGGACTCATGCAGCGAATATAAACCTTCCCCCATGAGTCCAAGTCTGAGGAACCTGTACGTGTCCCGTCATGCCCATCCTGTTCCGAAGCACATCCTGTTAAAGATGGGTGTGTTTGTGAGTGAGACCAGCTCTCAGAGGAACCAGACCCTGTAAAGTTTGGCTTCACTCACGTTTCAAAATGTTCATTTGCTGTATAGTTAAGGTTGGTCAGAGACAAAGGTATCATCTATGCAATATCTCCCCTGATCATAACAGTTATTTGGAATGTCATCAAAATTTGAACTTTTTTTTTTGGGGGGGGGCGGGCAGTACACGTCTATTACAATATAAAATGCATGTGTCTCATTGTATGCAGAGGTTTCCATGGCTGCTGGTGTTAAATGTGAGTCATTGCATCTTTTATCTAATCAGACTTGCATTATCGATATTTATATGCATGTGCCTTAAGAATGTAACCAGATATTTTTCCTCATAACGCCTGTTGCCGTTGTCTATAGAGAATAAAAGCATTATATCTAAACTGTTTTCTGTGTTTGATGTTTTCATATTATGTCTTTTCTGTGTCAGACGAATGTTCTGTTTTAGGCGGTGGTAGAGGAAGTGGTAAAAACTTCCTGTGCACTGAGGGAGAGCTCGATGACTGAAGAGAAGAATGCAAAGTTGAATGTGAGATGTTTTGACTCAGAGGCTTCTCTATTCAGCATCTCTCGACACATAATTTATTGGATTACAACAGTAAATTCATCATTTCATATTTATTTCAAAACAGACGATTTCCTTGCACGTGTTAAGAGTTTTAAGTTCTCCACCAGCTGTTCAGAGCGAAACTAGTGGGGCACAGCAGGGTTTGGACCAATGAGACAAACGAGACAAAGGTGTGAATGAAAAATAAAACAAAACAGACGACACAGGAAATGGACAGAAACACACACAAAAAAAAGGTTCAAAAACACATTACACTGAACATTTGACGGGAATCATCCACTTGAAGGAGTCCAGCTCGATGGATTTAGCCTGATGAAGACAAGAAAAGTGTTTGTGACAGTCAAGAAAACACAATAGATTTATATTTGGATGTAAAAATGTAAATCCTAAGAAGGTTGTATCTCATCGGGCCTTTTCGCAGCTCTCAGCTCTTTGGCCTGGTAATTTTTAAGTGACAACATTACAACATTTTGCTGTCGGAAGCATCTATCCCCCTTTTTAAGAGAGGTGTTAAACAACATTCTCACCTTTGTAGCCGTTTCCAAGGGCCCCGTTTCCCATTCCATATTTGCCAGCTGGATCTCCTGTAAAACGGTAAAAACTCGCATCAGAGGCAATGGCAGCTCACCAAAGGAGGTTTTTTGAAATGCGTCATAGAGCTCGGTGGACTCACAAAGCAGCCTTGACACCCTTGTGTGAAAAGGATTCATAATGCGTGCAATTATGCCTCAGTTACTTTAGCGACATGTTAGCGACAAGCGTGCGTGCAAAAGCAGCCTCGTCGGGTCAAATTTAGACAAACATGCTTTAAAGTGGAAGCGCTATAATCAAGCTTTGACACAATTAAAGCTATTTATCAGCAGAGCGCAGGGGTCCAACACGTTAATCGCAAGCACTCAAAAATTCCACAGAAACATGAGTAATAAGGTCAGCGGTAACAGCACAGTGAGTTTCTTTCCGTTTTTTTTTGCTTACCCAAGGCATCCTGAGTGACGCCGAGCTGTGGTCCGTAGCCTTAAGCACAAAGACGTTCCATTATCATACAGTGCAAAGACGAAGTGGGTGTTTTTATGTTGCGTTAGGAGTGTATGAAAGTGAAGAAAATGTTGAATTCTCCGCTGTACGTATTTTCCGCTCATAGCACCATAGAAATCAAGCAATGACCAGAGACACAGTTCGACGACATCCATGACGCAGAAATGGATGACGCCATAACTGTCATTCATGCTACTATTAGTCAGGTTTTTCCCACTTCAAGAGGTGGGTTAGCTGCTAACCGACTCAGAAATCCTTCCATTTATGGGTTTTTGCTTCCTTTCCTTTGACTTTAACAAGAAGTATGAGCTATCTGTCACTCAGCTGACACCGAAACTACACACGAGATGCCTTTATGATTCAGCTATCACACATTGTGATGCACCGCGGTGATAAGAGACAAATGGTCAATGTGTTTCTTTTAATGTGTGAAATGGTATCTCCACCACTACCGCAACAAAGACAAGGACAATGCAAAGTATTTTTCAGTGTCAATATATCAACAAGTGCAACATGAAGAAGGAATCCAGGAAAAACCCATTTTAAGTTTTGGATTGTATTGTCTTTTTCAGTATTGCTTTATCAGCAGACTGAATTTGCGTGGCTCTTACTGCAAATTGTCATTTTCTTGTTTAGCATGAGTTAAAGTCAAAACTAACCAACACCCCACTGCAACCACAAACACTGAAGGGGGCAGATTCAGTTGAGCTACTTCTTCCATTGCGTGCAGGTTTCTCACACTTTGACAACCAAAAGTGCTTTCTCACCATGTTTACTGGCGGTTTTGGTTCCATCACCACCAAGATTGAGCTGCTGAGCTCCATATGGGTAGCCACCGTCACCTTAAATAGGACAAACGACATTCAGAACTCTTTACGCCTATTAATTAATAAGAGGGGGCACGTGAAAATAAGCTTGAAAAGCCCTCACCTTCCAGTCCAGTGGGAATCACTGGAGCGCCTCCGTATGGGACCTGAGCGGCTCCTCCTGCATAGAAAAATGATTTGTAAAGTTTCACTTTACTTCTTCTATCAAGCTGTTTATTCTCTCTTTCAGGTCTGACTCATTCCAGCGCCACAGAGACGTAACAAATTGCACAACAGAAGCACGAGGCCCCGTCAGCTGCCCTCACCATATTTTCCACCAGTTGCGTCCAAACCTGCACCGAGCGCACCTGAAGGAAGACAACAGGTTTCTTCAGCTGTCAATCACGCTGGGAACAACAAGGTTGCATTTTTCCTTCCTTTAATCCGTCATGCTCTGTTGGAGCTGCTTGGGCTAAGACGCCACTTCCTGCTCGAGCAACATATGCCAGCTTTGGCGGTGGATGGTGCTACTTCCTTACCGTACGCTCCCTGGACCTGTCCGGCATACGCTCCTGTGTTGAGGGCTTGTGGAGAATTAAAAAAAACAAAACATATAGTCACATCATGAGCAAAGTCACACCTTTAAAACAGTAAAAAAGCATCTACGGGAGCACAAAATCAGAAACCACCAGTTAAAACTGGTCAGTTTCCGTCAATAAGAGACAATGACTACACCTGGTGGGTTAAAAAGACCACCCTGGACACAAAGAGAAGTTTATTTACCCCCCTGACGGCCTCTTATTTTCATGTTAGGCAGCTATGGGTTAGTGCCATCAGCTGTTATGACCCCTAGAGAGCGTTACCTTGACTCTTCCCTGCTTTGTTCTCAGCACCATCAGTTAACTCTGCAGGGTAACCAAGCCCTGAAACATAGTTCTAATTAGCGTTATAGTTCTCTCCGCAAGGCTAATGACTTTGGGTTTCCTCTTTTACCACTTTTTATTTTTAGACGGCACTCACCGGCTCCGTAACCATCGCCATAACCGTTCCCATGACCTGCTGGGAGGAGATAAAAACGGTGTATTACTTGTGTTTTCACGGTCGTATTTGCAAAGTAAGCGAAGTTTGTCACTATGGTCTGTAACACCAACAACAGACGACAATCTCTGGGTGTTGCAAGGAGACATGTGACATTTCTATAGCTGAAAGTTTAGCTTTCAAGCACAACTTAGAGTATTAAAACCTCCAATTTAGCAATGTTGCATTGTGTTTTTGCGAAGACAATCTAATAATAGCTACAAGTAGTTCTGGGACAAACAAAGTGGCTGAATTTGAAATCTTTTAAGCGCAAGGACTGATCAGATGCTTTTTACCGTAGCCATTGCCTCCCATAGGTCCCATGTATCCAGTTACTCCATCACCGTAGCCTGCGATGATACATATTTAAAACACTGGCCACAGGCTTGCACCACTTTGCATTTGTGGGAAATAGTACATCAATATGCTTTCCGGTGCAGTGATTGACATGCAAAAAACAAAGCCACATTTGGGTATTGACTTCACTGTGAGGCAGAGTTGGCAAGGTAAGCAGAGTTGCCCTTTGAATCACATATGTGCTGGTCGATAGTGAGAAAATCCCGGCCGCCAATCACCCTCTGAGCATTCAAATTACCATGGAGAAAAATGTTTGCATGTGGTCACCGAGTTTGCGGAGACATACCTTGTCCTAGAGCAGCAGCAGCTGGGGTCGATCAAACAGGGAATAGAAATGAATGGTTAGGAGTTGGGAAACAGCTCAATAGAAAAAAATAAGCTGGTCAAAATGGTGAGAAAGGGCCGTGTAGCAGATATTCACCTCCAGCTGCAAGTTTTCCAGCTGCCCCTCCAAGGTAAGCTCCTTGTCCTGGACCTGTGGGAACGTCGACCACATTAGCATCTCCGTCAAACAAACAAGGACCGGTGCTGTCTCCGATGACATTGCGGAGGAAATTACCTGCTCCATAGCCTCCAGCGCCCAGATTCCCCCCCAGGTAGTTCCCTGCTCCACCGTACCCTGAAGAGGAAGACGAAGGCCAGTCAGAAAGATGGGCTGTGAGCGTCCGTGACCCACAGCGACACTGTCCCTCACTGTTTCTCAGCAAACAGTCGAAGCAGACCCAAGTGGGAAGCCAAACGTCACGTAAGAGCCCAAAGACGAGACACAAGCAGGTCAGTGTGAAGGCTTTGTCGGACACATGCAGATGAAAATGAAACAAAGAAGTACAAAGCACAACTTCTTTTCCAGGGTGCTTTTTCCCTTTTACATTTTAACAATAACTGCTGTTCTTTCTATTCAAAACCGGTATTTTAGAAAAGTGGTTCTTCTTGAAACACTACATGCTGTCGCCACATCAAGATTTCAACATGACTGCACATAGAAACCCTCCCTAGGTGTGTCCGTCAATGCAAAACCAGCAACAGCAAGATATAAAACAACACGACAACAGACAAGACAGGGCAAGTCGTAATCTGTCGGACATGATGTCCAAGATGTGGAGAACCAGACAAAATGGGGGATGGTATGACCCAATTTTGACCTTGATGACACTTTGATGTTTTCCTTTAAGAAACTACAGCTAACAATGTCTTTGCTCGCTGGAGCATAAGTTTGGGCAAGTGTGGAAGTGAGCACTCATTAGCTGCAACAACTCTAACCTTAAAATGGGTTAGCTAGCTTGTGTGTTTGGACCCTGCTAAACAAAACAACATCTCTTTGGTATCAGGTCAACAACAAAAATTAATGGACCTAAACCAAGACAAAAAACAAAACAAACCAGTGTATATGTGGGTTAAGGAAACAAAGACAGTGTAGATGTCAAAAATGGAGCATCTACCCCAGAAAAGGCCGACACAGACAGACACTGAGACGGTGAAATATACAAAGCTGTGCCCTTACTTGTTGCCTGGGTATTCCCCCCAGTCTGCTCTGCAGCGCTGAGCGATTTTGACTCTTTGACAGCGAGTGCAGCGGGCGAAAGACTTTTAGGTTCCTTTGCTTGAGCGTTCAGGCTCTTAATATCCCGCGCTCCGGCCGTGGCCATGTCTAAGCCTGCGCCCGGAATCATGGGTACGTTACGATGTACCTCTTGCAGGTGAGGGTTGGCGGGGCCAAGGCCGTGGCCTTTGATACCGGCGGGGAATTTATCGGCAAGGCCGAGGCTTTTGCGACGCTGCTTCTCCTCGACAGGGGATAAATGGGGTCTGGGTCTCTGCTGACCCTGCAACAGAGATAATACATCGGCATCTGGAGATTGTGGGATTTCCTCTCCTTGCCGTCCAAAGTGTTTGCCGTCCTTACCGACATGAGGCATTAGAGTTTGAGGCCTGTGCGCCTCTGCACCCAACAGCTCAGGGTAATTCATATCCAAGCCCAGTGACAAATCGCGAGTGGGTCCGCAGTTCTTCTGACCCCGCTGAAAGGAGGGACCGTAGTCTCTGACGTTCTGCGATTGTGTGGGAGGAGCTCCTAGATTTCTAGTGTTATCGTAGGGCGGCCTGATGCCTAACGCGCCCAGCGAGGCTCCGTGGCTTCCACTGACTTTCCTATTCAAGATTGGCTCGCCTCCTTGTCCCGGCTGATTGAACGCCAAAGGCCCGAGACTTGACGACTTCATGTTGGGATCCATGGGCTTGACAAATTTACCGCTCGGCAACAAATCAGGTCTAAAGCCAGTTCCCGCCGGTACTTCAGCAGCCGTGGGGCTTCTCAAGTTGGGCATTTCCGCTCCAAGACTCCTCTCTCCTCCTAACAAGGGACCAAATATTCTGCTTTTTGCGCTCTTCAGATCTTGAACAGCTTGACCCAGTGCCATCTCCAATCCATCCGTATCTGCTGCCGACACACCTAGCAGGGAAATATCATCATGCAGTCATGACTTCTCGGCGGCTTAAAGTGTTTCTCGAGCAGCACATGGTAGCGACTGGTTGCGGCAAACACGAAATGCCGATTTGTCTGATGTGCGTGCATCGCAGCATGCGATGCAATATCACACATCACACGGGAGAGTAAGCAGAGAAGTGGTTCAAGACCGAACACGAGACCACACAAAATCCATTATGGCATGAAATTAGCCTGAGATGAAAGGCGAGTATTTTCGCCATAATTAGGGACGGAGAGGACACACAGAAAGGACACTTGTGAGGGGAAAAAATGACATGAAAATTATTGGAAATGACAAACTGAAAACACAGTGTTGTTACACCGCGGGACACAGACACCAGACCAGACACGTAATGCTAGTACAACAGTGACGACACATGAAAGCAGGGAAAGCTTTTTTAAGTGAAAGGCACTTCGGCCGGCACATTCAAGTGACTTTTTAAAAATTTCTCCTCAATGATTCCTTATAGCTACAAACACAATAATGATATGCAAATTTGAGAACATTGACGAGATCTGTGACAAGGGTACGAAAGGTCACTGTGTGTCAAACATGTAAACCGATCTCAGAAAGGAAATGAGTGTGCTTTGTTCTCAGTTATCAGATTAGGAGTGTTGTTAATGTGGTTTTTAGTCTTCGATTCTGCACCTTCAGCTCTTGTAAACCACAGACTCAGACCCTGAAGCTGTGGCCATAAGAGCTGCTGGACTCATGCATCATGCAACAAACAAAAAGAGGGCGTGGCCTTTGCAGGTTTTGAAGAGTAAGCAGACATTGTTTCATGCACACGACAAACGATATGAACCCGGTGATGCAAAGAACACTCAAAGCATACGGACAAATATGTGATACAAGACACAAAACAAGAGTAAAACACCACAGAATAACGCGGCGAAGGATTGAGTCTCAATTCAGCGGAATACCAGGTCAAAGTGATGTTCCGCCTCAACAAACCTGCTGATTTTGAGTCTCTCCTCTTTTCTCCACACACGTAAATGTCAGTTTTGCGAAAGATTTGCCTCGTTTGTCAAGACTATTTTTACTCCATCATGATAGCAGTGTCGGTGTGTGACTGTCTTATTATGAGTATATTGAATTTAAGGATTCCACCTCTGCCAACAGTTCACCTGAATCCTACGTACTGGCGCTTTAAGACCTTTGAGAAAGCGACGCAGGCCTTAGACAGCCTAATACATGATGGAGTCACATCGAGTAAGGAATGATGGAACTCGAGAGACAGAGAAAAAAACCCTCCTGCATGCAAACCTGAACGGAATCGGATGATAAATGAGAACTCTGATTTCAAGAGATAATTCATCACTTACCTTGTCTGGCTGCAGGATAGCTACCAGCACCTAAAGCTCCATAACCTGGCATGAAAACAAAGCACATAACTCAAAGAGGAGCGTAGGGCAAATTTTTATTGCCTCAGAATAATGACAAATCTATTTACACACTCTCATCTGGACAAACATTTTTGAGAAATTGTGGAACAAAACAGACAAATACTGACCTGGCAGGGTGCCCATGCCGCCGCCATACACTGCAATGTCACACAAAACACATTTTTTTTAATATTTTGCAATATTCAAAATTCTATTATTGTTGACTACAGGCGGCCATAACATCAGACAACAGAAAGGTTATCACAAAAAAAAAAAAAATCACATAAAAGAAGAGCTGACTCTGTCGCTCAGCGGCTTCGTACTTTTCACATGTCATTTCACAGGTGTCAGTTTTCTGTAAATGCAACACAAGTGGTCATGGGCTGCAAGGTGTGAACGCAGCTGCTTTAACACCCCCACCCCCACCCCACCCCCACCCCACCCCCCCATAACCCCCCCAAACTTTACAACAGATAAAATTGTACCGCTAAAACCACTTAAAGTGTTATGTCCCTCTTTTCCGTCAAATCACACTAGTTCTAAGAACACCAAACTGCGCACATCTGCACATTTGACTGACTGGCTGTGACGGCCACGTCACAGCCAGATTTAGATTCAAATATCGCAATGCTCTGTTGGCTGGCAGGGAAATATCGGCCTTCTCACACCGCTCCTCCTCGGCACGGTGATCGGAACAAACCTCGCGTTTAAAAAAAGCAATGACTCCGACATGTAAAGAAATGCATACACGCGATGATGGCAACTGACCAAACTCGTCACACTTCACACTGCAGTATGTTAGGAGGAATATGCGTGGTCGCAATACAGCTTATCTCTGTAAATCAACACCCAGAAATTGCATCTATTAATTTAAACTCCCATAAACCCACCATCAGACCGTGAATCAGTGGCTTTATTGTCCCAGTGGGGTGATTGTGCAGCACAGGCTCAATTAAAGGGTTAAGTGCAGGTCAAAGCCTCCAGCCTGCAGAGGGAATGCAAATCTGACCGGGAAGCTCGATGCTGCACTGAACGCCCAAGACATTGTTTTTTTCCATATAGGTTTTGCATAGTTCATAACAGTGCCACCTAGAGGCCAATCTTTGACCTCAGCCTCAACAAAGTGTCAGAATTTCACTTTGATCCGACTCATTTCTGCTGAAATGTGACCCACTTCCTGTTCATGTAGGTGAAATCACCCAGTGGCTGGTTTCAATGGAACACGTGAACCAACGTGAGCCATGTCTGGTGTGAACAGGACTGATTACTGTGGGCTTGTCCATCTAGCTTTTAATTGTAGAAAGTGCCACCTAGTGGTTGGTAAGCGCAAGATTGAATAGAACTTCCTGGGTTCTTTCCTTATAATTTATATAATATCATATAATATAGATTCGGGCTCATGCATTGTCTTACTGCGTTTCCCTGCATGGCCCAGTCCAAGTCCATTGGTAAGTCCTGTCCCCAATCCCATTCCTGTGCCAAGGTTGGCTCCTGCAATCATAGGAGAGACATCAAATCAGACACGTTCTTCAGTGGCCACATGGAGCAAACCAGAATTCCGTAACAGCAGGCGAGATGCCGTATACCATAAGGTCCTTGGGCTGCATAGCCACCCTGCTTCGGGCCTGTTTTGCCCCCCAAGCCAAGATTTCTGTACGCCCCTATGGGAGAGATACAGAGGGATGGACTTTTGAGATTGTTGCTGAATAGATGCAGCAATAGAAGCTTCTTAAAGTGAAGGTAGCAGATATGATCCCAGCATCGTACTTACCAAGCCCCAGCTGAGCTCCAGGATAGCGTCCCACTGGAAGACAAAACAAATGCATACCTCAGCTCTCTGATATTAAAATAACAGAAGGTTATTTTTCTAGCTCAACATACTTCCATTCTTCATTGCTTTGCTGCCATATCGGTTCCCCACTGCTCCCAGCGCGCCTACACCTGTGTTAAAATACCAAGAATGTTACACCGCGTCATCTCCACCTGCTGTCAATCAGGCAAAGATTGTAGACCAATCAAACCACCGACCTCCAGGTTTTGGTCCCATGCCAACACCTGAAGAATTAAAAAAAAAAAATCATTCAAATTAGATCATAAGAAGAATCAAGCAGAAACTTTCACATCCAAGAAAAGGAGAAAAAGTCTAGAACTTCTAGAAGGTCTTACATACCCCGGGCTGGCATCACCCTCCCCCAGGACACACTTTGAGGCTTAACCCCTGAAAAACGAAAAAATACAATCAACACATTTGTCTGTAATTTGACTTCTAGAGTTACCAAAAGCTCTTTCTTTGCGTTGTTTTCATTAGTAATTTAACGAGAATTTGCTAATTTTCCCCAAACCCCTCTTTGAACAGAAGGATTTAATCGAACTGACAAGTACAAAAAATATTTGCAGTTCTCAGAATGAGATATTGCCAACACGAGTGCCTTCAAACAAGCGTCACTGTGATGGTTTTTGAGGGCTAATGGTGAAACAGACCCGCACTGATAAAAAACAGCAGATGAAACAAATGGCGGCGACTGAGCGGAGTCTGTTTGTTCTCCTCGCGAGTGGACGTCAGATTTTGCCCGCCTTCGCCACCTTTTCATGGCGTCCTTTGATGCGGAGATATCAGATGGCGCAGACTGAGGTGACTCGGCCAGAGCGCTGGTGCCAGAGACCACAGCTGACGCAGTCCGCCGCGCTCTCCCTCCCTCGGTCTCACTGACATGATATTTAACAAGTCAGCGAGAGTGAGTCACTGAAGAAACAGCTCCATCAGCGCTCCGACAGCACCATCACACAGACTTTGTCATGTGTGAGCGCTCAGTCCAATACACTCATGGCCGCCAACCTGGAATAAAGACTTACAACGTGCCAAGAATCTTCACGAATATTCAGATTTCAAGTGATTACATTCCTGACAACAGAATTAAATCAATTCCGCTTCACTCGTAATGGAAGAAAAACTCAATTATCTCTTACAATTTCAGTGCATGCCACCTGCTCTTCAATATCTTCAAACTCTTAAAGCCGTGCTTTGCCTGAGTCCAAAAAGTTGTTCTTACCGCCTTGCAGGGTTTGCTGAGTCAGCCAGAGAACCAGCGAGGTCTGGAGCAGAGCTCGAACCAGCATGATGCAGGGGAGCGGGTGCGACCAAAAAAGACCTTGGAGTGGAGATTAACAGACGGACAGACGCACAGACGCAAAGATGGATGTTAAAGGCCGACCCCGATGTCTTATATATGCTTCTCTGTCCGACACACACCCACCGAGCGGCCCTGCCCTCCGCTCACACACACATTCTGATTGGGCCAAATCAAAGGCGCATTCTGGTCCATTTCCATTAGCCCGGAGTGAACACACACACACACACACACACTAACATAAGGGAACACTTTGTATCATCTCGGACACCTAAAAATTCACTGACGCTGAAAATTCACAAACCCTGACTAAGAATTCTGAGTCTCATATGAATTTTACACTATAAAGTTAAACGATGACAACTTTCCCACACTGTGAAAAAGTCCTGAATCGGTTTACCTGCTGACACAAGATGTTTCTGACTTTGCATTTGCTCGCTAAGGGCTTGAAGTCTCTATATCGGGTATTTGTGCATTTGTGTTGCATGATAATTTGATCCTGTGATCATGGTTAAAGGTAGATTGTATCTGTAATACGCATAATAAGTACACTAACTCAGTCAAATGTATTTTAAATGGCCAAATCAGAACATAAATTATGAAATTAACAATAATTTAACCCAGTTTAAACCAATTTTTTGGCATAGATTAATTAACGGAGGCACAAATCTCAGCTATAATGAAAATAAAGGCACATCTCAGACAAAAACAAAGGAAAATATGAAAAGACAAGTGAGAGCCAGAGAGGAAATTCATCTCAGGGAACATGATGTTGAAGACCAAACAGTTTCTTTCCTGCATCTGTCTGACTTTTCAGCCACTTACTACACTGTTAAACAAACGGCACACATGAGCAGCGTTTTTATTCTAGTGAGGAGCTCTCGAACAACAAGTCAGAAACAGACACGCACCCTCTTTTAGCTCCTTAACTCATCAAAACGTAATGACGAAAAGCAGAAAATATCAGATTTTTTTTTAAAGTTTTGACAGATGGGTCCAAATTAGTGCACCTGCGTCAGCGACTGTGAAGAACCAGCCTGTTTTCTTTGGGTTTTCTTGTTTTAATGGAGCAAACATTCACAAGCAGAAGAAGGAGGGGGTGATTGCAAACAAATAAAACCTGTTTTTAGAGTGTA
This sequence comes from Mullus surmuletus, assembly GCA_903171835.1. Lineage (NCBI taxonomy): Eukaryota > Metazoa > Chordata > Actinopteri > Syngnathiformes > Mullidae > Mullus > Mullus surmuletus. The sequence continues at coordinate 147,545 of CAESWR010000619.1, read as the reverse complement.
ATTATTCTGGTGAAGGGCCGGCGCAGAGTAAACATGGCATGCAGAGTTTAACGGGGGAAGCGTGCTATTATAAATGTTTAATGAGCAAATCTTTGTGTTTCCGTAGAAAATGGCCTCCGTCAATTAAAGTGTGATTTCAAGGAGTTTCCAGAGCTTTCAACAGTGGAGCATTGTAATCTCCTTCAAAAACGGCTGTCGACGGGCTCTGGGATGTTGAGACTGTGCTAACCTGTGATGGCATTGGCGCCCCCCCCGCCCCCCCTCACCAAGGCAACCTATAGCCCGGGAGGTCCCCTTTACATCAGCTGTCTCTTAATGCAATGTTTAAGTTTATGTCTTAAACTCAGCCACGGCGGCGCTCAATGCAAACTGGACAACCGCATAGAACAGCGGCCAGTTGTTTTTTTATGCCGCTGGGGGGGAAAACTGAAGTCACATGTGCAGACCACCGCATCATCTCCCTTGGTGGTATCGAGTGTAAGACAATAACACGATCTGAGTCACCAATGTTCACCCGTGATTCACCTCACCTCAACGCTCATCTGTCCACAAGCTGGAGAGCTGCCTTATTAGAATCTGTAGAAGAAGAAAAAAAGAAAAGAAGAAAAAACACACTAAGTGGTGTCAGTTTTGGAAGTTTTTGACATAAAGCTTTGAAAAGGGAGGGCAGTCAGAGGGAAGAGCAGACGGCGTTGGCTCATTTACGTGAGAAACGGGTTGGAAATCGGGGGAAACGGTGTCTGGAGACACATCTGGATGGTCATTTCACTGTGGTCCGTGGCTTTAGAAACACGCGGAGCCCCAGTATATACATACACCTGTCCTGATGTGTCCTCCACCACCGGCAGAGGAGAAAAATCTATAACGTAAGGAACATTTCACAGATCTGAATCTAAACATGGGACTGGGTTAAGTGCTTTGGCTCTGGACTCGGGTCTGACTCCGACCAGACAGGTTAAATACTTGTGGCCTTGCTGGTCAGAGTCTATATTCAGTGCGATTTCTCCCCAAATAGAATGTAAAATGAATGCAATTGTGAACATAGATAAGTTTAAACTGTGCAACTGGAGAATTGCATCATGGTTTGGGCACAATTTGTCTCTATGTGCGATACTTGAAGAGATACATTTTAGAACTTAAAACCTGCATTCAGACTCAGACTCGGCTGACCTTTGTTCGATTACGAAGTGACAAGGTAGAACTTGAGCGGGGAGTTACCTGAGACGCTCTGCAGGTGCCGGTGCTGAGGTGTTTATTGGTGGTTTTATGGTATTGGTGGTCCAGCTTGTCAGGCGCAGTTGGCCGACTCCGGGGAGCTCAATATTAGTGTTGTGCTCAGTCAAGCGGACACAAATCAGCGGGGAAGCACAAAGACCTACAGAGCGATCGCGCTGACACAAAACTTCACGCAGGTGTCTCAGCAGAACCTGCATTTCTGGGCAAGGTGGTGGTGGCAGCTGACGGGAATACCTGCTCTCAATTAGTCGTTATGGAGCCAAAGTACTTCGTTGTGGCTTGAGACGGACACCAAATTTTGTAGATTTTCTGTAATAAAGTGGAGTTTTGTTGAGTTCCAGTTTGCCTACAGGACCAAATCAAGAGGCTACCCAGTGTTGGTCCAATTTACATTTGATGGTGGCTTTGAAAATAAACTACTGGCTCCAAATTGATGGGAATGTTGAGAAAATGAAGCTGAAAAATCCCTTTAAACAAGCTTTTTTACATACAATGAGCTGACTTTCCACCTGCGTCTGCGGCGTATTGAAGTTTCCAATGGAGAGTAATGTCATGGCTCCAAATCCCCCGCTGTCTCTGTTTGACTGGGACGATATTGATGGCGGATTCTACAGTTTGCGCAGCTGTCACAGCATTCCTTTTCATTCAGTCATGAGAAAATTTCACATTCAGTCTTCTTTTTTTTTTATGGCAACATCCACCAATTACTCTATTAGTTTACTTTATAGCTACAAGATAGCTGGATTTCCCAAAGGGGATCAAGAAAGCCTCTATCTATCTCTCTATCTCTCTATGTGCCTCTTTTCTTTTTACAGAAACCTTTTTTAATGATTAGAGTGTCCTTTTTTTCTTTCCTTTCGTTCCATATTTACGGCCTGTTGTGTGTATTCTTCTCTCCTAATCGTCAAGAAGAATTTTCCCCTCAGGGTTAATACAGTTTACCTTACCTTAAATCTTTCTATTAGTGTAAATGATCTGTCGAATGATAGATTATGTTGCTATTCAAGCATATCTCAAAATGACATTATTGCTGCAAGGTTAAATGAATCTTTGCTGTTCAAGCATTTCTCAAAATAACCCAATGCATGATTTCAAAAAAAAAAGTTTGACCTGAAACTCTTTCCACCTCAGCTAAGGTTAAACTTCACTTTCTTGACAACTGTGAATCTACGTCCTCGACCCTTTCGCACCACCGGGCCAAGAGGGAGAAAAGAGGGCGGCACACACACACACACACACACACTTACAAGGCAAAGACGGGACAGACTGTCTCAGCTGCCATAGACTGCTTTCACCGCTGTCCAACATCACACACACTTACTGCATCACATACAATCCGCAGTTGTCTTTCTGTTGGCATCAAGGACAGTATGCACAGTGTGTGTGTGTGTGTGTGTGTGTGTGTGTGTGTGTATGCCTGAGCGTTAACTCATTTGAACCCAGAGTACGCACCTTTTCAAGCCTGAAAGCACTATTTTACACATATTTTTAGAAGACTTCAAAGCTGTGTCAAAGCAATTAAAACAGCAAAGTCATTTGTAATAATGAACATTTTATATTTGAACACCGATTTTCAAAATTGGCGACTCACCGCCACTCAGTTTACTTATCAAAAGTCACAAAGAAAGGCCGACCCAAAGCATTTGCTGACAATTGCTATTTGAGGCGACGGAAAATAATAAAGTCTGAGTGTGACAGTGTTCTCACTTATGACTGGCATATTTTGAAACTCCCTCACAATACGTTTCCAACATAAAAAAAAAAAGAAAAAAAAGGGAGAATTCCAGTGAATACTTTATGCCCCAAGTCGAAGCGACGGTAGGCAAAATATTGCAGAGCTTCTTTCATGTTTTATTGAGAAGTCTCTTGCATGCGCCTCATCAACGTCATAGAAACCAAGTATCTGCAGTTTTCTGGCCTCACACGCGCCAGCGGCTCACCTGCAGCGCACGCAAAAACCTCTGCGTTGCCGTGCATGTCTGCAATGTGTTCCCACAATAACACGAGTGCTAGACGTTCAGACTGGCCGCCTGCATGACTGACTGACTGACATCACCGCTGGCTCGGCTCCCGTTTGCACCTCCGCCTGAAAGGGCCCAGACGGCGACGACACAAGCATTGCTGAGCCGCGTGGGAGCAAAGAATTGAAGAGATACGCTGCCTATTTCTTTGCATTCTATTTCTGCCACCTTTTGATTGATCCTCTCAATGCACTTCACTTATTCATTCATGTGGATGAATTTTCTGCACCATTCGAAAACACTGTGCAGGTTCAAACGTCATCTTAAAATGCATTCAAATGACTCAAAGTGCAGTTAAAGTGTACCAGCAGTCAGCGTGGGTCGGTCACAGCTGCATGAAGGTTCCCCCAGCAGGAACCCCTGGACCTCCTGCAACCTGATCCTCCGCTCCAGTCTGTTGCCAAGTGTCAGAGTTTACTCACTGCAACACTACACCCTCTGCTGGAAGGCGCGTATGCGTGTGCTGCAGATCGACTTGCCGCACCGATTCCTCCGTGATTTTCTCTCAGACAGATTACAGTCAAATTAGTCATCAGGTTGGCCGGTCCTGTTGAAAGGAGTGTAAAACAGATTTCATTCACACATTCTCAGATATCAACTGTGAAAGGGCACACAGTATCACTGCGCTTCAGTTCATAATACTGCATAAATATATTAAAAAACAAAGATATTGAAGTCATAGAGGCCTGCTATTGTGCAAGCTTCCATTGAGAAGGCTGCAAACTCAATGATTTTGCACCCAGTTTGACCCGATTGACCTGGAGGCGGCACTGAGCCACTAGGATTCACTGTAGGAGATTGAGGAAGTAAGTAGAAAAAATATATAATCTAACACCATTTTAATTTAGGAATCTAACAACCTACTTTACTGCAAAAAAAAGAAACAGAAATCTGATTAAAATGTCCTCTACCCTTATATTCGGTAGGGCTTTGATTTGCCTGAATGTCCTCCACTGTAGCACATACACACACACACACACACACACACAGGCAGGTCCTCCCCCTTCCACTTCGTCACATATCAGCCTGCACTTGCACTTGACCAAATATAAAGTTTCTTGGCAGAGCGACAATCTGAGATGGGGAGGAGTCTCTCACACACACACGGAGTTCAGCTCAGGGTAGACTGAAGGACAAATAAGCAGGAAGAAGACGCAAATTAAACAAGCGACGGATTTGTGGGCAAAACAAGAGGAAAGTAAAGAATATTAGCAATCACCTGTCTGTGGAACAGTAAGTTTTCACAACTTTTGTGGGTGTGTGTGTGTCTGTGTGTGTGTATTTGGAGGGTTACCGCTGCTCTTAAACACACAGCAACACCAGTAGGCCTCAATCCTGACTGCAGGTCTTCATTTGTAAAAAAAAAACATTTTATATTTATATTTATATTTCTCAAGTACTTGCTGTTTAAAATGTGTATACAGATGGTTTTTGGGTTGTTTTGGGGAGTATTCTCTCGGTTTCTTTATAAAGCTTGTTGATATGAAAACAAAGGGTCGTCTTAGTCTTGTGTTTTAGGGTCTTTTTGGGGGCTTTTAAATGCTTTTTTTTTTTTTGCATTATTGTTGTCTTAATACAAGTGTGTTCTGGCTGATAAAACTGCAATATCTCACCCCCTGCAGATGTCTGTGTCCTCCTTGGCCGCGCGTCGGGTGTTAGCCGCTGCGTCACATTCGAGCCATGAGGGAGGAGGTCAGTGTGTCTTTGCTGTCGAACCCACCACACGACTCAGGCTGCAGAGCCGGGGGTTTAGCCAGAGCAGGTCGACGTCAACCATTAACCGAAAGTGTCTGCAGAGCTGGCAGCCGGCCTGCACATTTATGCTCTTTGGCACATCAGCACTTTATTTTTTTTTTCTACAGAGAGAGAGAGAGAGAGCGAGACAGCTGCTGGAATCCATGAATGCGAATGCTTTAATGTGACCGTTTTCCCCACAGCAAGGACCTGGAAGATCCTGAGCTTCGTGCTGGCCTTCCCCGGCGTCACCGTCTGCATGGTGAACGCCTACATGAAGATGCAGGCGGAGTCCTCCCACGGCCAGCCGGAGTTCGTGCCGTACCCACACCTGCGGATCCGCACCAAGGTGAGGCATCGAGGCCGCGCCGCCGCCTCCTCAGGTGAGCCGGAACATTTGCCCGCTGACCGCCGCGTCTCCTCCGCAGAAATTCCCCTGGGGCGACGGAAACCACTCGCTGTTCCACAACGCTCACACCAACGCCCTGCCCGACGGCTTCGAGGGCTCCCACCACTGAGGAGACCCGCCGCCTTCCTCCGCCGTGTTCCACCGCCGCCTTAAACCACAATAAAGCCACTTTCTAATGCAGTCTGCCATTTGTTTTTTTGGGGGAGTTCTGCCGGATTTCATCAATACTGGACTGCTGCCATAAATCCCAAATCGTTTACTGAAGCAACATTTGCTAATTCTTCACTTCTGCAACTGCATATTTGGGCTACATTTAAGAAACTCTAATCTGGGAGCTACAAATGATATGAGAATATTACAAATATAAGATTTAAAATTGTACTGAAGTCATAATACGAGGATGAAACGTTGAAAATCTATCAAGGTGCATCAAGAAATGTGAAAATCTAAAGTGAAGTGAAGCCAAAACTCTGACGAGACGCCAAGACCAAGTGTTCAGTGGCATGATTTTATATATTCAGTGGCATAAATTGACATGAGACAGGTGAAATCTACACAGTCTCTCTGCTAGTCCATCATTTCTCTATGTACAAAATAAACAGCTGGCTCCCAGACTGACCCTGATAAATTCCGGTTCTTCCCGCCAAACCTCAAATCCTCATAGACGCACTGTCCGGTCCAAAATTTAAATTAAAACAAAAAAAAAAAAATCACAATATTAATCTTGTTAGAAGTTAATCAAAAGGACAGTGAATCATGAACGCCATTTGATATCAATGTACGAACGGAAATAAAGCCCCCCGACATGATCAAAGTGAGTGGAACTGTTAGTGCTGCGGAAACTTAGCAAAAAAACATGATGATGGCAAACGTTTCTGGAAGCTTTAAATAAGCCGATTCCCAATGTAAATTCTGGTCACTGGCCGGCGCCGGCTCAGCTCAGAGCAGACGTGACCAGTCCGACGATGTCCCGTTTCAGAGACTCCACACAGTCGGACCCTCTGGCTACTTTCCGCAGGCAGTCCGCCGCGAGCGCGGAGGGCAGCGCGGGCCGATGAGGGTCCTGGCGGCCCAGCAGCACCGCCCAGCAGGCCCGGCCCAGTGCTGGGTAGCTGTACTGCTGGGAGAACCAGTACACCTGAGGGAGCAGCGCGGCCAGGACCTCGTTCCCCGCGCAGGCCTCCGAGCGCCTCTTGTTCTTTGGTCTTAAACCTGATTCTTCGCGATTGGCTGACTTCTCCACAGCTGGCACACAGCTGGGTTTGCACGCACTCTTGATTGACCTCTGGTCCGAATTCGGACCGGGTTGCGTGCTCGTCTTCTGAGCTTTCTTACAGTCCGTTTGTTGAGGCGAACCCTTTGTTTTCTTCGACTGGCCCTGGTTTTCCAGCTCCAACTCGGACGTTCGGTTAGCCAGGTTCTCCTCCGCCGACTCCGCACATTCTTGGTCCATTTTAGGCGCCGTTTTTTCCGCGTTGTCCTCGGCCGGAGCCGGAGCCGGAGCCGGAGTCGGCACCGGAGCCGGAGCCGGCACCGTCAGGTTGGCCGCCTTGCTGGAGGCGGCCAGTAGCAGCGACACGCACAGCTCCTCCAACTCCTTCTGGAGGTCCGCGACCAAGAACCTGCACGCTCCCGTCATGGTCTCGCCCAGAGGCGTCTTCTGGAAGGTGAGCTCCTCCGTCTCCAGTCCCTCAAGCGCCAGCGAGTCCAAAATGTGACAGCGCCCTTCGCCCCCCTCGTCCCCCTCCAGGTCCTTGGCGAAGCGGCATCCGTGCAGGTAATGCAGCACCGGCAGCAGCATCCCCGTGCTCACGTCTTTGATCCGGATGGCCTCCTTGGCGTCCAGCCGAGCTTCCCCGAACCCGCCTCTCAGCAGGGCTCGGAAGTAGTCGGAGCCCGCCCTCTCCGTGCCCTCCGTGCCTGCCGCCGCCTCGCGGTTGGCGGGGACCCGGGTCCCATCGTCCAGCAGCAGGAGGACATCGAAGTCTGAGACGCTGTACGGGCAGACGTGCGTGAGGCGGGGCTTTTTCGAGGGAGGCGCCGAAGCTCCGTCGGTTTTACTGGCCGGCGGCTGCGTCCTCGCCGCGGTGACGTTGCGCTTGTCGAAGTCCGGTTTGGCGCCGCACATCAGCGAGGACAGGCAGCCGGTCAGCAGAGAGAAGTACAGCGCGTGGAGCTGAGAGGTCGGACCCGGATGAGAGGAGTCGATCCAGTTGGAAAGCAGGCGTCCGCACTCGGCAGGGTGTTCGTCCACGTCGTCGTCACAGCCGAGGGGCTGCAGAGCCAAGAGCAGACCGCCGCAGTCCAGGAGGAGCTTCTTCAACAGGGATTTGGTGCTGTTTTGAGAAAAAGGTCAAATCAAAATTCAACTATTCAAAAACAAATCGTGAAAAATTATTTGTTTTGTGTACGAATATAAAATGAATAAAGTATCAAAAATAAAAAGCCCATGTTTCTACTCACCTGCTGATTAACGGCAGAGAAAGTGCACAGTTCATCTTGTCTGACTCGGAGCCCGACAGCATCACGTGGGTGAGGACCCCCGAGCCGAATCCAGACTCGCACTGGATATGCAGGTTATTGAGAAGCGTCAGACCTACGCAGAGGAGGCAGGGAAATAAATTGCGGGCCGGTTCATTTTCAAACACACAGAGGCACTCGTTCAATTTGTGCGAAATGACAAGAGCCCTTCGTTTCTTACCGAGTTGTTTGACTTTGGCTTTGACTCGCTCCGCCTGCTTCGCCGGCCCCTCGGCGCCGCCCCCCCTCTGGCAGAGCCGGTGGTGGATGAGCGCCACCGAGCCGGTGCGGACCAGCGCCTGCAGGCAGTTGGGGTTGCAGCTGAGGCGGCACAGCATGCGGAAGCACCTGCTGCTGGGGTCGCGGTGCTGCGTGAGGTAGTACAGCAGGCTGGACACGGTGCCCGGCGTCACCAGGGCGCCGCTCGGGTCGCTGGCGTGGGAGAAGCGCGACAGCAGCAGCAGCAGCGGCGACTCCGGCGTCCAGGGCTCCGGGTGGTAGGGGTGGTGGAAGGGCTGCGTGCGGGGGGCGCACGGGGGCGCGTCCAGCGTGACCTTGGTCAGACCCACCGCCGAGTTGGCCCGCTGCCTCCTCCTGTGAGGGGACGAGAACTTTGACGGGGAGACCGGGGTCTTGGTGGGGGAGGACATGGCGGAGGTGCCGGGCTGGTTGGGGGAAGGTTGCGGGCTGGAGGGAGGGGGATCGGTGGGTTTCCATGGCGATGTCAGCTGGAGGGATGAGCAGCGAGAGGGCGGCTGAGCTTCTTTTTTAGACGTAGAAGAGGCGGCGGGGTTGGAAGAAGAGTTTTTCACAGAGGCGAGGGAATCGGGGTTCGGGGAGGAAGTCTGAGGGGAGGAAGAAGGTGGGATCTGAAGACTGGTCCACTCGGCGTCGACGCTGCGGGAGGAATCCAGCAGGTCCCCCTCGGAGGAGATCAGACCTTCAGACAACAACCAGGACCTACAGAGATTTGAAAACAAAACAAAAAAACATTGAAGTTCGGGGTGTCGCAATACAACTTTTTC
>CAESWR010000619.1:25852-43009 GCA_903171835.1 Mullus surmuletus | reverse complement strand
CCAGGTTCCCCTTTCTTTAAAATTCTCAGCAGTGTTTTCCTGTTTTTTTTCATTGTTGAAATGAATGTTGAAATAAGTCACAAACTGACACATTACAGCTCGTTACAATTTTGTCCAGTCACGCAGGCGGAGTGGAAACCCTGTGGGGAAACGTCGGGTGTCTGCTTACATCTCAACAACTGAATTATTAAAAGGCCTGTGTTCTTTTGCTACACTGAGAAGAAAAGAGCAGATGGACGGCAGACGCGTCTTTTACCTCGGGCTCTTCCTCTGAGTGCTGAGAGAGCTGGTCGTGCTGGATGATTTCAGCCTCGTCTTCTGTAGGGCCGTTGCCCACTCGGATCCCCCCAAAGTTCTGCATGCCCTGAGGAACACCAAGCGCACAAAAGTCAAGACTCAGACCACACTAAACTCAGACTTAATGTGCAACAACTGTCAATTATGATGCAATACTGAATATTCTACTGATATGTCTGATATGAAAGTTATTTATTGCCTAACAGAGCAGTGTTTTGAATTTTCTTGCACACGGTTACAGTGACAATAAAGGCAAATCTAATGTAATTATACATGGACTAAAATAATCACTTATTGCTTTTAGCACAAAGACTTGCCGGTCGATAAGCTCTTACCATATTTTTCTGCCACAAATACTGTCTCCTCAGAACCAGAGTTTTCACTATTAACATGACAGGAACGCACGCTAAGGCGATCACCACCAAGAGAGACTGCAAGGCCACCTACACAATCAGAGCAGGAAAAAAAACAAGCACGATTTGTTTACATTTTTTAGATTTTTTAAATCTTTTTCATTCTTTCAGAATGAAAGAACAAACAAACAGAGAGGAGGGCGTGTCTGACCTGTCCGGTGTAGAAAGGTCTGCTGGTGGGGTCGTTGTAGTTGAAGAGGAACATGTTGATGAAGGCGATGAGCAGACTGGGGGCTTCCCTGGAGGTGGCGGCGTCGTACGCCAGCCACTTGTAGAAGATGAGCAAGACCAGGTAGCCGAACAGACTGGACATGAAGACGATCTCAGGGATGAAGCCAAAGTAGATGTTGAGTGGCTTCTTGAAATACCTGGAGAGCAATCACGTACGTCAATGCAGCGGGGGGGGGAGAACAGCCATGTGGAAGAAAATGAAAAGCTGAAATCAAAAAAAGCTCACAGGTGGTTGAAGAGGCTGAGAGTGACTCCAAACAGCATGTGGATGACGCCCAGGATGACGGACATTTTCATCTTGAAGGAGTTCAGGAACGTCAGCTTGTTGGTGGAGACACTCCAGATCTGACAAGAAAACATGGAGGAAGATTACTCATCTGAAAAACAATGACCAACTGTTATTTCAGCCGATTTGCCAGTAATGCTGAAGTTCAAGATCTCTCCAGTAGAGGGCGCGTTAGCAACTGTCTCCTTGACATTTGATGCTTAGCAACCACTGCTAGGTGTGGATCTTCACCGCTAATACCTGATAAGCTCCCAATAAACACAATCAAAGTCACTTGGTGCGTTCCTAACTTCGTTGCTAGGAGCCCCTCAAACACATCAAAGTCACCGTTTGCGGTCGTTTGATGGAAAACAGGCAAACAACGCATGAAGGTTTCTCCTGATTGATGACAATTCACTTCATCTCTAGTATACGAGTGGGGAAACAAAGAAATAAAAAACTAAAAGGACTCAGCAAATATCATGAACCGACAGAAGACAGTGGAAACGGCTGCGTGCGCCTCCTCAGCGGTAGACGCCATGAGCGAAAACCCGCTTCACGTGTTCGTAACGCTGGTGATGATTCGGGTGCTACACAAGGTCGGCACGCTCAAGAACTGCAGCCAGGACGAGAGGAGCGCCCGCATCAAACATCTGGTGAAGCAGACCACCACGGGGATCTCGCTGAAGGGCTTCCGCTACGACCAGAACACCATCAAGACCGTCTACATGGCCGTGCTCAAAGACCTGCAGAACATGGTCGGTGGCAAGTGCAAGCTGGAGTCCGCTGCGCTGCTGCAGCCGCAGATTGACGAGGTCATCGTCCACACGCTGCAGGCTCACATCCACGAGGCCAACAAGAAATATGGCTTTTCGGAGCAGAAGTAGGGCAAGCTTTCTGCCTTATTCTGGTCTGCACCATCAATCACGCCAGACAGCTTCTAACATGATCAAGGTGAGGCTCAAATTGAGGGTCGGTTTTTCCAACAGAACTCCCAACATCTAAATTGAATCTAAATTTTGTCACATGAATGCACCAGTTTGAAATACACAACATGATGCAGGTGGAAATGAAGTCATACAATCATCAGAACATAAAATCATATTTTTCCCCCCATTAGTTCGGCAATCTGAAGTAATCTGTACTTTTTTTACTGAATGAAAAGGTTTTGTCGATAATTTTCAATGAACTTCCAAGGAACCAGGCAACCGAGCCCCTGTGGGTTTTATGCGTTGCTTGGCAACAGCACTGAGACATTGTTTTTGGTTGTTTACTCAGAATTGAGCCAGAATGTGACAGTCATTCCTATATTGAGCAAGAAAGCCGCAGTATAACCAGCTCCCGCTGTCAACACCAGCAACGTAATCTGGCTCAGCAATTGTGCAAGGATTTTGTTTTTGTTTTTTTTTAAAGATGAATTATGCATAGCTACTCAAGTGGCGTGCCAAAGTATAATCAGAGAGACGAGTGTGTGCACGAAGAAAGCGGCAGGATAAATCACCGGATCAATGCCGATAGGGTACGGCCCGCCGAACACTCCATCGATGTTTGGGTCCAACTGCAGAACTTTGTTGCCTTCAAGTGTTTCAAAGCTGATTGAGGAGAAAAGACAAATCAGTTGCCAAGACTGTAATTAGAGCAGAGCAGGTGCGCCATGGCGGCACTTACGTCCAGTTGCCCCCGACCCGCTGGTCAAACATGGGCCGGACGCTCCAGCCCGAGCCGAAGACGTTGAGCGACTTGGAGAAGCAGTCATTGTAGATGATGCCCGTGTAGACCGAGAAGATCCCCATCAGCAGGATGATGTAGCGCCCGGCAAACACCATGCTGAACATCTGCCATGGAATAATGGTCAAATTCAAGAAGAAAAAAAAATCCTCCAGACAGAAAACGGGATCTATTCAAATGAATGCAAATCCATCTAGCAGTAGGTCCTACGCTGCTTGCACAGATAGTGTGTGTGTCTGTGTGCAACAAGGAAAGTGTAGGGCTGAGATGAGACAACCGTGATTGGATCAGTACCTCGTTATCATTCTTCTGGGCCATCAGCCTGCTCTCCCTCACCACGAGGTACAGAGCAGCACAGGTCATGAGCAGCCCATGGCCAAGGTCACCGAACATAACCGCAAACAGGAAGGGGAAGGTGATGATGGTGTATGGTGCTGGAGATAGGGAGGCGGGGGAGGGGAGGGGAGGGTGGGGTGGGAGTGGTGGAGGTGAGGCCAATGGAAGCAGACCATGAGTTAAACAAAGTCATGACACACATCATCCCCCATCAGGTGGGAATGATAGTCTTCATGTAATCATCCATGCAAACATTTAAAATGGAAAAACAGGTCAAACAGAAAGTTTGGACAAAAAACAGGCAAAGGGTAAAATGTAAAATATGTTCTCTTCATCTATATTTTTAACGTTTTTTTTTGTCTGGTCTTCCAAATTTGCTGGATTGTCCCACTGATTTTTATTTATTTATTTAACCCTTTGTGGAATGATGTGGCTGCCATGCGGCCTAAAACTGTAGTGTATTTTGATGGATGAAACCAGAGAACAATTGGTCTCATTCTCACTTCTGGCACACTGGTTGGGTGACTCCCATGTTTTTAGAGCAGAACGTGTGATTTTCTTACAAGATTCTTGTAATTTTTCAGATCTTGACACTTTGAAACACAATGTTTACGGAGGCCTAATTTACCGGGGTTGATCTCGCGGTAGCTGCCGATTCCATAAGCATCCACGATGTTCTGGAAGCCTGAGGTGAACTTGTTTGTCTTGTTGTAGGTGGGCGGGGTCTGCTTGGTCTGCATGCGGTTGAGGATGGAGGGCACCGTGGAGCCGCTCTTCTCCTGGAGTGCAACACAAAATTTACGGTACACCAAAATGTTGCATTTCATTTTTCTTGTTAAAAATCTGAGACCATTGGCTGACTTTAAAGGCAAGTTCCTCACCGTTCCTCTGCGCAGAGCAAACTGAATTGAATCCAGGTCAGATATTGGACACCACACCTCGGCGATCAGACACTTCTGGGTGACGTCGATGTTGCAGAGGTTGAGCGTGTGGTAGATGGCCTTCATCTTCCTCACCTTGATGAACCACACTCTGACCGTCTTGGCAGCGGCCTGCAGGACCCTCTGCCTGTGATCCTCCGTCTGGTTCAGCACCTGGAGCGGACAAGGACATGGTCAGATCAGAGCCTCCATAAAATTACCGCCATTGTGTGGCACCCAGTGCTTTTGTTGTAAAAAAGAAAAAAGAAAAGGAAAGAAAAAAGAAACAAATTCAAAATAAATGACAAAAAAACCCTGATGGAATTAATCACTCACTTCATAGTAGAAAGGTCTTATCAGAATGGGAGCAATTTAATGAGTTCCAGTATCTATCAGAGAAACTGACAATGAGACAATTAAGGTCATCAGTGTCGTTTAATGTTTAACTGCCCTAATAAAACACAATTTCAGGCTGTACAGGTATTAATAAATGATTGCTGCGGTGTTATGAGAAGAAGGGAATGGAAAAATAGGATCAGCAGAGAGCATCTTACTTCTGAGAAGATAAAATCTCGGTCATATGTCAATGCAGATAATCTTAAACTAGCATCAGTTGAAAGGGAGCACAGTTGCTTTCTCCGCATGTTTACCATCTGCAAGTCGTCGATCCGTGCATTCACCCCCGCCAGCATCTCTTTCCTCTCCTGAGGGGTCTCCGGGCATGGATACAACGTCGCTCTGAACCTAAGGAGACGAGAAACGTGTCAGGATCGGTCCGCCATGTACATGTTTCTTGTTGTACTATGCGATGGCCACTCACCCCTCACATATCTTCTTAACTCTATTCTTGAGCTGGTCTCCCTGGAAGAAGATGATGAAGACGGACTTGTGCACCTGGTCACCCTGTGGGAACACGACATAGTGTGGTAGAAGTTCAATAACTGGAATACTGAAACCTGGAATAACAACATGCAAAATAATGCATAATAAAACAATAATATGTAATAAATAATCGATTTCAGCAAAATCACAATAAAAATGTGTTAATAAATGTGTTTACTGACAGTAGCAGGGTCCTCCAGAGGGTCCTCGATGTCCGCCTGCCTCAGGAAGACGTTGCCTCTGCAAACCCTCCACAGCATCCTCTCAAACGTGGGGATCCGCTCCCGGCCGATAACTCCAGCCACAAACCTGCAAGAATAACAGAAAAAGTGTTGCTACTCGTGAGGAGAAATTCCCCAGCTGTGAAATTCTGGGCCAAAGAAAACAAAAAAAAAATCCCAACAATCTTTATAATTCTTTGTTCTTTTTTATTTTGTTAAGTGTTCATGTGCGATAGAAACAAAGACATCTTTCAGAGAGGACCCCGGCCCTCATCACACAATCTCGGAGTGACCACAAATGCAACCACACAAATTTATGAAACAATATTTCATATCAGCATTTCAGCTGTTTCCCAACTAATAACATCAACTGATAAATCATTGCATTCCGAGCAGCTACTCGAGTATAGACAATTTTGGTAGGAAATACCCTCCCAAATAAAAACAAGCGACTTGTGGATGCAGACTGAATGGCGCTGATGGCGGACAGTCATTGGACGCGGAGCCTTCTCCAATGTAACGCTGATTTAAAAAGCTACCACCGAGGAAAGGCGTTCTCACATGGTTTCTCGTGATGTGTTTTTGTTTGCTTGGGTGTGTCGGTGAGTGTGTGTGTAGACGATGAGCTGCTGTGGTGGGGTTACAGTTTGATACACAGATTTTCCTGACGCTATAAAAGCTGTCTGCTCTGTTTACTGCTGCTGAATTACTTTATCTGCGAGTTCCGCTCAGGAAGCGCTGATCGTGGGCAATAACACCAAGCAAACAGCCTACACAAGAAAAAAATGGCAGATTCTTCATGGGTTTTCCACCACTGTTGACCTTCGTCACCTGATTAAGCTGAGCTGAGCTGGCATGTGGGAGCTGATTGGCTGGTTGGAAGCGCACAGGGTGGGAATCTACATTAAGTGCCTTTTGAATCACGGGAGAGAGAGAGAAAAAAAAAACACTCACCCAAGTCTGAGAGGAGCCCCTCGATTCGGCTCGTTGGGGTCAAGGAGGGTGGACGACTCCTCCAGCAAGCTGGGGTCCTCCATCTGCGGCAGAGGTCCGCCAAAATCATTTTTTAGCAAAACAAAGCCGCAGCAGGAGGCAGCAAAGAGAAGAGACTTTCACTAGTTCTAGTTAATGGCTAAACACACACGCCTGTGTCTGGCTCAATGTTTAACCTCAATCAAAGGTCATAACACCTTGCTAACGCGACATCCGACAACCTGGATTTGTTTGTGGTGGCGGTGAAGTGGGACTGATGGGGGGCAAAGGTGAGCGGACGGGTTTACTGCGCAAAGCTAAATCTGAAATGTTATGCAGCTGGGACGCGTGGTGCGAATGGGCCTAGCAACTGTGAAATAGCGTGAGGGGAAACATGCCAAGTGATATAAGCACCTCTTTGTGTGTGTGTGTTTAAGTGTGAAATCTGTGTGGACAGCTTTGCAGCAGACGTCGAACATATCCCTCTGAATATATTAGTTTTTCCTTCTACAGCATAATTACTCAAAACGTCAATCGGCTCTTATTCTATGCTTTCAGATATCAAAAGAGAAGCAAAGTCCCACTTCTCTTTCAAAAGATTGTTTCACAATGAGCCTGTGTGCGCAGGGAAAGCTGACCTCATCAAAAAACTGCTGCGTGCGGCGCAGGATGTGCTTGAGCTCTGTCAGCTCCAGGAAGTTCTTCTTCAGGGCTTCTTGGTTAGTGTTTATTTCCTTCAGCTCGTTCTCCAGCTTCTCAAACGTGGCCTGGGGGGGACAAATAAGACCGGGTGAGCAGAGGGGGGGGGGACGGGGACTTCTCCTCAGAGCAAACGAGACTTACCTCCAGGTCGATCATGTCCCGCGGGAAGGGGACCTCGGGATTCTCTCCCGTGTCAACAATGGCGATGTTCGCTTTCTTAATCTCCTTCTCCACAAACCCTATGAGAGAGTGACACATTTTTTTTGGTCAGGTTTTGACAGCAGGGTTTTTGCTTGCAAGTGTTATTTCCTGACTGCTGTGCTTGCTCTCAGCTTGCTGTCTTTTACTTCCTGCCCTGCCCTATCTGCTCGAAGCATCTTGGCAACATCAGAGGAGGCATATTTTTAGTAGAGCAGAGCAGGGAGCCTCTTCTGGTTGAGTCACTACTGTCACAAATCACAGTTGCAAAGGAAAGGGAGGAACCTGCATACTTGAATGCTGTTACAAGTGAAGCAGACACAGCTGAGCGGAGAAGGAAGAAGAATTAAGCTCACTTACGCAATTTGCGATCCATCTCTTCACATCGCCGCACTTCGTTGACAAACTTTCGCTGAAACACGTTCACGTCAGGATTTAACTGCAAACAGACAAATTGAAATGTTTGCTGAGAGAAAAAAAAAACGAAAAAACAGTAATGTTTAAACAATCAGCAGGTTAAGTGGCTCCCACATCAGTGAAGTAAGGTTCAATAAACGCCAATGCTCTTTTCATATCACTGTGAATCTAAGGATTTTCTTCCCCCACCATAATGTCATAATGTCATGAGTTCATGAATAAGAGAAAAAGTGTTGATGCAAAGACTTTCTGTTAAGAGCCCATCCAGTATTCCAGCACAATGGTTCCCTCTGGGCTCGTCAGGAATGGGCTTTCTCATGTGCGGAATGAGGGGTCAGCTGTGAGCACATGATTAACATGATGCAGGAGGCATGCACAGTCTCAGCAGCACTGATTCCCTCTCACACACTCAGACACACATACACCGCAGGTACCAGCACAGGGCGGTACGGCTAAGATGGTAGAAGATGGCAAAAGCCAGGGCGACGCGGGCGGGATTGCGATCCAGAAGGGAACGTTCCCGGTTCGGGAGTTGACTTACATCACGGAATTGCACCATCCCGATCTCGCCCAGCTCACTGACGCAACAGTACGCCGCTTCCGACTGGAGGAAGAGCTGAGCCAGCGTCATCTCTTCGCTTCTGAAGAGTTCCCCCATGATGCCCGAGGACCAGAGTGCCCAGCACCCTCAGTTAAAAGAGAAACCTGCGAAAAGAGGGAAATAAAGTGTTGAGAAATGTCCTGGGCACAAAACAATAACAAGGATTACATACGATACAGGTCTGGTCAATCAAGGGTGCAATTTTCTGGGGGGAAAAAAAGCACCCTTACAAAAGCAGAAAACACAATCCGCGTAGTTCGACA
The DNA here is from genome assembly GCA_903171835.1 of Mullus surmuletus. Classification (NCBI taxonomy): domain Eukaryota; kingdom Metazoa; phylum Chordata; class Actinopteri; order Syngnathiformes; family Mullidae; genus Mullus; species Mullus surmuletus. The sequence continues at coordinate 34,563 of CAESWR010000619.1, read as the reverse complement.
TTCAACACCGCTCTCTCCATTAGCGCCCCAGTGTGACCAGATCCAAGACGGAGACCCGCATCGATTGTGTGTTAGTTTAGCACAAGTATGAGAGAAGCTGGCATGTGACGAGAAGGAGGGCGATCAGGTTCCCCTCCCGTGCTGATCCCATGGCCGCTGCAGGAATGTAGCAGCAACACTGATAAAAGGCTCAACTGTGTAATGCAACAAAAAGTCAACACTTCACATAGGCAGGATCTCTTTGGCTGTGAACAGAGAGACAGACCCGGCGTGATGCACAAGCCTGCTTTGCACCAGATTTTCCCAGAACACTCACTGTAGTAAAACGACCACACAGGGCTTATCTGTGGATTATGAGGCAGCATGTGACCTGCAGCTCCAGTAAGCCTGGATTCTTCCACCTCATCAAGCGTGAAGCACAGAACCACTGATGCAGACATCACCTGAGGACTACTTCTTTCTCTTAACGTCTTACTGCCGTTTCCGTATTCACCTCACGCTGAAACACGACACCGTGCGAGGCTCCGTCACAGCTGTAGCCTCACCTGTCAAGAGCAGCGAGACGTCATAGCTTTAATGGCCGCCACGCCTCACTCACTCACCGACAACTATCGGCCGCTTCGCTGTCGATACACGACATCGGCACCGATAAACGCTGCGTCACCTCCCGCCAAGTCTAACCGCCGGAGCGCGAGCGACACAGCAGGATGCGCTCGAGCTCCACTGGCGCTCGCGCCGCTGGCGGGAACTGCTCCTGCTTTACGTTGCAAAACAGCGCCGATGCTACGATGCAAATGCACCGCTAGGAGCAAGATAAACACTGCGACAGGCGCTCCCGGGTGACGTCGAGTCGCTCCTTTACCCAAATACGAGTGGCCGGGCAGCTAATTCGGGTAATGATTAAGCAAATTCGGCTGTAAACGTGACGTTCGAGGCGCTGGCTAGCCGGGCAGCTAACGTAGCGCACCTGCTGCTTCAACCCTTTTAACTGGGCTCGCAATTAGACCGAACCGAGGCGTCCCGTCCTTCCACTGCTCCGGCTTTTCTCCAAACATACGACAGATTCAAAGAGGGTCCTTACTACTTAGACGGAGAATCCCGTGTCTGTGCTCTTCCCCCTCCCTCCGTGGTTGTCTCTGCGCTGTGTGTTGTGGGCGACAGGAGACCCGGTAGGTGTTTGGAGGCAGCTAACCTAACGCAGCTCCCGTAGCGAGCCTCCAAACCGGAAGTATGACCGCGGGTCATGTGACCACCGACGTAGCGAGCGTCGACTGGTGGACCATGGAGGTTCATTCGACGCCGTGAGAGAGAAGTGTCCACGGCCGAATATACACACTTATTATTTAGGGTTGGAAGCATGGGTGAGTGTATATGTGATAAGGCTCAACATGTGCTCATATTCATTCTTCTAAACAGGGCGAAGTTGATCCAGTTGGCGAGCACATCATCATCCTGGCTGTAGAGTTGGAAAAACCTACTTTAGGCTGCTTTTGTTTGTCCTTTTTCTTCTTTCATGTCTCTATTATATATCTTTATGATTATTGTCCTTGACCACTGATTTTGTAGACTGAAAACTCAAGTTCCTTTAACCCTGCCAGGAGTGAAAAAACACATTTCCATTTGAATGAGTATTCTATGACAAAAAGAGCAACTTCATCCTACGTTTCTGGCTAAATCCCTCATTTTTAAATCTCCTTCAACACAGCACAATGTTTATTTAGTAAAGTAATGGAATAAAATACACGAAAAAGCAGGATGTGCAGTGGCCGGGGTGCTTGTTGGACAATTGGACAATAGAGCACATTGGAGTAAAATAAATCTTGTCAACGTTGCACTAATGTGTAATTGTATCATTTTCTTTCAAAAGAATCTTGTCAAATTTTGTCAGACAAAAAAAAAAAATCGTGATAATCTCATCCCACTGTAGCTAGAAGCTACTCAATGGATGGTGGTTGTGCAGAATGGTGGCTTCTTTAGTAACCTCTAGTGGCCATGACCGAGAACTGCAACATCTCCTGTTCAGATACACTTCTACAGAACAAGATCTAAAAAATGAGATGATTTAGTTTCTGTATTTTATGTTGCTTTATTTATTTTCAACATTTGAAATCAGCAAGTATTTGTGAAGAAAATTCCAAGCACAGCTATGGATTGTCAGTGTCTCGTATGAAACATGGATGAAACTGTATTGCTGAAACAAGCGGACATATCTTGGTAATATTCCATTCTCAATCACTGCTTTTGATTAGCTTTCTGCCCAAGTTATTTGCTAATAGAGACAGTTTGTTAATTGTTTGATTTAGTTGTAGCTGACTCGCTCTTTTCTAGGGATTTTCATATGTCGATGCTCATCCTTAAGTCAATCAGTTTCGCCCTCTTGTTTTTCTTTATAACTCCGCTTTTGAGCTTGAGTTTGACCTATGTGATAGTGTGCTTTGCGTCTGTCCAATTTCATAATTTCTCTTCAACTTCACTGCCAACATTCCTAAAATAGACCCTCCCATGAACTTACAAAACATGACCTCTCTCCCTCAACAGATGAATTTTGGCGAACAATCAACATGGCTTATCAGAAATATTCACAAGTCAACAGAAAACCACAGGAGGAGGAGGAGGAGGAGGAATGCAACAACCTGGAAGCTGAAACTGCTCATGTCTATGCGATAGAGAGTGCAGTCAATGCAGGTATTGTGTGCTTTTCCTCTCTTATTCTTTTCTCTCCTTTCAAGTTATGATTTTCCATAATCTGGGCATGGAAATTCTAACGGTCACATTGTTCTGCCGTGAACAGATGTCGCCGCCTGCGGAGGTCCCAAGAGAGCAGCGTTGCCACAACAGGAGGAGGGGTTTAGGACTCTGAGATATGTTTCGCCCCCCCCGCGCCTGGGGACAGAACTGGGTGGAGCTCAACCGGGAGGGGGGGAGCCAAGAAGGGCAGCGGGGCTGGGTTAGGTAGGGAAAAAGTTTGACTGGGTGGTTTCACAAGGAGCAGAGGCATTTGAGTCAGGGCACACATGCCTCAGCTGTGAGAGGCCCTACTCCCCTTGGCTGGCTGGCATCCCAGAGCAGAGGCAGAGCGGGTTGAGAGCAAGAGACCGAGGCTGAAGAGAAAGTACAAGTGTAAAGTTGACTAGGAGGAGGCAGAGAAGTGACGGAGAAGGTTTGTCTGCGAGGGAGGAAAAGGGATTGGAGAGCGTGAATCGTGCTGCGTCGCTCCACTAGGGCTTTTTATTTTTTTTTTCAGTGAGTGTATTTTTATCCACAGTGAAGTTTGCAAACGCTTTGAATCCGAGTGGAGAGCCATGGCGGATACAGGTGTCAAAATGGAGCACGCAGCCCTGGAAGAGGTGTCTTATGATGATGAAGAGGTGGCCTTGATGGGCGCCGCCACCGACCCGGCAGTGGATGAAGATAATTCTGCCAAGGCCGGCACGGACCAGGCGACGGAAGGGGGCTCTGGCGCCATGAGCGAGGCCCAGATGAACGGGGTGATGGTTCTGTCTCTGCTCGACAAGATCATCGGCGTGGTCGACCAGATCCAGCAGACCCAGCACGGTCTGGAGGCCCGCCAGGAGACCATGGAGAAGTCTGTGTCATCCATCCAAGGGGAGCTGGCCAAGCTATCCAAGAACCACGTCGACACGGCCAACACCGTCAACAAGATGCTGGAGAAGGTGCGCAAGGTCAGCGTCAACGTCAAGACGGTGCGCAGCAACCTGGAGAAGCAGGCGGGCCAGATCAAGAAGCTGGAGAGCAACGAGAACGAGCTGCTCAAAAGGCGTAACTTCAAAGTCCTCATCTATCAGGTGAGGGGGGCGGAGAGGGCCACGGAACGGGCATGAGCTTCTAATATTTTCATCACATGATTGGCATAACGGCAACTATTAGTGTGTCTGCAAGCTGTTTGCTCAATAACATGTCAAAAAATCACTCACAAATCATAGAATTTTTGAGGTTTTTCTCTGTGTAATGGTGATTAAAATCGTTAATTTGACAGCAGTAAACAGTTCAGTGCCATGTGAGGATGTGCATGGAAACGATACTTTGGCGTGGATGTGCTAAGAGGAACATGTTATTTTGTGCGGCCCAATGGGTGTGGCGCATTCCCCACACCGCAAAGGAAAGTGGGAAGGACGTGCGAAAGCCACCTGAAAAGCTCTCGGGGAGCATCAGAGCCACCTTGCGACATCACCTCACCCCCGGCGGGGCACGGTCGCACCGTGGCACCAACTGACCCCTGTCCCCGCACAGTAACAGCTCCTCCCAAAAGACACGCTCGGCTGTTTCCATGACAAAAATAACCGGGGAGCTTTTTCCTCAAAATTACATGAGATCGCTTTTTTTCCCCCTGCAAATCACAAACAGCAGCTCCCATTTCAGAGTAGTTTGTAGCGTTCTTCTCCAGTGAAGGGAACCCGGTTGCATGGTATAAACGGAGGCAGGTAGTGACCCCTCCTCATTCCACAGGTCTTCACGATTACCCAATGAAACTATTTAAAGAGGCGGGTGTAAATAAAAATATAAGGCCCATAAACACTGGCATGAGGGGCCACTTGAGACAGAACCAACGCCCGGCTCTGGGAGAGCTGGCGGGCCACTGCCATGTGAGATGAAGATGTCGATTTTATTATGAAGATTTTTTTCGCCCCAGAAAGGCGATACTGCACGTGGCTGTGGGCACGTTTAAAGGTTATTCAGGGCTCTGCAGCCGGCTGGCATTGTGGCCATTCTGACAAAAGCTGTGGAAAAATCAAGTGAAACATGCGAGTGTGTTTGAACAGGATGTGCTGTCAGGTGCATGTTTAAAGGTGAACTGCACGACCTGAGATCTGCCTTCGACACGCGACTCGGTTGGCTCACCTCTGACCTCTGCAGACCGCACACAAGGAAAAAATAGATTACCTTTAAAAAAAAAAAGGAGGGGGGAAAAAAAGCCCCATTAGTAATGGCGAATGTGAGAGCTGCAGGCCTTGCGTGAGTACAGCTCACTCCACGATCTATATTGGCAAGCATAAAGGTTTTTTTTTTCACCTCCCCACCCGGGGAGCCCACTCTGGGAGCGGGTTACACTATTGGCATCTAGCAGAAATCCAATCATAGATGCTCCGTCTTAATAAATTACCCGCTCCAAGCAGGTGCCTCCTGCTGTTTTTGACACTGACTGACTTGCGCCTCGACTATGTGCAAAGGTTTGGGAACCCTGTTTTCTAACGCGGATACACAGGTCGGGGGGGGGGGGCTGATTGATTTACATGCAGTTGAAATCTGGGCGGATCTCAAAAACGGCTGAGCAACGCAACACGCCCTCCCCAAAATGATTCCAGGGCAGCAGTTGAAGAATACTGCAACAACGCATTTCCACACATGCTTTATTTTGATTAACTGCGCCTGCTTTCCGGCACAAGTTAGTCTAAACACTTCCTGGTGGGTTATTTATCCCTGCTCAGAGTGCTCTTCTCTTATCGCCACCGGAGCTTTGGTCGCTGTCACGTTTTTTCTGGTGGTGGCAGGAGGGGGCGGCAGCGGCGGCTTCCATGTTGCCGGAGCCGTTTCAGTCTCCCACGATCTATTTATTGCCAGAGAATGGCTGCGGCGTATCCTGTTTAATTAGATAGTCTGGTCAGATATTGGCAGCGTTGCAAATCAACACTGGCTCCCAGTCAGGTTTCGCCACTTTCCACCGTGCGTTCGCGTGTTAATGTGTTGTAGTGGGATAAGTTTAGAATTAGAATTAGGTTAAGGATGAGATAAGGGGTCGGGGTTCGGCGCGTAGGGGTTATGGTTAGGGTTACACTGGACGTCCGTGGGATTAACCTCGAGTCGTTCAGAGTTCCCGCAAGTTAGGTAATACCACGGTAAGCTTGGGTGTCCGTGGCCATTCCTCGCCGATATTGGCTTTCACCCTCCGTGTCAATGTCAAGTGAGGCTTGAGTGAGAGTAACGAAACATTTTCATAGGTCTGCTTTTTGCTGCACAGGAACTCCGCTTTGTTCACCCGATCCCGGCAATAGCCGTATTTTACTCTTGCGTAACTCTGTCTCCCCGAGAAAAGGCGCATTCTCTCCGGGTTTGTAGCCGGAACTGAGGCTTTATAATGGAAGCAGCGGTCTTGCTAATGCAGCCGGGATCCCCTGGTTACCACAGGGTGTGGACAAAGAAGACATATTTGTGTAAGACTCATCTCATGGGTTTGCACACTCTCAAATTAGACCCCCGTCCACGTGGCCTGTGAGTCATATCAAAACAATGGTGTTGCTATGGTTTTCCATGAGGCTGAAATGTGAGCTGTGCAGCAGTGGAGAGACCATGAGACCCCATGTTAGAAATACAGCTCCACTTGAACTCTTCCTTAAAGACGGGAGTTTAGAATTTGACGGTGATGGTCGAGCTTGTGGAGCAGCTGGAGGTTCTCCCTGCTGCCGGGCTGTCATCGCGGCTCTGCAGACCGCGAGTGGTCGCTTATCCAACAGGTCCTTTCACGCCCTCCACGGATGCAAGTGATATCACGGTTGTATATAGTTCCGGTGTCTTTCCGGGAGAAGCATTCAATCTACGCGAGTTTATTAAATCCCCGGCTTGGAAGGGACAAACAGGAAATAGACTTTGAATTAAATTTGGACTTGTGGGAATTGAGGATGAACACAAGGCTGATGAAGCGGCATATATATATATGTTGGTTAATTACTCAAGTATGGCAGTAAAGGTTTAAGCGAGGACTTCTTGTCTCTGAATCAGCTCAATAAGAAATCAATAAGAAAGCCGCAGCCGTTCTTTGAAGATCTTGACGGCACATTTTTTCCAGTTTCTCATCCCCCTTCGTGTTCCATTGTGGTCTGCTCAGGTGGGATTGTTTGGAATTTTTACAGTTGTTCCAGCACTCCTTCTAGACATGTTGCAACCAACAGCAGAGTTGAGGCGAGGGAGGCTCCGCGCTGCCTGTCGGCACGTGCAGAGACGTCACCGGATCCTCAGCAGATGGAACTTTTTCCTGCGCACTTGGTGCACCTCCTTAATTGCTGCCATGTGCCGTTGGCCACGATCAGCATCATTTTGGTTTATTTTATGGGGGCTTAAAATGCCAAGGCAGTGTTTATCTGAAAGCCGAAGCCTGGCCCCAATCACCGTTAGCATACCTCGAGCCAGTTCCGATCCCGGGAAGACCGACGAAGACGGCACTGGAGGAAGCTCGGAGAGGAAAAGAGAGGATATGGGGCGAAGTTTCTTCTTTCAGCGATTCATGAGACAATCATTTTCTCGTTCCTTTTCCTTTTAGTCCCGGTCTCGCTTCAAATATCTCTCTCTACTGCCCTTCAAACACCAGACATTTAATACGCCAGCATACTGTGATTACCTTTCGCACCAGCAGAGGGCACTGCCAATGCTAACCAATATCGCAATATATCATGGCGGGATACAGTATCGACTCAGGTTTTTTGGGGAAAAATTGCAATATATCGCCTATATCCATATCACCATCCCTGTATCAGGATGTGTATCATATCATCAAATTCTTGCCAATACACACCACTACTAACCAACCATTAGCATGCTTTATATCGCATATTTCAGGAAGAAATATATGTTTGCGTGTGTGCAGAGCTTTCGGAGGGGCCATCTGTGCCTTGTCGTGCCAGAGCGATGTAGCCAATCAGAGGTTTGGCGGGGGGGGGGGGTAGTGCTGGGGTATTATCTCTTTAATTATGTAGATGAATCCGCTTTTGGTAATGTGATAGCGCATGTCCACCGTAGTGCGACACAGTACGGCCGTGTGTCTGGAATCGGGGTGTGTTTGGCCGCCGTTCAAGGACACCGATATGCCCATGTGGTCGCCGCCGTCTGTATCAGGGAGATGTAAGTCCTCTCGCTTACAGAGCATCCAGAGCGATGGTCCTGGCCAACAAGTCCACGGCCCAGCCCCTCGCTAATAGCTTTTAACCCGGCCCCCAGACTGTGTAATAACTCAATTCCATGTAGTCCAGACATCCAGCCGCGGGGGGGTTTGGCGTCTTCAGCTTACCAAATCTTGGTTTCCAGGCATAAATCAGATCTCTGAACTCGTAAACAGGCGTTTTGCAAAACCCCCTCGCAGAAAAGCAAGAACCAAAAGCGCCCGACCAAGTTAGTGTTGTGATTCATCCCACTGGCATTTCTCTCTGCCGCCGCTGCCAGGATGCCAGCTCTTTCTCCTCCCTTCTCCTCAGTTGCACTCGGCCTTCGAGCCCACCTCCGGCCCGGCCCGGTCCGGCTCGGCTCGGCTCAGCCCAGCCCGGCCCGGCCCGTCTCAGACCTCCAAGGGCACGTCTCGTCAAGTACCTACGGAGAATGCCCACCCGCTTCCTGTCTGTCCTCGCCGTCACTCCCCCACCCGCTGTGCTCTCAGGGAGGAGTGGAAAGATAACTGGCAGGCTCCACATTTCACTATTGCGTGTCAGCTAGCGGGGCAAGCCAACCCTGAGTTCCAGGACGCGGTGGCGAGGAAAATGTCGGGGTCGCTTCTATTTATCTGAGTTCACCTGGGCTGCTTGAACTAGTATTCTTTGACATTTCACATCGCAGCTGTTATAGAATGCCGAAAATAACCATTTATTTTGAGGACTGGGCGGGGCCGGAGAGAATAAAACGAATTCAAAAACCTCCACACGCCGGATTCGAGACATTGCGGAGCCGTATTTGTTTCTTTTGGCCAAAATCTAAATGCTCTCACCCCCCCC
>CAESWR010000619.1:1090-12100 GCA_903171835.1 Mullus surmuletus | reverse complement strand
GAGCTCAACTGCACAGCCCAGTCTCCATCATCATGCTATGTTTTGGTGCCTGCCGGCCAAAAAGACTTATTAAGGATTATTATTGATAATAACGCAGATTTTTGTTTAACTTCTGAGCGCATTCAGTCATCGATGGTAGTAGTTTCTGTTTTGTGTTTATTAATATGGCAGGACTGGAAGCGGCACTCGAAATGAAAACAGTCAGTATCGATGGTGACTCAGTTCTCCTGTCGGGGTTTCACCCACCTAGAAATTGCTAACTAGAAACCTTTTTCGCATATTGATGAAAGACGAACATGGGTCATATGAAAAGTGAATAGAGGATTGGGGGAAGAACTTGTGATGTCAGAGAGATGAGTACATGCTGCCGACTTTATTGGAAGCGTGATATCGACTGAATTGCAGTATTTCGAATAAGCCAAAGGACGAGATGGTGATATTATTAGTGTCTCCTCTGAAGTGTGGAAGCTGTGAGTGTCTAAAAGCTGCTGAATCAAGCCAAAATGTTAACGCAGAATCTTTTGTGCCGCGTTTGTAGCGAGACTTGCGGTTGGAAATGAAAAAGTGGCATGAATACATGGCGTCCCCAGACAATGGATGAAGGTCATCATTGGTGCTTGCACAGTGCTGGAAAATTGTCCGACTAGATGCTTGAGGCTTTGAATTGGAAGGCGGAATATTCCGGAACTTATGTGAGGGGCTAAAAACAAAGAGCTGGAGTTGAAACCTTCATCTGGCTCTCGGTGCTGTGATGACGAGGATACTGAGGCAGAAAAGTGCTGCCATGTGGAACCCCCCGAAAATCAAGCTAAATGAGTCTGGTCGCATTTGGTTCTTCCGTAAATGAACACGCAGGAACTCATTACGACCACGTCTTAGAGTGTGTCAAAGAATATCCGTCTCTGGCTTTCAGTCCAGACTTACTGGTGTTTTTTCAACCACATAAAACATTTTTTTTTTTTTAGAACAAATCTGGGGCGACGACACAGATACGCGGCTGAGTGATTTGACAGCTGTTCAACTCAGGCCTACATTTCTTGTGTCTCTCTGAACAGGAAGTGGCTGTGAGTGGGAGGCCTCCAAAGAACCTTTACCATTTCTAGAGAAAATGTATAAAACATAATCATCGTTGTTTTTTCCACAATCGCCAACGCTCTTATCGTGAGTTCTGACATTATTTCCTGGAAAAAAAATAGCTTTTTAGCTCTGCAGTGTTTTCAAATCGCAGTGCAGAGCTTCATTTCATGGAGTGTGCGTTTTAAATTAAAACAATTTCACTTTCTGTACGTACAGAATGGCGCAGTGGAACCAGTTACAGCAGCTGGAGACCAGGTACCTGGAGCAGCTCTACCACCTGTACAGCGACAGCTTCCCCATGGAGCTGCGGCAGTTCCTGGCCCCCTGGATCGAGAGTCAGGACTGGTGAGGGCATCTGCATTTCACTCGCACCAACTCCCTCAGGCTGGCAGGTGGCCATCGTCACCATGACTTGCAAAACACGATTGGGCCTCTTCCCTTTTTGTTTTTCCCCAACCATTGGCAGATTTCCTGATACACATCTATATCAAACAGCTCTGCAATAAACCCTCTGCTCATGATGGTTTCACTCTGGTTTCATCGTGACCAAGGTGCTCTCAAAATGGGCTGAGGGAGGTTCAATTTTTTTTTTTTTAGTCATTTAAACGTGACAAACCACACGTTCCAGCCATCGGTTGCAGTTCAAACGGCCTCGCCAAAGTGTCAAAGTAGAGGTCTTGAAGCAGGTTGGCACACCAGTCTGGGTGACGCCACACCGGCTTCCTCCATTTTTCTAACGGTATCGGCAATGCTCTTAGGGGTGTCTTGATCTGGTGTTGATATCAGTCCAATATCAGCAAAAAAGATAGAGTATCGGATTATAACGGCCTGCATCTAAAATCTCCAATATGAGCACTCCGATACAAGCAGTCCATTCCAGACTCCGCTGCAGCACTTCTACTTATGTTTAAGGTTCAAATGTATGTAAACCATTGGTTAATAATCAATGGCTCAGTTTTTCTCATAGCTACAGTTGCTGACTATTGTTCTCTGTTTGAGTAATATCACTTAATCAAGCCTTTTCTAACATTACATACTACAAAATAAGTACTAAACATTTGTATGATTCGTGCTGATATCATATTGGATTGATATTGGTATCGGCCAGTACTCAAGGCTGCAATATCAGTATCGTATTGAAAGTTGTACCGGGACACCCCTATTAGCTCTCCCACATTGGATGTTTTTAATTAATAACAAGTAATAAGTACAAGGAATATAGAGTTTTGGGCTGTGTACGTAGAAAATACTGCACTTAGAATAACAGAAGATGACTTTACAGGTTGATTAAAAACCAAGTGCAAGGAGCAAACGTCTCCAGTATCGCAGGATTTAACCCAAAAAGTCAGAGCGATGTTCATGGCTTGTTTGAAAGTGGACAGTAGCGGTTATCCCGTCCGTCTCCAGGGCCTACGCCGCCAACAAGGAGTCTCACGCCACGCTGGTGTTCCACAACCTCCTGGGGGAGATCGACCAGCAGTACAGCCGATTCCTGCAGGAGAACAACGTGCTCTACCAGCACAACCTGCGGCGGATCAAGCAGCACCTGCAGAGCAAGTACCTGGAGAAGCCCATGGACATCGCCCGCATCGTGGCCCGCTGCCTGTGGGAGGAGCAACGGCTGCTGCAGACCGCCACGTCGGCCGCGCAGGTACAAATCCACAGACCTCCGACTGAGTGCACAATTGGTACTTTTGCGTGAGCTTCTCTTCTGTCCTCTGCCAGGACGGCCAGGCGGCTCATCCCACCGGCACCGTGGTGACGGAGAAGCAGCAGATCCTGGAGCACAACCTTCAGGACATCAGGAAACGAGTGCAGGTTTGTTCTTTCTGTTAGCATGTGCAGAATGCGTTTTTTTTCTGACGCGCTTCCTCCTCCTTTAAACTCACCGTTCTTGGTCTTGTAGGACATGGAGCAGAAAATGAAAATGCTGGAGAACCTGCAGGACGACTTTGACTTCAATTACAAGACATTGAAGAGCCAAGGAGGTATTGAATGCTTTTTTTAGAAAGTTGGAGTATTGGTGAGATGATTATTGGTTGACTCCCTGACATGCCCCGCCCTCTTTTCCAGAATTGTCCCAGGACCTGAACGGGAACAGCCAGGCGTCCGCTACCAGACAGAAGATGGCTCAGCTGGAGCAGATGCTGAGCGCCCTGGACCAGCTGAGGAGGGTGGGTGTCTTTACCCTGTGAACCAAAACGAGCGGTCAGTTTTGACAACCACAACCGCTCATGTTTTGTTGGTTCCAAAAAGAATTAGGCGGCCAAATACCGAAAAATGCCTTGAAAGTTTGTACATATCGGTCTGATATCAGCAAAAAAAAAGTATCGGATTATATCAGTCTGCATCTAAAATCTCTGATATAAGCACTCCGATACAAGCAGTCCATTCCAGACTCCACTCCAGCACTTCTAGTAGAATATGCTTATGTTTAAGTAAAACTAGTGATTATTTTGCTTTTAGAAAATAGTTTTTTGTTTTTATTGGATTTATAGAGGGGTTTTTTTCAGGGTCTTCTAATTATTTTTTTATTTACTTTATTCAATTTTAGAATATTCTTATGTTTACAGTTTAAGTGGATGTTAACCATTGGTTAACAATAATTTCATACAAGTATGTATGATTCCTGCTGATATCGTATCGATATCGGTAATACTCAAGGCTGCAATATCGGTATTGTGTCGGAAGTGAAAAAGTTGTATAAGGATCACTAAACACACCACTGACGCTGATGTGCCATCTGATCCCATTAATGCATTGTTATCAGGCGCAGTGGCCAAGTGGGAAGGCGTCGGTCTCGTAAACCGAAGATCACGGGTTCGAACCCCGTCTGTGCCTGTTTGAACCCTGTTTTGCAAACCCGATCGGTAACTTGTAGTTGAACTCTCAGAATGTCATTTGTTAGTGTTTGTACAATGACAGGAAGGTTAATCCAGCATTACATAACTTTCAGGACAAAGGAGGCCGGAGCCAAACCACTTAGAGCAACACGGTTGATGTTGGCCCTGTTGATTGTTTTCACAGCAAATCGTGACGGAAATGGGTGGGCTGCTGACCGCCATGGATTACGTCCAGAAGAACTTGACGGACGAGGAGCTGGCGGATTGGAAGCGGCGGCAACAGATCGCCTGTATTGGGGGTCCGCCCAACATCTGCCTGGACCGCCTTGAAACATGGTGAGCACTTCTTATTGCAGGGTCCATGTCATATTTCCAGAGGGCCCCTCACAATGGGGTTCTTCTTCCTTGGATCACGATCCACCCCTCCAAATTTCATGACCGTGTGCCAAATCATTTTAACCCTGAAGAGTTCCTTTAAAAAAACCTTTGTCCCTCAGAACAAAAAAACGTCCCTCCCTAAAAACTGCTGTAAAAAAAATGTAACTGAAAAAAAAAACAAATCATAAAATGCAATTCAAGGAGGATTTAATTATTATTATTTTTAGCGCCAGCCTTAAAGATACATATCAAATATAATTTTTGTGTGTGTGTGTGTGTGTGTGGGGGGGGGTTGACCCTCTGAATAGTCAAAAAACGTCTGGACAAAAAAACGTCCCCAGGAACTCTCAAGGGTTGAGATAATCCTTCTCTTCATGACTTTGAAGATGTTCTCCTCTCCACCAGGATCACGTCTCTGGCCGAGTCTCAGCTGCAGATCCGTCAGCAGATCAAGAAGCTGGAGGAGCTCCAACAGAAGGTGTCCTACAAAGGAGACCCCATCATCCAGCACCGCCCCGCCCTGGAGGAGAAGATCGTGGACTTGTTCAGGAGCCTGATGAAGAGGTACTGCAGAGCCAGAACATCTGCCAGTGTTCTGAGCCTCCCAACAGCATATCGTGATCTTCCCTCTCAGTGGAAGAGGAGTCATGAGATGAAGCTCTGACTCATTTGCGAGTTGACCTTTCACCTGAGATGTTTGCTGGAGATGCCTCACTGAAATGTGATCCATCACTCTCTTGCAGTGCGTTTGTGGTGGAGCGGCAGCCGTGCATGCCCATGCATCCAGACAGACCCCTGGTCATCAAAACGGGGGTGCAGTTCACAAACAAAGTCAGGTAAGACGGCCTTCACCCTTGTCGAATCTTCAGCTCACTGATGGGATGCAAAAGTTTATTTTATTTATTAATTTATTTATTTTTTTATTTATTTTTTCAGGCTACTGGTGAAATTCCCTGAGCTCAACTACCAGCTGAAAATCAAAGTGTGCATTGACAAGTGAGTTGCTGTCAATCTTGCGGCGTAAGCATGTCACATAAAAATCCACAAAATGCAGCTTTTCTCACTTTGAATCGTTTGCTTTTCAGAGAATCTGGGGATGTGGCTGCGATTCGAGGGTAAGTCCCCCCCCCCGCCCCCCCCCAAACACACATACGTGCACACAAAATCCTTTTATGACGTGAAGCAGCGATGCAGCATCTTAAATAGTTTCACTTTTGCAGCTACAAAAACGTTCCAAGTCTGTCAGCTATCTTTGATGGAAAAAAAAACTAAACGCATCACATTCACCCAAGTTTGGCTGTGTAGTTTTGCATTTGCACTTTCGCTATAAGTGATCATTTTTTCCCAATTATACAATGTGGACAGCTTTATTTCAGCAGGTTTTTTGGCACCACAGTCTTAATTACTTGGAGTACAGCTCGAGAGAAGCAGCGATGCAACATCTTAAATAGTTTTACTTTTAGTAGATTTGAGTATCTCGACTGTCGATGATCGTTAACCGTCTCCATTTAATTCCTCAGCTCCAGAAAGTTTAACATCCTGGGCACCAACACCAAAGTCATGAACATGGAGGAATCCAACAATGGCAGCCTGTCAGCCGAGTTCAAACACTTGGTGAGTAAAGGTCACCAAGGCAAAAACTCTAGCAGAGATGAAGCCCTCTGATAAGGAGCACTGACTTCCTGTTTTTTTTTTTTTTTTTACAGACCTTGAGAGAGCAGAGATGTGGGAACGGTGGGCGAACCAACAGCGACGTGAGTCCCCCCCCATCCGCAACCCTTAAAAACAGCTTATTCATTGTGGGTTACATTGTCTAAAGACGCCGAATCTGGCCTCTCCCTCCGCAGGCCTCTCTGATCGTCACAGAGGAGCTCCATCTTATCACCTTTGAGACGGAAGTCTATCACCAGGGCCTGAAGATCGACCTGGAGGTCAGTCGAGCAGGAAGCATAAACGGTTATCTGTTCTTCGGAACGTTGCGAGGCGCCCGTTGCATGAGTCATCATCTTTGAGGGCAGATGAACTAAAAAGTTAAACAGCAGCTGCAGATAAGATTTTCCTGCAAGTCCTGCAGGCGTGGGTTGCATCATCTTGCCAAAGATTGTGTATTTTCTCTGCAAAGCGAAAGAAAGAATTTGCTCTGCCTTTTTTACGCAAAAGCTAAAGCAACCAGCGGTGAAGTCATTTTCTCCGCCCTTTTCCAGACTCACTCCCTGCCCGTGGTGGTCATCTCAAACATCTGCCAGATGCCCAACGCCTGGGCCTCCATCCTGTGGTACAACATGCTCACCAACCACCCAAAGGTAGGACAGCGCCCTCTGCTGGAACAGGGGTAGAACTTTTACAGGATACCCTCGTAAACCCACCCCCCTGTTTTGGGTTTGGGTAGATTCCCAACCAGGAAGTGACTCACTTTCAGCCATCAACTGTGCTTCAATGGGAGGGGGAAAAAAGTGCCTTAATGCTTTTTTACAGGGTATCTGCAGGGTCTTGAAAAGTATTAAACGTTGGTAAATCAATTTTGGGGAAATTAGGACCCTTAAAAAAAGTCTTATCACAACTTTATGAGGTCTTACTTTTTTGGTTGTGGTTATAGCTCGAAGTGGTGGTGAGGTTTTTAAAAAATATCGAAAAGGTCTTTAAAAAGCCTTAAAAAGGTATTCAAATTAACTTCAAGATTATTGTATATACCCTGGTTTTAGAATTTTAGCATAAATTAAAGTTCCTAAAGGGTTTTTCCCTTCTGTTTACCAGCTTATGAATGATTGACTATCAGAGTGCAGCCTTTAAATGTCTGTGTGTGTTTCCGTCGGGCAGAACGTGAACTTCTTCACCAAGCCGCCGGTGGGGACGTGGGACCAGGTGGCCGAGGTGCTCAGCTGGCAGTTCTCCTCCACCACGAAGAGAGGCCTGACCATCGAGCAACTCACCACGCTGGCGGAGAAGTTACTAGGTGAGGCCACGAGTCTAAAAACATCATCAACCCTTGAGAGTTCCTGGGGACGTTTTACTGTCGAGGCGTTTTTTTGACCATCTAGAGGGTCAAAATCCCTAAAAAATATTGATATTTGATATGTATCTGAAGCCGACCAAAAGGACTGACTAATTTAAAGTTGTAAAAAATATTAATGTATGATATTTTTACAGCAGTCTTTTGGAAGGAGATGCTTTTTGTCCCCAGGAACTAATAAGAGAGTTTGCTATAAAAATCTGTCACTGCAGAAAAATCAAGAATGCCTCAAATTCAGTGTTGCTGCTAATCATTGACCCATCTGAGGCCCTTATAATAATAATAATAATTAAATCCTCCTTAGATTGCATTTTATGGAAATTATTTGAGTTATTTTGTTTAAAATACTGTGGAGTCATGTAAACAAACTGGCATTTAGAGGGTTAAAATCCCCCAGAATAATCAGTATTTGATATATATATATTTCAGGCTGAAGTTGATTAAAAAGACTGACTCCTTTAAAGTGGAAAAAATACTAATATGTGTTATTTTTACAGCAGGTTTTAGGGTTTTTTGTACAAAACCTACATTCTTACTCTTTAATTTTCCACCCAGGGCCTTGTGTCAACTACTCCGGCTGTCAGATCACCTGGGCCAAGTTCTGTAAGGTACCTCACCTCTTCCCCTACGCAACACTAACACACACACACACACACACACGCACACACATCACATTCATCTTTATCACTGTTGACTCAATGGGTTTCTTTTCAGGAAAACATGGCGGGCAAAGGTTTTTCTTTCTGGGTGTGGCTGGACAACATTATTGACCTTGTGAAGAAGTACATCCTGGCACTGTGGAACGAAGGGTGTGTACCAGCATCACTTAACCCACTGTGAATACATGCAAGAAAGATAACCATCGAAAGCATATGATGAAATGTATTATTTTGAAAAGATAGAGATCAGCATTGTTTTCTGAGAAAGGGGGAAAGACACGAACACTGTGTCTGCACATGTATGTCATGATTGGATATAAGCAAAAAGCCAATATCGTGCACCCTGCCTTTCCGCCCCCCTTTTTTCCCCTGTATTTTTACGTTGAGTGGATGCACCAGCCTGATTGGTTGTTGACAAGTGCGACTTCCTGTGGCGTCTCGGCAGGTACATCATGGGCTTCATCAGTAAGGAGAGGGAGCGCGCCATCCTCAGCCCCAAACCGCCCGGCACCTTCCTGCTGCGCTTCAGCGAGAGCAGCAAGGAGGGAGGCATCACCTTCACATGGGTGGAGAAAGACATCAGTGGTGAGGCCAAGAAGGGCAACAGCACACGTCCACAAATAAAACACAATTTATTATTTTTATCAATGCAATGTATTATTATTATTGTTATTATTATTAGGGCTAGGTATTGTTTAAAACCTTTCAGTACCAGTACCCTTAAAACAATACCGATACTCTGATAGTTTTTGTCACATCATTCAATATTAACCAATGCGAATAGGAAGCAATCAGTTGTGCAAATGTGCATTTTTACACAAATATATTTTGAAAGTGCTCGCTGTGATTGGCTGCTCGTAAAATCATAGAAACAGTCTAATTATTATAATATTATATTATGGTTATGAAAGTTCAGATCAGTCCGAACACGAGGAGCAGCTCGGTGCAGAATAATAATTTGATCCGGAGGCCTAATGGCTTTTAGTTCTCTGAAGATAAGAGCATTAATATCCAGGAACCAAGACAAGAAGAGCCTTATAGATCTGGTTCCTCGCCTATTTTAGGTCTGTCTGTGTGTGTGTGTGTGTTTGTGTGGGGAGGAGGGTTTAGTGTGTATTTTGCCATTGTGTGACGGCCGGTGTCCCCTCAGGAAAGACCCAGATCCAGTCAGTGGAGCCGTACACCAAGCAGCAGCTCAACAGCATGTCCTTCGCCGACATCATCATGGGTTACAAGATCATGGACGCCACCAACATCCTGGTCTCGCCGCTCGTCTACCTCTACCCCGAAATTCCCAAAGAGGAGGCCTTCGGGAAGTACTGTAGGCCGGAGGCGGCCCCGGAGCCCGAGATGGGCGGAGACTCGACGGGCAGTGAGTGGCCTCCTCCTCTTCTTCCTCCTCCTCTTAAAGGGATAGCTGTACGAGCTCCTCACCATCAGTGTGGTTCATTAGCAGTGACTTTTCCCCGTGTTGCAGAAAGTAGTCCCGTCTAGTTGCTGGAGTTACGCGGATGAAGCGTTTTACCGCATAAAAACAACATGCGTTCAAGAGAGTAATCCATTTGCATCATGAATTCTTGGCCACAAAAAAGTCCAATCTCGCAATCACCTGGCACTATTTTCCCCCCGTTCGTATCACTGCGCCACCATCATCAGCTGTTTCACGGCGTTTACATGCTCACATGCGTCTCCTTCCTCCCTCAGCTGATGGAAAGGTGTGCGCAGTGATACAAACGGAGGGAAAATAGTGCGAAATCTGACTTTTGCGGCTAAGAATTCGTGATGCAAATGGATTACACCTGAGCGCATATTGTTTATCCGTGTGACCCCGGCGACTAGACGGAACTACTTTCTGCAACACCGAAGCCGGGGCCGGAACTCCGCTCGATGGTCGCAGTGGGAGAAAAGTCACTGCTGATGAACCACACTGACGGCGAGGATCTCATACAACTTCATGTCAAAAAAATTGGAACTGTCCCTTTAAAGTTTCGGCTCTTGTTTGCTGTGGACGAGCTAACTCCTGTGTGCTCTGTGTCCTTCCAGCAGTCACTCAGCCGTACCTGAAGACAAAGTTCATCTGCGTGACCCCGTAAGTACCCTCAAAGACCCTCACGATTTCTGCACTCGGGATGTCTTCACCTTCGGCTCACGTCGGGCTTTGCTTCTCTCTTTCCACGGTCCGGCCCGATATCTTTACTTCCCCTTTGAAAAGTTTGAAAAAAATAATTTAAAAAAACGTGGAAATTGTTGCAAAATATCCTGAGAAAAGGGAACACGGGAAGACCATCATGGTTCTCAGCCTCCAGGGTCGTGTACTTTCGATATTAATCTAGCTCTCGTTTTTATTTTTTGTTAGTGTGTCTCTTACCACCACCAACTCTTAAAGCAGCATCTCTCGCGTCATCAGGATACTCGGATAATCTTTTATTGGCAATTTTTGATCACTTTCATGGTCAAACTTTGCACATATTTGATCCTAGAGGATGAAAAAAAAAAAGGCAAAAAAATAGAATCTTAAAGTCTAAAATCTCATCTAAACATGAAAAAAAACGTCCCTTAACCGAATCCACTTTGTGGCGTCGGAAGGTAGCGCGTCCGATCCCGAGTGTCTGCTCCAGGACACGCCCACTTTTCCCGCGCGGTCCAATCACGTTGTTGTTGTGTTGGCGTGCTGCCATCGCTGTGCTCAGTGAGATCCTCACCTGTCTCCCGTAGGTGTCCCTCCGTGTTCATGGACTTGCCGGACAGTGAGCTGCTTGGGAACGGCTTCCCAGGGTAGGCGCTCGGGGGAGGTGGGAGGTGGGCGGGGCTCGCTGGCATGTAGGGCTGCTGTGTGTGCATCCTCTCACTACCACGTCGGGAATATCCTGTTGTTGGGGGTTTTTTTTCTTCTTAATTTGTGTTTCAACTCACAAGCACCTTCCCTGGTTCTAATACTCAACATCTCGACATCTTCACCGCCATCCATCGGTCTGTCTTTTGGTTCAGCTCACACACACACACACACACACACACACACACACACACACACACACACACTCAC
>CAESWR010000618.1:364851-375246 GCA_903171835.1 Mullus surmuletus | reverse complement strand
TCCTGCCTCTCTAACACTCCTCCGCAACTTCCCGTCTGTCATCACCACGTCCAGAAACCCATGGCGACCGGCGCAGACCTCAAGCGCAAACCAGAACATGTGACACAAACCTCTGATAAATCCATTACGGAGGGAAGGAAAACACACACACGACGGGATGAGGTTACAGAAAAACGGTGGGTTGAGATCTGCGGTTTTGCCGAGTGAAAAATACGCAGCAGGAAACCCACGTCCAAGGCAGCAGCTCGAGCCCTCGGAAGATAAAAGTAAAAACATCGTCATTGTGTTTTACATTCATGCACTTTCAGAAACGTTACTTTACTCATTATCATCAGAAGCTTCACACTGTGGTGAAGTGTGTGTGTGTGTGTGTGTTCGACCCTGTGATCGACGATAAGAAGGACCATCCTGATGTCATCGTCTGCTCCGCTATCTCCCCTCTCCGTGTGTGTCTGGAGGCTGCAGGCACGCGACCGATCAGAGGTCAAAAGGTCGTCTGTGTGTGTGTGTGTGTGTGTGTGTTTGTGAGAGGAAACAGCGCAGACAGCAGATAGCGTTCTTTCGTAGCCTTCGTCTGTGTGGGCGTCTCAGTCGCTCACGTCCCTCAATCTGATTATGTGAAAGAAAATGATCGAAAGCTTTGATCAGAGGGCCGAGTTTAGCTCAGCCAGAGGTTAAAGGTCATATACTGTGCAAAACACACCCATTTATACGACTTTCTGATGCAAAGGTCGGGTCAAGCAGTGTTTTGCTGCTTTGATTGGATGGTTTCAAAGGTGGGCCTGTAGGATGTTTTTTTTCTGTTGTCATGACGCCAATGTTTTACTTCCTGTGTGACGAGGAGCATGACACACCTTCAAAACTGCTCTTTGCGCAGACGGCAGCGGCGGGGTCGTGACCCCTGATAGGCACAGGAAACCCTCTATACCTTGGATGTGATTTCCTGTCAGTCACCGCAGCGCCTGGCTCGGCTCGGCTCGGCCCGGCTCGGCTCGGCCCGGCTCGCTCCACCAGCGAGACACGAGACTGTAAAATAAAAACATCAAATATAAAAGTCTGCTGGATGAATCGCTCACATCTGTCTGCATCGTCTGCTTGGGATAACAAGCGGAGGGATGGGGGGCCTGAATGGGAGCTCTGGGAATCATTGAAGAGCAGACGCAGAGGTGCTTTAGAGTCGGATAAATGGGTCAGGGTGGTCCGAGGAGGGAGACGCGTCCTGATGTGCTGCAACATCAGCCAGCACAGGAACATTTAGCCGCATCTTCATAAACACGACGCTCCAACAAAGTGCCGCAAATGTAGGTCAAGTGTTTGAGGTTTGAGGAGAGGAGCGGCGAGGCGACGCTGCCCCCTGCAGGACTCAAAGAGCAACGACCAATCAGAGAATCAAACCACAGCAAATGTGAGCAAGGAGTGAATTATGACCAAATAAGTTCAATTCATAAAGTTGTAGATTGAAAGAAATGATGATGATAAGGACATCGATCAAAGTGCTGCGGGAAAAAGTTTTTAAAAGACATTAAAAGTAAACTACGTCAGTCAACATTAAAGTCTGATGAAGTAAAAGTAGCTCCAGACATGAACATTTGTGTGTGTGTGTGTGTCTGTGTGTTTGATCCACCACCAGGGGGCAGCAGAGCCCCAGATCCTGCTGTGATGTGCATTTTCACCACGAGGTGTCAGCCATGTTCAACACACAGAGCTGCTGCTGCTGCTGCTGATGGATCAGAGCCACTGAGCAGAATTCAGTCTCCTGCTGCTTTTGCATCAGTTTAGGAGGAGAAACATCTCATTGAAATGCAGAAAAACAGCAGAAAGCATTTTAATCTAAAGTCTGATACTTAGTGACTGTGGGGTGGAGGGGGGGCAGTCAAAGACATGAGAGAATAAATCTTTCCTGGAGCCTCCAGTGACAAGATGGAAAATAAAAAAATTGTGTTTAACCATTTGAGGCAGGAAAAGGAGGGCGGAGTCTGATGTTTGGAGGGAGAAGACCTCAAAGCTGAGAAGTTCAAACAGCCTGAAACAGCATCGAGTTCACTAAAGTCCAGCCTCGCTCAGGTGGGCTCAGGAATCTGGGACTGTGTGTGTCAGACAGACATTGGCAACACCCAGTCCCGGTCTGGGCTCCGCCTCCCTGTTTTGGACGTGGCGTCCTGTGATGGCGAGCCAGCGGCGCCCGAGCCGGCGAGAGCTGCTCAAATATTTGAGCTCCCGAGTCTGAGGCCAAGCTGAAGGAGCTTTGATGGTTTCCCGCTCAGAGGAGGAGACGCACTGAGCGCCTCTGTGAGCACCGGCGGCTTCGGGGAGAAAAAACAAACAACAAAAAACAGAAAAAACAGACATGTGGGGGGAGGGTGACGGGGGGGGGGCTGAGGGGGGGGGGTTCTGGTCCACCACCACCGGAGATCAAAGCGCTCTGGTTCAGGCTCAGTGAGTCTGTGAGGTTCCTGAGAAATAAGTCCACCTTCAGCTCCATACACTCTGATAGACCTCAGCCCAGCCCCCGCTCCCACCATGACCCCTGACCCCATCTCCGACCCCCCAGGAGTCTGCAGTCTACATTAGCCCACAGGGTCGCGGCCCGTGAAGAGAATCCCCTCAGCGTAAAACCAGAAGGAAACTATCACTTTCTTCAGCTCGGAATCACTGTGCCGAGGTCCAGAGCTTCACCTACATGAAGACCTCTGGCCCCAAAACAGGCAGGACCTTCTCAGTTCTCAGTCTTGTTGACCTGTGGGAGCGCCTTTGTAAAGGTCCAGTTGTTTCTGTGGGAACATGCTGGCCCTGAGGTCTTTGCCCTGACTGGAGCTCATGAAAGAGAGACCCCGAACCAGCCGTGGGTGTGAGAGAGGGTCCGCTCAGGTCCTCCAAGAAACGAAAAGGTCTAACCTCAGACCACATGGCGACGGACAGAGGAGGCTGAGCAGGAGATGGGCCTCTCACTGGGCGAGGCACAGCTGATCGCCAAAGGCCGTGATCAGGGGCCTTTCTAGACACTTTGGGGGCTTCGGCAAGAGAGGGAACCGGGACGGTTGCCTGGTCACCTGCCCTGCTCCAATGGCCGGCGGTGTTCAGTGGAGAACCATGATCGACGCCTTATAGGGGCGAAGAGCATCGGCCAGACGGTACGTTTGGTCCCTGCATGGACGACCTCCTTTCCACAGCGAGACGCAAGTCAGGCTTTAATAAACAGATGTTTGAAGTACAAAGATTGACATTTCCTCTCAGCGGCCTTTTCTGTCCTGTCATGTCTCATTTACTGGGAAAAGTGTGTGTGTGTGTGTGTGTGTGTGTGTGTGTGTTGGGGGGGGGGTCTGGAATCAATTCTAGCCCCTGAGTGAACCCCTGCCCTCCTCCAACGCTCTCCCTCCATGTTTTATGCAGAAACTTCCGTCCCAGTTCCTCCGTCAGATGATCATATTCGAGTCTCTTTCATTCTCTTCCATCTGCTTCAGGAGTAAACAAGGATGCTATGACATCATCAAACGCCACCACCAGCCTCCTTCCTGATGGCTGCGTCCTCGGGGTTTCAGCCCGTCTCCTCTCATCGGCTGCACGTCAAACGCCATTCAGAAAGATGACATGGCTCCGAGTGACGTCACGGCGCCGAGAGCAGAGTCATCATAGGTCGCTGACGGTCATGTGACTCAAAGGTTTGGTTGGAGGCAGCAAAGGAATGGCTTAGGCTGCTTTGTGGGAAAAGGCAGTGGTTTTTAGCTGCTAACGCTGTAGTTTGGGAGCCAGTGAATCCCACTTTGGAAAAATAAGAACATGTTCTCCCCCAAAGAGGCTGCAGCTAACAGCCAGCTCGCTAACAGTTAGCGAGGATGAGCTTCCAGACACGGTCGTGTTGCTCCATGAAAAAGTGCCAAAGCTCGTCAGCTTCTGAGAGCGTTTGTTTATCATCCAGAGTAATCAACATTCTGCTGCATTTTGCGGCTCCAGACCGATTTATTTAACCTGGACGGCTTCCCACGCGTTACTGAGAGCCTGCTGCATCAGTGCTGACAGACGGCACTCAGGGATTCATTCCCCCACTTCAGAAGTTTGACGGACATTAACAAAGTTTCATTAATTGTCCTTCCTCGCAATTAAATGTTCATAAAAGCTCACAGCTCACCACTCAACGCATCAGCTCGCAGATCTCACCTGCCTTTAATGCCCACACACACACACACACACACACACTCAGTGCTTTGTCCAGTTTCCCGTCACTTAATGTGTAATTACAGAGAGCTTCATTTGCATTTTTAATTACGCAGGGCATAATGGCGATCGCAGGCTCCGATTTCTGTGTGTGTGTGTGTGTGTGGGCATGTGTGTGCGCTACCTAATGGTGTGGAGGCAATCGGAGAGGTGACGGTTAATTACAGACACACACTCTGATTGCTTTCTGTTGTCTAATGAGTCACATACATTAGACACACACACACACACACACAGCAGTTAATGGATGCCGGCAAGAAGACAGGCAAGGAATGGCGGGCTGACGTGGCGGAGGTCAGGATGCCGTCATTTTAAGAGGCGTGTTTGTTTCAGCATCTCGGTGGGCGGAGCTAAGCAGCTAATGGCCCCGCCTCCTCCTCACCAGGTTCCCATGCTTCAGTGATCAACGATGAAGAAGAAATTCAATCATCCATATATCATCCACCCATCATCCCTCCATCATCATCCCTCTATCCATCACCCCTCCATCATCATCCCTCCATCATCATCCCTCTACCCATCACCCCTCCATCATCATCCCTCCATCATCACCCCTCTACCCATCATCCCTCCATCATCACCCCTCTACCCACCATCCCTGTATCATCATCCCTCCATCCTCATGGATTTTGTTGCTCAGAAACGACCAAAATCCTAATAAACAGACACAAATAGAAGAATAAAAGCCTGCTATTTTCTTTTCCATGCTTTTGTTCTCTCCATCATTCACATTTCGATTTTTTCCCCTCAGTATTTTGTGTTTCTGTTTCACTGACCTCGACACGCGTAAACACACACACACACACACTGTGTTTGTGTGCTTACTCACGGCGGTGAGGTTGGGACACTCTGACACTCTGCGATCAATGGCTGCGCAAACACGCACACGCACACGCACACACTTATTAAAAATGCATGAGTGCTGTCGTCCCATTTGGACGGTGTGCGGCAGCGAGGCGTTGGAGTGGAAGTGACACATCAGTAAAGAGGCGTCGGCTTCAGGGGCTCGGTTGAAAGGAGGAGGAAGAAAAGCAGACGTAATTATCATTAACGAGCGCGACAGGTGGAGAGACAGAGAGGGAGACAGAGGGAGAGAGAGAGAGAGACAGAGACAGAGACAGAGAGACAGAGACAGGGAGACAGGGAGACAGAGAGACAGAGAGACAGAGACAGAGAGAGAGATTAATTAAAGTCAGTGGAGGTTTCTTCGTCTTCCTGCCGTGTCATCAGCTGTCCTGCCTGTGTGGTCTTGACGTCGAGGCCGCCATCATTTATTTCCAGCCCGCCTTTCCAGCTCTATAAAACTCGCTCTCGTTGAAAATAATAATAATAAAAATGTCCGAGCGCAGGCCGAGCGCCCGCACCTGCAGGTCGCCACTTCAATGCGCCCTTTTATTCACACAAAAAAAACGCACATGCTGACGGCTGCAGAGACGACTGGCAGCGTGGAGGGGAAACATGTCACTGAAATAACATCCTACCACACACACACACACACACACACACACACCTGCAACAACAACCAATCAGTGCTGAACAAGTCTGACAGCTGATTGTGACGTCAAGGAAGTGAGCGTCTGGTCGAAGCAGGTGACTCTGGATTGAAGACTGCTGGGAAGTTCACACAGCCGCTGCATCCCATAATTTAGCCCCATCAGCTGTGAGGCGCCCTCTACAGTAGAGCGGCGGAATACAACAACCAGATGCAAAGTGGGTCATTAGTTAGAGGGGGCAAAAGTAAGTAGCCTTGACACGCTCACCAATGTGTCAGCCAGCTTGGTAAGGGGAGAAGCGCATACACACGCCCCCTGACCAAGATGGCGGCAGCAGCTGCTGTCTTCTCAGTGTTCATCAAACCATTGAACCCTCACATCACACCAAAGTCTCATCTGGCTGCTCAACATTTCCTCCATTCTTTCTCCTCCATTAAACTCAGAGACGTCGACCACCACCATTCCTTCGGTTGCCGGGTCAGCAGCGATGGAGGTGAGGTGGCGTCAACATGCGCACACACACACCTGCAACAACACACTGGCGAGCACCTGCAGGCCGCCGCCACCGCCCACCGCCGCTCTGTTTGCCTGCACGACCACAATGTTTTCACGACGGCCAGCGCACACTGGAACAGGCAGCACATTCATCCTGCAGGAGGGCGTGTGTGTGTGTGTGTGTGTGTGAACTTACATTTTCACCTGAACGTGTGATTTCCTCCAACAGAGCTGCTGCCTCCAGGTTGACTTAGTTCTCCTATTGTTCTCTCACATGTTCTCCTGCATGTTCTCCTATTGTTCTCCTGCATGTTCTCCCACAGGCCTCACACCTCCTCCTCCAGGTCAGGCGTGTTATCTTGTACTGCTCACATGTTGTCGTATATGTTCCACATTCATTAGCCAGTTGTGAATATTTCAAACGTTGCCTCATATTTTGCCCACGTCGCCCCACAGGCTTCCCGTGTTTTGGTGGGACCCCCTCGGGTTCCGTCGGGTCCAGGAGGATCCGTACGAGGGTCTTCACTCTTTGCGACTCACGGACAAGAAGATGCTGATCGTTGAAGCACTGCGACAATGCTTTTGTCACTGCTGGCTCTCGGTGTTCAACGCCAGCATCAATCATCATTTGTTTTTCCGTGTCAAACGTCAGGCGATGAGCTGTAATCCCGGTAGGTTTCCATGGCAACGCGCCGAGACAAACACACTGAAGCGACAAGAGTTCTAAGTGGGTTATGTTTCCTTATTGTTACAGTCCCACTGCTGGAAAACACGGGGACTGTCATGACAGACACACACACACACACACACACACACACACACACTGGATGCCAAATAGTGGGGGTGCGTCTGTTACTGCAGCAGGAAACACGTGCTCCTCACTGCTTCCCTGCCCAAACCACCACATGAACTCTGACGGCTGAGCGGGACGATGGCGAGCAGCGGCGGCGGCGCTCAGAAAACGACACGTCAGCTCACATCAACATTAGCCCCGAAAAGAGAGGAATAAAGGCTCGGTAATCGATCTTTGCCCCTCCTCCTCCTCACTTTTGGAGCCGGGGAAAGAATGCGGCCTCCACGAGGCGCTGGAGAGAAATCAATCCGCCCTCTTTTATTCGGCTTTAATTAGCTCATAAAACCGCAAACGTTCGCGATCGGCCTCCAAGAAACCGTGAAAAAAGCTCCGCCGCTAAGAAAACATCTGAAAGCGAAACGGACAAGCGTCTCTGCAGCACGCCGGCGATGGGCTGCTCCCTCTCTCTGGCCTCGCCGGGCGGAGCGGCTCGTAATTACACATCTGGTTGCAGTTAGAGCGCCGCTCGCCGCTCGGAAACCCGCCGCGCCGCGCCGGCCGGCTGCGAACAAAAGGCACGATTGATTCAAAGCACGGCGAGCATTGTTCTCCAGCGGGCGGGCGGTCAGGAGAGGGCGCTATAATGACCACACACACACACACACACACAGAGCTACCGACGCCGTGTGTGGTTCAGATGTGTCAAAGTTTGTACACATGAGCGTCCAAAAAACAGGAACTGAGCAGGAACACACACTTCTCTACGAGCTCAGGCTGTGATGTTTCTAACTGTGACATCATCGCATAAAACTGCAGGCAGGTTCCTTCCCGAGAGCTGCTGAGGAACCCTCTTCTCAGGAACCCTCTTCTCAGGAACCCTCCTCCCAGGAACCCTCTTCTCAGGAACCCTCTTCTCAGGAACCCTCTTCTCAGGAACCCTCCTCCCAGGAACCCTCTTCTCAGGAACCCTCCTCCCAGGAACCCTCCCCTCAGGAACCCTCCCCTCAGGAACAGGGGGGTTAGAACCCACTGAGAGTGGAGAAGCCATCTGCACTGATGTGGAACAAAGAATCATCTGAATCTCCTGCAGAGGAACAAATGTAAGATCCTGGTAAACAAGGAATTCCCAGAATGCACCTTGTGTCTGCTGCTGAGTTGAGGGACGTCATTAGAAAGTCGTTACAGCAGGAGGAACGTTGCCAAGTCGCTCGCGGTTCCACCCAACCAGACCGCCGGGGGGGGGGGGCTCTCCCTGGCACAGCCCATCTGTTCTGTTTTGAGGGTGGGCGGGGCCACTGGGTGGGCGGAGCCACAGCATGGGGCTTCCGACCGCAGCTCTGTGATTACCGACGCGCGCGGCCCCACACCATCGTCGCCTCTAAATAAAGCCTCGGCCCGCGGATGCCGGCCGCCGCCTCGGGTGCAGCAGGTCAGAGGGGGCAGCAGACCCACCCACCACACACACACACACTCACACACACGCCCATCAACAGCACATTAACATTTATATGAAGGTCAGAAATGACTGCATGTGGATTTAGAAACGTCTTATTAGGGTCGTTGACAGCAGTGGGGAGGCAGACACACACACACACACACACACAGATGATTCTGGGCGATCTGCTGCAGTTCCTCCACTCACCACCGGATTTCTTGAATAATCTGTGTTGGTCTGATGAACTCGCGACAGGAGGGAACGCGTCATTGACAAAGTGGGCGGGGCCTCAGTCAGGTGGATGAACGCTGCTGTTTCAGCTTCCCGGCGGCAGAAACATGAATCATGTGATGATAAATGTCTGTGATGAAACGCGGTGAAACCAAACTAACTGAACCTGCAGAAAAACGACATCAGAAAAACACTGGAGGCGTCTGAGAAGACGAGAGAAGCTGCTGCTGAAGAGCGAGGAGATGATTGGGGGGAGTATAGGTGTGTGTGTGTGTGTGTGTGTGGGGGGGGGGGTTACCAGATGATTGGCAGGAAGTTCACGTTCCACTGAAGCTTTTTCCAAACTTTTCCAGGTGAAGCAGCTTCTTCACCTCCTGCAGCCTCTGAGCGACTGAACATCGCGACTCGGTGAGTAGCGGCGCTGCAGAGTGAGAGCTCTCACCGGTGTGTGAGGATCTTCTGCTCACCTGCCGACCTCCTCCTCCTGCTCCTCCTCTGTCCTCCATCTTTATGGACCTCTGGTTTAATGAAGATGCATCACATCATCAGCGGCGGGGCTTCCTGTCGTTTATCTCCATGAGCCTCATCACACACTTCTGTCTGATCGCTTCATTGAATTTTAATCAGCAGCTGAGGAGCATCATCGCATCTGAGGAGCAGCAACACAAACGGAGAGCAGAAAAACACACAAACGGGATCTGAGCTTCATGGAGAAGTGTGTGACGGACCTTCTATCATTCTCATTATTATTATTAGTAGCTGGTGACGTCTGATGAACCAACCAAACAAACCATTTTCCAGAAGAGTTGTTTCCAAGGAAATGTTCAAATCTCCTCTTCAGCTTCAAAGGTTCCTGCTGAGCTCATGTTGAGTCAGAGCGTCCGTGTGAGAAGAACCCACCAACCACCACACTCTGCGCGTCCCAAACCCAAACCGGCTCTCTACCAAATGGACCAGCTGGTTTCTGTCTGAGGCTAACGGAGGTGCAGCTAACGGCCTGAGGCGGCGTGATGTCACCACACAGCGGCGGTCGCGACCTGACAGCGACTCCGGCGAGGACAGAAGCAGCTGCTGCATCGCCTTTCAGAAACCCTTACGAGTTCTTTAAAAAAAACCCAATCGTCCTTCAGGATGAAAAATGTCCCCTCTCTAAAAACTGCTGTATAAAATAACTGTAAAAAATGTTTCCACTTGAAATATGTTGAAAAAAACAGCAACTAAAACTCCAATAATTTCCATCCAATGCAATTGAAGGAGGATTTAATGATTATTATCATTAGAGCCTCAGATGGTCAATGATTAGCAGCAACATTGAATTTGAGGCATTCTGATTTTTTCTGCAGTGACAGATTTTTATAGCAAACTCTCTTATTAGTTCCTGGGGACAAAAAGCGTCTCCTTCCAAAAGACTGCTGTAAAATATCATATATTCATATTTTCTCCAACTTTAAATGAGTCAGTCTCGTTAATCAGCTTCAGCCTGAAAGATACAAACGAAATCTCAGATATTTTGTAGGGACTTTGACCCTGTAAATGGTTGAAAATCGTAGACGTCTTGAGGGTTAAGGAGGCGCCTCCCCACTAATCCGCCTTAAAAACCCCTTTTTAACACACACGTCGGCCTCCCGCCGCCGTTCTGATACGATGTCACTCCTCTGCACTTCCCGCCTTTTCAAGTCCTCGTGTGCGACAGAAACGGGTCACACAATCTGCCCCCCCCACACACACACACACAC
>CAESWR010000618.1:331651-342015 GCA_903171835.1 Mullus surmuletus | reverse complement strand
GCCACGCACACATGCACACGCACACACACACACACACATACACACATGGCCCAAGGCTGCCGTCGCTAAACGCTACCCATGACACCGTGTTCAGGCACCCACGTTAGAACACGTCACCCCTGAGGTGGCGGATGGTGCTGCTCACAGAGGCTCCTTGTTATTTTTTAAGGGCAGGGGAACAGTCAAGTGCAGTGATTTGAGTATCAGTTTCTATATAAATCCCTGCACGCTGAGATTCAGCCTGTCGTATTCATGATGCATTCAACCTCCTGTCGACATAAAGAATAATGACGCTTCAAATTTAGGATTTCAAGGTGTTTTTGTTAATATTCTCCCGCTTAAACACTTTTTTGGGGGGGGTCATCATTATACGGGATTTCTTGATGCTCTTTGTCGTTCTGCTACCTTGTTTGCCCTCAACTCGCCCCTCCTCCGCCCTCTGGTGAGGATGAAAGAAAACGATGCGCGGAGGAGATGCGATGAAAGGGAGGAGCCAAAGCTGCCAACTGACAAGTCCAATTCGTCACAATGAGCCGTCACTTGGCTTCCGAGGAGTAGTTCTCGAAGGAGAGGAGGAGGTGGGAAACAATGTGGAGGAGATGGCGGAGCGAGCCATGAGTCAGGTTAATTAATTAAACTTTTTGGTAAAATCTATGACTACACAACTTAATTTTGTCTCAAACATCAGCAGAACTGAAAGAGGAATTAAACACAGGCTTTTAGAAGGTAGAAGTCAATGACAGAATTAAGGTTGATTTGCAACTTTGAACTGAGTGAAAGAGGTATTTTTTTTAAATAATTGTCTTGATCATTTTGCATTTTGATGCTTTGCAAGCTATTTTGACCAATTTTCAAGCAATTAAGGCCTTATGAGACTGTGTGATACCCAGAGTCCACTTAGTCCAAGACCGAGACAAGGCTGAGTAAAAATGCCTTCAATTTCGAGATGAGATGAAGACCCTCAAAAAGTGGTCTCAAGACCGATCTGCAGTACTACAACTCTACCCTCAGGGTCACCAAAGGTACAAAGGTGAAAAAGCCGAGGCTGGAGTTGGTCAACAGTGGACATCTTGAGCGTCAGATTTGAGGATTTTCTTGGTTCCTTCCGAGATAACCCGTAATCGGCTCAAGTAGGGATTTATTTTAGATTCTTCCACTAGCTCAGAAGTGAAAACCGGAACCTTTAGTCGCTCTTTTTGCGTCCCAAAGTGAATCTGATGCTCATATTTAGGTTGGATTCTCATGAGGAAAAGCGGCGCACACAACGGGATTAAAGGTCGTCGAATCGTCTGCGGTCCACTCACGTCCCGCTCTGCCTCTTTAAGCTTGGGACAGATTTCTCTCTGAATCAGACGGAGCCGCCGCTAACCTTCCCCTTGACGTTGCGCCAAATTACCCAACGCCGTCTGCGGATAATCCAAAACTTTGTTGTTCAACATGAAAGCAACTCAATCTTGTTATCGCTTACGCACCAACATCTACTTAACAAAAGGCTCTCCCAAAGCCTTCGCCATGCTTCCATCCTAATAGTCTTAGCAGCATTAGACTGAGAGCAGCCACAAAAGGAAGATCACTCGCCCCCCCTCCCCCACCCTCCCAGGCCCCCCTCACCCCCAACCACCACCTCCCCCCTTTTAAAAAAGGAAAAAGATTAGGGCCATTGCACAAATCCACTGCATGTTTACTGCAGGTGAAGCATGCTGGATGTCGGAGGAACACAGCAACTTCACACCGCGATTACGCCTCCCGACACGCAGATGCCGGCGATGTTTTACTTAAGAATTGACACTCTGAATTTAATTATACACTCGGATGACATAGCAGTGGCTTCTTGTCTCAAGCTGAAATTATGTGTCTGTGGGATATAAACAGGGGGCTGCACGCACGCTCGAGTGTCCTCCAGGTTTTGTACTGGTGTGTGAAATGTCTGTTTGTCTTTTTGGTGGGATTACACCAACACGGGAGCCAAAAGGAGGAATCCATTACGTTTTGGGGGCAGATCTGCTCCACCGACATTTTCTTTTTTCCTGAACTGGCTGTTTTGTTGTGGGGTTTTTTCTAGGTGGATTATGGAAGAAAACCTCCAACCTAAACTACCCAGCTGATTTTCATAAAAGTGAGTAAATGTAGGGAGTGTTGGCCAAGAAAGAAGCCATTAAATTTTGAGACAAATCCAAGTGGGGTTTTCTTGGGAAATACTGCACACACTTTGGCACTCCACAATGTGCCCTTCAGGTTTTTGTAGAAAAAATTATTCCTGCACTCGGACACCGCATCAACCTATCGACTTGAGTAACATGCACACCCCTTGAGATTTGGAGGGTGCGACCTTGACGAATGCAAGTTATATAATACAAGCTACCATGAGCTCATTGAAACACTGCAACAGAACTCCCGAGAGGGTCGTGGGTGTCATTACGCTTAATGTTTGTATCCATTATTTTATTTTTTTTGTCGATGAAAAAGAGTTAAATCTTTGCTAAATCTCTCCTTTGGTCAGAACTTTTAAAGCTCATAAATCCACACATTTGAAATAAAATGAATCGTTACCACAGTCAAAGGGAGGCCGTGATTTTATTTTTGATCCATGATCTATGATAATATGAGAGTATGTTCAAACCAAACTGTAAAATGGTTGATAAGAACTTTATGATTACTTTCAGCCTCTTATAAGCATCCCGGGAGGATGAGGTCCCTCACAAACTGCTGATTCTGGAAAGAAACAAAAAGAAAAGTCTCAGTTTGCATCCAGAAATTAATTTACGTGCCAGCAGGGACAGCCTTACGCTCCCGCACCCTGCCAACCTTTTCCTGATATTCTTTGAACTTCACATATATCGATTTTTTTTTTCTCCTCCTCACACATTCCTTACCAATGGTATTGATGATTTTTTGTGATCTGGCCTAGAAGATGCTTTATTCACCCCAAGGGAAATCCGAGATCTGGAGAGAAACGGTGAACTGTGGCGGGTGCAGGCGGCTCTTTGGTCGCACTGGTCAAAAATTCCGTGATTTCTCCTCCACGACTTCTCCGTTAGCTCCGTCTCCAGCTTCGCACCCTCTGCGGCTCTCGCATTTAAATGAACAGCTTTTATGACAATGTTACGATGCTGTCAGTGTTCTTCGCAAAGCACGCCTCGGGGAAAAAGGTAGATTAAAAAAGAGCATTGGAGAAAATGTAAAACAACACACACTCATGGCACATACACGTACCAGCATCATTTGCCTCATCTGGATAAGTGAATTAGATTAGATTGTTTAGATAGATTCAACTGCGTGTGCTTATTGGAGCAAATTCATCCCGTCAACTACTTAATAGTATGAAATGCCTCTATAAAAACGGGCTGATGGAAGCAGGAGCATGAGGAAGAAAGCTGCGCACATTTATTAGTCTCGTTGTTGAAGAAATGACCCTCATGGTTTATCAGGAGCTGCCAGCGCGGTTGCATTAAGTCACGACAATTCACTGTGAAAAGCTCCACTATTTCCTGGCTTGACAAACATTCACTGGCAGTTATTCAGTGACAAAATTACAGCGGGTTAGAATCTCAAATTCAGTTAATTTCTACCGAGAGTTCAACATGTTGGCGGCAAATCCGCCATTGCACGCGTGTTAGTGGTTTCCAGTCTAAAATGCGGTGGAGGCCAGTGCCGGACACGTGACGAGCCAAAACCCATTCATGTAGAAATGTGTTTCTTTGAAAGGGTAATGGTGCAGCCCCCCCCCCCCCCCGAATGTCCCTCTTTTTTCCCCATCCAAAGAGCCACAATAGCCAATGTTATGGTCAAGGTGTAGTTTTCCATTGCCAGCATGCACCTATTTTATGAATAATGCAAATAAATATACAAATAATTACTATCCAATGACATTTTGTGAAATAAAATGTGTTATTCCTACACGTCCTGCAGCTCTATGGTGGCAATAATGTTGGCCAGTTGTTTTCAAATACGGAATCGAGGCGAGCGTTACTTGGGAATATTTTTTTCTGGTGGTGGACAAGCCAACATTCAAACGATCTGCTGCTGGCCCATGGGAGAGACTCCTGATGGTCTCAAAGGGGAAACATTCTTCTCTGTTGTTCCAAAGTTCCAAAGTGTTGTTCATGTGTCTTCCTGCTAACTTTGCAATCCATCAATCTGCGTTCTGTATTTATTCACAGGAACGGGGGTTTAGCAAGGCTTGCGAAATGAAATAAAAATGAATCTTACATTGAGTTTTTGGTGGCATTCAACATGGACTGAATGACAGAGGCTGAAATATTCATTTTCATCGTGCGTGTGCTCATAAAACAGTTTCTTTGAAGAAAAAAAAAACTGCCTGAACTGCCCTCTCTGTAATTGGCTATAAATACATGACAAGTAGATGTGTGATTGGTGAAAAAAGAAGCTTATGCAGTGTTACACAGATCTGCCTCAACATGTGATGTGATCTTCCACCGGTTTTTGCATAATCCTGCCAACAGACTTGCAAATAAGACAGAGCCCACCACGTCCTTGCTGGAGATAATTCGCATGATAGCTCCTCGTGTGCACTTGCTTACATCACCTATCCAGCTCACCGGTTGGCTGTCATTCACACAGATGGTCATGACAGGGGATCTTCCCCTTTTTCTTTCTTTAATGTGACTATGAAAATTCAACTCCTTCACTTTAGGGGAATAGAGAGAAGTTGAGTGGGCAGATCATTTTCACTCCCCATAATGTCTACAGAAGCTTAAAAATCATTAATTCTGCCTTCTCTGGATTTATAATGCAAATTATGATTAAAAACCCCTGAAGGGACACAAAAGACGTGATGCTCAGACCCAAAAATGACGACTGCACAACACGCTCTGCGAACTGGGATGGAAAAATGAACTCAAATCAACCAAAGGGGAGAAAAAATAGAAATTGTAATGAATTCTTTTATGGAAACTGACACAAGCTAAACATCAGGAGGATAAAAAGCGTTGAAAAGCAACACGTGTCGTTCTGCAAGCGTATTCCCCTTTTAGAGCTAAAAAAGAAGGGAAAAAAGGAAAGAAGGGCAAAAAAGGGAAAGGAATGAAACCGTAGACACACACAGATGAGCGACCTTTTCCTTTTTCTTTGTAAAAGGTTTCAGAGGTGTCAAGCACACGATTAATTGCATCAAAAAGAGAGCATTGGTGTTTAGCTAAGGCTGTTGTCTTGCATGCATGTGTGCAAGGCTCAGGAGAAAAAAAAAAATCAAGGTTTCCTGTCAGCTTTTTAACTGGACGCTGGCCCTTCTGTCTCTTCATTTGGTCAATACAAATTCACAGGTGCTGCTTTTTATAAAGCGAGGCAGCAGAGCAATGCAGGGGAACACAAAGAGAGGCCGATAACAGGTCACATTTAATTGTAGATAATTCTGAAGGCTTTACTTGCCGGCAACTTTAATCCTAAAGTAATATCCCGAGGCGTGAATGCATTTTGCGACATTAGAACGATCTGTTTTACTTGTTGTTTTGGTTCAGCTATGACTAATGCTTAATGAAATATCCTCAAATTGTAAGAGACTAAGGGAGGCAAAATTGACGCCTGCGTACAAAGTTAATTGATTAGCTATATTGTGCAAATAAAACAGTACATTGTGCTGCAGCTCATATTTAGTTTAAGCGGTGTGTTTGGAGACTGTACTTCACTTAAAATAGCCCGAGCGGAGATGAATTGACACATTAGTGCTGGGGCTCTTTAACGATTTGTCAGAGGAAATTAGAGCGACTGCTCTTTATGACGGTGCTGCATGGGGAAGTAACTGGGGGAGAATAATTCAGTCTCAATTCATTTTATGCTGAAGGCAGGTCAGGGTTGAATTGCACCATTTGGCTTTGGAAACTAATGTCCGTGCATATCTTGATTGCCTGAACAAAAGCACAGGGTGGCCTTTATGGGTCCTGGAGGAAGGGTGTGTGTGAGGCGGTGGGGGGTGGGGGTGGGGGTGTGTGTGTGTGGGGGGGTAGCTTAGCCTGTAATGCTCATTGCTGGAGATGATCACTGACAGCTATAACCTTAAGGCACTATTACCACCAGCAGCAACCATCATTTGGTTATTACATTGAACAGTGTAGTCTAATGGCCATGTTGTTGCAGCCCTGCCTTGGTGCGCTCCCTCGCTAGCGGATGATTTCAGACCGCTTTGTTTGCCCAGTGCTGAAATGAATCAATTATTTAAGATAATACAAACAAAGGGTGAATCATTAATGAGGGTAGTATGAAAGAAATTCAAAATAACAGCTCTTATATAAGGAAAGAAATCTGGGATGAAGATGTTTAGCTTCAAAGAAGTGGCAATTATCTTAAAATGAGTGGGCTGAGGCTTTAACTGGGTGTGGCACAAAGATATTTAGAATAATTATGTGCTGTATTGAAATGTGCAAAAAAGTCGGCATTCACCTTTCAACCGAAGCACCACATTCTTTTAAAAAATATTTGTTTTAAAACTTGCAGAAAGAAAGGAGTCTTAAAGCAGTTGTGCTCTTCTCAGCAAGGTCTCGGCCAGATGAATGTAACGTTGATGTGAAACACTTGAACAGCACTCACTTTAACTGGCATGAAGAGGAGAAACTGTCTTTAGTCAATATTTTGACATTGAACTGAGCTGTATCCTGCCGACAGGAATAGATCATATATGTTGCGCTGTAAAATGAGAATATGGACAGGAAATGGATTGTAAAAGGGAAAAATCTCAGAAATTGGAAATTCTGACAAAATTTCAATGTTTGTTTTTCCAATATGTGAGCTGGTAGATTCTACTGGTTTTCTCAGGCAGAATGCAGAAAGTGGTAGTTAGCAATACATAGCATCTGTCAGCTTGAAAGGATATACAAAGATTGCTTGGTGTTGCATCCACAGCTAAGTTGCAGCTGCTACTACTACTGCGTTTGCTTTCGAAAAAAATGTCTGCCAACACATTCAGAATGGAATTATTTCACCGGTAATTTAAAAATTAACTGCTGCTTCAACATCAAAAATGTATTGATAAGGAAAAAAAAGTCATTCAAAAAGCTGGCAATTAAGATCTCAATTTTAGATATTTTATTTACATTATGCTTCCTTTTTTTTGCAGTGGGGGTTGGGAATAAAATCTAATCCCGAAAGTCAATGGCCTCAAGATGGTAACATTAAGTCCACGGGTCCTGGATCTTCTTGTTATTGATCTTGTTATTGGAGTGTAACAATCGATTATGAGTAATGTTTGACCAGAATCACACAAAAAACTCAAATCTCTGTAAAGGAACTGTCTTGGACTCTAGTGGCCAAATATTCTATATTTAGCAGGGAAGAGATTCTCCAGTATTTTAAAAGCAATTAGGGTTCTTTTTTTTCACCCCCCTTTCTGCTTCAGCACATTTTATTTGGAAGATGAGCCGCCATCCCTTAGAGGACCAGTGCACCCGGCGCAGCCTGCGATTAGAGTTCACCCTTCACATGGTACAGAGCGGGGTGATATTGACTACTTCCACTTCAGTGGAGTTAGCTGAGATTGACATATAATGAAAGCACAGCGGGGGAGGAGAAAACAAGGAGAAAGCATACATTCTTTCTGAGGCCTTTCAAATGCTTGATTTTTCTCCCTCAATATACTTCCCTGTCCATTATTAATATAACTATAGTAACAAATGAAACTTTACTATATTAGCCCTCCAGCAGGGTCTAATGTTCTCTCACTGCAGTGTGTATTGCACATATGGGAAATACAACTATGCATTGGCTGTATCAATGGAGTTCAGTTCCCACCACAGCAAGATTATATTATTCAAAAGTAGGTGTGGCTTTGACATGGAGTGGTTTACTACGATGGTGGCTAATGGCTAACAACAACTGTTCTGCCTGTTAGTAAGAGTATTTAGCCAGTTTTACTGTATACTCCTTTGTTACCTCAAAAAACCTGAAATAATAATAGGTTCCATGTTTCATATCATATCATATCTTTTTCCTTTGCATCCATGAAGGTGGTGAGTCGTCCCTGGCTAGCAAAGACAGGCTGGCTTCCAGTTCTCAATTGCAGTGATCCTCCATGTTTCACACTCCCACACCGAGCTATCTATGACACGCCCACTTCCCAAGCGTCAAAGCTGTCCAACATTATGTTCTGCCAGCACGCAATGTTTCAGGAGGAATTGTATTGTAGACCCGGAATGCCCCGGAGAGGCTGTTTCTGGGTACGTCTCTGCCGGAGAAACATATTGTAGGTTTATGAGTTTTCTATACCACTCAAAACATGTGACTGCAGCAAGAAATGAAAAGAAATGGCCCTTTTTTCAGACGGTTCTGTTATAGACCTGCCTTGTGAAGAAGACTTTGCCACTAGATGGCATCAATCACTAAAATGCACAAACGCAAACTTCGCAGTCGATTTGGTGGAATTGCAGTTTGCACAGTACGAATTCTTTGTGCTGTTGCATTGGTGTTAAAGGGTGATTACTTTGCAGCGTAGGCCGCTTGTAGGGCAAAAAAATAGGCTGTTAGTTTGGTCCACTCACCCCGATGTATCGCCTAAATCTCTGTTCACACTGATGCGCTGGTACAGCAAACTGGAGGAGAGTAGAGAGCTATTTACTGTGGATATTATGCTTAGGGGGCATAAGGACCTCATACAACCCCACAAAAAAAGAAGCACAGAATCCCTTTAATGCTCTACTTTCCCAAATCCCAAAGAAGGCAGAAACATGCAGTTGTAGTAAAATTACTCATATGCAAATGTAATGCTCTCCTATTTTATGCTATCCTATTAGCCCGCCGCCTATCATCTACCACCAAGCCATAAATAATCAATAACTATCGTAAACCTTCATCTTTTGATATATATTTCAAAGGATTATGCCGATAATAACCCTGTAGATAATCCAAAACAGCGCACTGTGCACACTGTCAATTTTT
This sequence comes from Mullus surmuletus, assembly GCA_903171835.1. Taxonomy (NCBI): domain Eukaryota; kingdom Metazoa; phylum Chordata; class Actinopteri; order Syngnathiformes; family Mullidae; genus Mullus; species Mullus surmuletus. The sequence continues at coordinate 333,132 of CAESWR010000618.1, read as the reverse complement.
GTTACGCCAATCCCACAAAATCACATAATCCAAGCGTGATCGTCAACATCGTCCCACTGCCGCCGCGTCCCTGACTGATTGTTGAGTGCTCATTTGTGCTTCCGATGGCTCCCAGCCTGCCTTGAGGTAACCGCGTGGCTGCTGATTGCCGTCTCCACGGAAACCTTTATGGGCGTTTTGCAGATAGGCAGAACAATCAGTATTAAAACACCGTTGCCTCGGGACACCCCCGGATGGCGAACTGTTAGCTCGCTGCCGTCGGGGCTCCAAATGGGTAGATTGGATGTGTGGCCATTCGCCGGGGCCATTTGAACCCTTTTATAGTTTGCGCCCCTGCTTCACAAACTGGCATCCAACTTGTTGAAATAGGGTTATAAGAAATATATTTTGCTGTTAATGGGAAAAGCCAATGAGACCTATGGACACGTACCACACCATAGGGAAACTACAGCAGTGTAGAATCGTCCCCCAGCGGGACAGGAGGGTTCAACCGGACACACACACACACACACACAGAATGAAAAGTCAGCATTTCTTCCACACGTAGATACATGGATTCATCAAACGGGGTCATGTTGCTGCGGGCTACAGCAGAGAGAAGGGAAAACGGCACTCTGTGATATAGAGAAGGCGTACTTCCTGACCAGCATGATGTAGCGCAGGGAGATCATCCGACGCCAGTTCTTCATCGGATAAACCACGCAGAATTTCTCCTCTTACTTCCTTTTTTTCTGACAGTCTAGAGAAGTCACAAAAATTGGAAATTGCAATAGGGGCATGACCAAAAAAAAAAAAACAGCCTGCATCTCTGAAGTTGGTCTGAGGCCGTACGGAACCACTGGGCGGATATCTGACGGGCCACCTTCGACCGTCTGGCGAGATATATCAACTCTCGAGTCATCCTTTAAAAAGTGACAGTGAGGAAAACTTTCAGAACTTGCCACCAGCTCCAAGGTCATAAGATGACTTGAGAGACAGCTGGATGTTGCCAGTGAGCTTGGCTGTGCAGGAGCGGGGAGGTCAGGGCTGTCACCGGAGCCAAAAATCTTTCCGCAGCGCCGCAGCTGATGAATTAGAGGGAGTGAAGCCATCGGACCGCACTTCCTACGTGACTGACACCTGTACAGCATGCGATGATATCAACAACGTGTAGCATCATTGATTGGATGAGCTCGTCCACAAATGATCTGCACAATCGTCTCTAGGTCGCGCCTATTTCTCGATCCTCAAGTCAATTAAAAATGGGACACTTTTTATTCTAACATTAAAATTTGAGTTTCTACAAACAACTTCAAATAGGTGGAATCAAAGAGCTCTGAAAGCAAAGCGGCGCCCGGCTTTGCATTAATGTTTCATCACTCTATCAGGAAACTGACCTGCTGTCTCAAATTACTGCAGATGATACAGTCTGAGGTGTAATTAAAAAACAATTAGGAAAATGTGGCAGGCAAAGAGCACCTTCAGCCCCCCCCCCCCCCCCC
>CAESWR010000618.1:292049-327175 GCA_903171835.1 Mullus surmuletus | reverse complement strand
TTTGCCATGCAGCCCAGTATAGCATATTAACACTCTATTTCCTAAGGGAGCATCTTATTTTATTAAGATAAGCAGTGTATTTATTTTTTGTATAGCATTCCATTACCATTCTATACAAATACATTCTCCAACATCAAATAAGTGAGCCTCCTGGGAATTGGGACTTTAAAAGCCTGCAATTATCCTGCAATCTCTGTTTCAGAGACAATATTTTGCTGTGTGTGCTTTTAATTCCCACAAAATGTACCATAGACTTACCATATTAATGTCCAAATTGTGTTATCCTTCTTTCAAGGTCTCCGGGCTTAAATTAATATGACATCTTTGGCAAGGAAACCAAAATGGCTTTTAAAAAAATTTAATAAAAACCATCACTGATGAAATTAGCTAATGCTCATTGACATTTTATCCTGAGCATTATAAGAATAACTGGATCCAGTGATCGCATTGCCGTGGCTTCTGCTGCCGCTGTCTGATAGATTTCAATTTAATCTGTAAGTGAAAAGTTAGTCTTAAGGTCAGGCTGTGGCAATCGCAGCTGCTTTTTGGGAGGGGAGGGCGGAGGAGCCCACTCCGCAAGCGTTATTCTCCTGCCGTTCCACCTACTGCTGAAATATTGACGGGAAACCATTCGGCGGTGGGCTGATGAGACAATGCCTTTTTTTTTTGTTTTTCTTGTGATCCAATAGAGAGAAGCGACGTTCCCACAGTCTGGCGGCAATTACCAACACGGGGTCACCACCATCTGAATACAGTTTTAATCTTCTCTTGCTTCCGCACACCCCCAAACAGACTATAAATTATTGCTATTTATTTATTTTTTTGCTTGTTTTATATCACATCACATATAATGATGGACCCCCCCCCATCACCCCACCACCACCTTCATATCTACACATTCAAAAAAGCAGCAAAGCGTGTCTCAGCAAACCCAGGAGAGCAGCGGGCTGTGAAACAAAGCAGCTTTCACTTTTATGTTCTTTAGTCTTCCTCTCTGTGTGTTTGTTGCTAAAAGTTGCCGGTAAATTTGCCTTTAGAATGGCGGCAACGATGGCGGTGGGCGACCGCTCGAGCTCCTCGATCCATGCAAAGGATTCTTCTGCATAATGGCGGGGGATGCAAAAGACTTCCACACGCCCGGCGATACAGCTGGAGGATGCATCAAAGCACAGGTTTTTTTTTCAGCATTATTTATTCACTGCCTTTAAAAGTCTGCTTTTTCTTTTGCATTATTTAAACAATACATGTATTCCATAGCTGGCTTGTTGTCTCCTAAACTCGGGTGAGGGGGCTAATGACCAAAACCGACAGAATATCCAACACATTTGATTGTCAGGGCTACTTTTGTTAACGCATTTGTGCCTGAAGTGACACCACGCGCTGCAGCCAGACGTCTCTATCCTCATTTATACGTTCAGAATGCATTTCCCACCTCGCCGTGACTCACGCTGATGGAAAGTTTTGTCGTTTCAGAGGAGGGGGAAACAGAGAGAAAAGTCGACATTTTTTCTTCCCCCTCTAACACTCTTCGAGGGTGCCTTATTAAAGCGCACTTCAGCTGTATGGTTAGCTGACTTTGAGCCTTCCTATCAAAGATTTTTGACAACTCTCCTCTAAACCTGATTCCACAGTCACTGCCTCACTGAGAGTCCAATTAGTGAGAGGGGTGGAAGCTGGCATTACCCCCCCCCCCCCCTACAAAAAAAAGACAAAACATGGCATTATAAAATATTGAAGGATGATAAAAGAAGCACTGTTTTAATGTACATGTATCCATACAAATGCTGAAAAATGTCCTCTCTGCCATGCAGCTGTACAGATTTTTTTAAAAAAAGGACGGAGAGTAGAATTGGGAAGTTGGCCGCCGTCTCCTCCGCTAAGTGCCAGTGTAAGCAAAACAGATCAGGGAGGAAGAAAAAAAAATTATAATAATGAGAATCAGCAACCCAGCTCGCTTTGAACCCAGACGGGATTGTTTGAATGTTTTATTGACTTGTGCGAGGCTTCATTGTGGAGGTTAATATGTCATGGAAGCAAATGTGCAAATGTTAAATTAACACTGACTGGCAAGAAATTTTCCTGGCACTACTTCTCAATGACCGGCTTTTGGCATAAAGAGCGGAAAAGTTCATTTCGGACACAATTTGACAAATTCATTTGTTCCGTTATTGACCGGAAACCATCCTTTGCGGCTAATGCACACAAAATATACCAGGGGCGCTGCACAAACTAAAGCAGTGTTTACATCTTCACCCTCAGATGGGTCAAATACACATGATAAATTTGGATTCCTGAGCAGAAATAATGATGGCTCGTGAGGTTTCGTTGCTGGATTCAAGGTCCGATTTGAATCACGCACACAACGCCGTCTGTAAATCTGTTTCTACCTGTGCGTGGGCCGGTAATGGTCATCTCCTGTCACAACATTCATCAGAACACCCCTGCTCACAAACACACGCACACGTCTTCCAGCAGCGATGGAACGAGCATCTCCCACATCAAAGTCTGGTGTTTGTGTTCCTCAAACTGATTATCTGGCTACACACCAACGTCCTCCTGATTTCCTTCAACACCAGCATCACAAAAAAAAAAAATACAAAGGTTGTTTTTTTCCATCCTGCATCAAGTTGTCTCTGGCGGTTGGACCCTGTCTGATTTTCCAGGTATTATTAAATGCACTGATGCAACTCAGGCTACTATCATTCACTGAATTCTACAACACAGCAACCAAAATAAGGCTTATGGGACTCAAGATGTAAACTGCTTTGTTGAAGTGAAAAAAGTACACAATATTCAAAAAAGTATTGAAAAAGCATTAGACTTTTTGTATCTGTTGTGTCATATGTGTACAAACTTGTACTGAATGGAAGTGGTCATTAAAAGGTAATCACATGATCATCAAAACTGGCTCAGAGCCCACCCACCCCCGCCTTCCATTCATGCCCATTTTTTAAGAGTCAAAATGGCGGCCAACAGTGGTAATGAGGCCAAACTCCCAAAGACAAATCAGTGCTTTTCACTGGCACACATCAAAGGTAAGATCTATTTCTGCTGCTGCCTGTGGGAAGTTTGCTAATTTAGTTGTAGCCATTGAGATGAGGAACATGTTACTTAAAAACAGAACGTTTAGCAGCATGTGTCCCACATCCGGAGAACGTCGCAGCTGCGTGCTTACAAATTCTGTTAATATATACAATTCGCTGCTCACGCTGGCACACCTGCTCCTCCGTTCCCTCTTTCCAACTAAGCTCAGAGTGTTTGCAGAAGAATGAAACCTGCAAATAACCCACAAAAGAGCAATTATGTCGCGAAGAAACAGCAAGTAAACACTCTAAAAGAAGGTTAAAATACTTGTTCTGTGTATCGAGGCTGCATCTGACTCTCATGCAGGCAGATAATTAACACCAGTTTTGCACATTGGCATTCTTGTTGCTCTTTTATTGCTGCAAGCAAATTTGCCATCCATTTTGATTAAAGGACAGAAGAACTTCAATGCTTGACAAGTGAAGGACTTACTGTATTTCAGAATAGGTTGACCCTCAACCCAATACACTCCCCCGCCATCCGCAAGGATCATCCTGTTTTGTAATACATGTAATATAAAATAAAAACATTCTGTTAAAGTCATGATTCAGTTTCTTTGTAGCTCGGGTTATCCGTCCAACTTTCCTTTTAATGTTGATGAAAGATCCAATCAGGGTCACGGTCTTGACACATGCAGACCTTCCTTCTCAATATTGAAATCCAGAATGTCTGACAGCATTAAAATAATAATAATAATGATATGCAGGATTCTTTTTCTAACAAAAGGTCAATGTAATTTTCTTTAGAAATTAATGCAAATGTCAAAGAAACACAAAAAAATTTAATTTCTATCCATTGAACCGGATCCACTCTTTGATATACGAGTCTCTGTCTGCAAAATGTAACTTTCTTTTTTCTCCAAATCCAATGGATGCTGGTGAAGCAATCACATCCACAATAGTCATACTGGAACCATAGTGCCAATTTACAGACTGCTGCTTTTGGAGGATACAGATATATGAATAAGATCAAATAAGAAAGAATTGTAGGAATGTGGCAACAGGCGTGCCGCGAAAACAATAGATAATCCCAAACCTTGGTTCGATAATCCAATTAAAAGCACTTGTGCGATTGTGCTGGAGGGTAATTGCTCCTTTGTTGTTAAATTAAGCGTGGACGCACTGCGCATGTTTTACTGCGCTTTCACTTTTGAGCAACATTTCAAAGCAGCACTTGTTTGTGTGTCGTGGAGATTATTAAATAACAATACAATAAATAATAAATCTGTGTCTATACTATCAGTGCAGTGCGACAAAGGAGGAAATTACGACATCGGAAAGCCTGTGGGATGCTCGGCAGGAGGAGGGATGTTGTCGTTTGCGGTGTATAAGTTTATACTTCTGTGGGCACCATTACTTTTGAATATTTATGTCCACAGAATGTAATGCAACGAGGTACGGCGGTTGAAGTGGTGAAACACTTAAAACCCACAATGCACTGTGCGGCTTTCAGATTATGATTTGCCCGATGCATTGCGAGGCTACCTTCCTGCTAAGTAGGACGTGAACAAAGAAACCTCACAAGTGAAACAGTTGGATCTTTTCTTTATTTATTGGGTGCAATCCAGTATTTTCTTTTCTCCTGGACTTTTTTCTTTCCCAGGCATCGTCTCTCCTTTGCGGAATAAAGGAGGCAGAAAAAAAAGTGCAGCCGGCCGCTCTGTGGAGTCCTCACGCGAATCGGCGGTCATCTTTCATCTTGCTCGTCCTGCCCTGGTTTCCAACCAAAACAGATGCCTTCATAATCTGCAGTCGGATAGCAGGTGTAGCAGCAGTGGTAGATTCCAGTACACAGGGTACAAGAGAAATATCAAAAAAAAGCGAAGGAACAGGGGGAAAAAAAGAAAAGATGGAAAGAAAGAAAGAAAAAGGCCTCTGGGCAAATGTCTGTTTTACACAGGCTGAGCCTCTGGGTCGCTGCCGGCAAGATACTCGACAAATGACAGCACTTGGTTGGTTGTTTCGGGGCTCTGAGGCCGCCCCCCCCCCGCCCTTCATGTGACAGCTTGTGTATCCTCGTCTACATTCTGAAGAATTGATTGGTTATGAGCTGCTTGGGCTGCGGTGACTGATGACTTCGCTCTCTGCCACTCTTTGTCGTTTTAAGATCAATCTTTCTTCCATTTGAAAATAAAAAAAGAGACATCTTGAAGTTAGCTTAAGGTCAATGAGAGGTATGGCATTTGAATAACAGACTTCCCTGAAGGGGGAACATCATTGATAGCGCCGTCTGGAAAAGAGCCGGGGCGCTCCAATACTCCACAAAAGATCCTAAAAGACAATGTGCTTTTTTTTCCCTTTCAGATTTGCTACTGCACCTCCTTTGAGGGCTACTTTCAGCTACTGAATGAACAAGTCATGGAACAGATGCCTGTAAGGCCATCAGAAAAAAACATAAAGTTGCCGTATTTCAGCCACATCTCGTATCAGCTCTGCAAACATCACAGCGACCAGCGTGGCTCCAACACAACACATATGGTGCCCATGAAGAGCCACCAAAGAGGCGTCAGGCTCACAGGAAGACTTCATTAAGTAGGACAGCAACAGCAACTGTCCACCAGTGTGTGTGTGTGTGTCTGTGGGGGGGGGGGGCATCAGCAAGGGATTATTCCTCAGAACAAACTACCTCTGCGCTCCTGTCTTCTGGGGGACACACAAGATTTTGGTGACTTTGCAAAGGTTCTGCAAAACACTTTGCCTCCAGTTATACACACACGCGCACGCACACACACAAACACACACACACAGTCTGCAATGAGGAGGATAAAAAACATCCTGCAGCATGGAGAAGTTCACAGCTAGCCAAAACATTTAAAAATGGAAAATCAATGAAAGCATAGTTTAAAATAATGTAACATAATGTAATATAATATAATATAATACCAGCATGTAACTGGCATGTATTTCTAAATGTACTGTACAAGCAGGTGCGGGTGAAGGTGGAGTGTTGAGATTATCCTGCTCATTTATATTCCCGCTATTATACCCTGTTGAAGCCGGGTGGAGAATGTATCAGCCGCTCGGTATCTGTGGATGGCGTGCCCTCACTATTACCCAGGCTCTTCACATTCCTTTTGTATCTTATAATAACACGGCGGAGGGACACGAGTGTGCGAGCGCTGCACATCAGTATGTAAACCTGCGAGGGGGAAAAAAAAGGGAAAAAAGGGGGCCGGGATGTGTACGACATTCCAACGCTCTGTCACAGCTGTGGGCCCGAATCCCTCAGGGAGAGCTTCACCAGCCACCACCACACACACACACACACACACACACACACAAAGTGGCAGAGCACATCTGGGTCCCAGCAGGTGCTTTGCAATCCCATGATAGATTGTTGTTTGCTGCTAAACCTTTGGATTCTTGCGCACTGCTACCTGGCTTCGCACGCTTTGTTTGGAATCCACCTGGAGCATCAAAATGAGGCCCGGAAACCAGAGGAACGAGGAGGAAGATGCCAAATATCAATCTTGCAGCAATTCATCTGTAAGCTCTTTGTCCTTCAGCTTCACACTGTTTTCATATTCACAATTAAAAAATCAAAGTGGCACGCTGTCCGCGGCCATCCATCCACAAGTTATAATAGTGTTGTGTCAGGAGTTTTAGCCTTTAAGGACAAACTGTAAACATTGTTTACATTTTTATTGAGGTGGGGGGGGGGGGGTAGGGAAGGACAAAACAAGGATAGCCAAAAGTCATCCCGGCTCATCGTTATTCCGCGTCGCCATGTGCCAATATCATCAGAGATAAGCAAGTAATTGCAAAGATAACTTCCATTTAAGCGAGCACTAATACTTGTTTCTGCTTTCTTGATTGTAGATGTCTCCGCCGAATGTCACCGACCTTCATATCTATTGTTTATCGGCGAAACCATCAAAATTATGCTTGACAGCATCTCCGAGGAGCGTTAATAAATAATTGATTTGGGAATCAAAGGGCCTAATTACTTTTAATGGAAATGAGAGAACAAGAGTTTAGCTATTTTAAAGCAATGTGCACATTTTCTCACATTTGCTAATTAGCCGGGAGACGTCTTACAAAATAACAAGCAGTCTCATGCCAATTTAGTTTTTTTTTTTTTTAAAGCAATCACAACGCCGAAAATGTGGTGATGCCCCCCCCAAAATTAACTTAAGTACTGCCTGTTTTTTTTTGCTTTGTTTGTTTTGTTTGGTTCCGAAAAATGCAGACCCCTCTTTTTTGTCAGCACCACCTCGAAGGAAATATATTCTCCAAGATCTGCCTTTCTTTATTAATGATTGGGGAAAAAAACAAAAAAACTGCAGCTATATTTGAGATGGAAATGTCCCCAAGCAAAAATCTTACAATGTAGGTTCCTCTTGCAAACATCTGAATTCATAACCAATGACAACACATGCAAGCTCCGCCTCCAGCCTTTTTGCAGATGAAGCAGATAGCCGAGCTATAAAGCTTCGAGGGACGTCAATATCTGCAGAATTAGCCAAGAACAAAGAAGCTTATAAGCGATGATAAACACCTAATGGTTCGGGATCCCGGTCAGCATTAATGGACCACTAATAGCACAACATCAGTACTGACCAGGTCAATGGCCGCCTATCTGGCTCATTACGGACCGCCATCCATAATGCTCCAGAAGCTCTGGACAGGAAGTGCTGCTAGCTAACAATAAGTCATACGGCACCTTTAAATGTATCGATCTCTAAAGCGCGGTGGTACTGTTTAGCTAAAGCACATCTATCGGGCCGGGCATGAAGCCGTCGGCCGGGTGCTTCCACAGGCTGTGAGGACGAAGGTTCACGCGCGCCATCACATAAACGGTCCTCTTGGGCGGGCGCGGGGGATCAATGGGTTGGAACAAGTGCACCGCTCACAAGAAAAGGTGTAATTAAAAGGAGTGGATGCGTTTGTGCAGGGGGAGTGGAAAGAGGCGACGCACGTTTGATTTAAGTAAGATCTGGAGAAGAAGTAGAGACGTGGAGGTGGGGGGGGGGGGGGGCAACGTTCTCAGAGGGTTCATCTCAGTTAAAAGATGTCTGTATGTAAAGTGTGACAAATCTCAATTTTTCACATTCATAACACAATATCCATCCTTAGTATGCCGATTTGTCAAGTTTTCCTTTAAAACTTTTGGGGGCAAAAGAGGTCCTTTGTATTGTTCTTTTTGTGTCAAAATTGAATGCTATTGTAATCTTTTCTTAACTACTCTAATGTTCAGTGAGTGTGATTCACTAAGATAAAATGAGATAATCCCCCATTAATCCTGCGCTGGGGAAAATGTCCGTAGTTTTGGCGGCAGAGTGGATCGTGTAGTCCCAAAGCGTGGAAAAGCAACACAGTTAGGAAGAGATCTACAGTAAAGTGCATCGTGAGGTTTCTATGGTGCTGCACCCCGGAGGTTCCTTCACCGGGGTGTGAAATGAAGCTGGGGGGCATCTGAGGAAGCCTCGGCACCGAGGCCTCACACGTCCCTCGAATCTGCTGCAATCAGTGTCCCACTTTGGGGATCACGACCCCCCGCACTGCTGGGACCGCCGTGGATTTCACCTTCCACAGGTGATGTAGTTCCATCCTGGCTTCTTCCTGATCCTCTGACTCCTTTTTTACCGACAACGAAGGCAGCCGAGAACAGACAGCCACAGTGATTTTCCTGTTTGCCAGCGACTCCACAGAAACATGCGACACTGGCTGGCCGCGCGCCGCCGTCTTCCTTTCAGCCGCCACGGAGAATATCTTTTTTTTCTTCTTCTTTTCTGGAGTGTATTTACCAGAGAAGTTTGGCCCGAACGGCAAGGGAGATGGATTGTAACAGGTAAAATAGCCGAAATATCCTCTGGTCATGGTTGTGCTGCTGTCACAGATGATTTTCATGGGCTCCCGAGCTTCTTACGTAACGCGAATCGGCCCGAGAGAGAAAGAGCAGAGAGTGGAAACAGAGAGACGCGGCGGGCGGGGACCGTCATCCATGTCATCCATTTTGTAACTTAAATGAACTGAAGCCAATTCTGCGGGCGGGATGAGCAGAGAATCGGAGCGTCTGGCTTCGAAACACACAAGGGGGGAGATAATGGAAAGATGTGGACGGTCCAGGTGCCCTCCGATGAGGCGTTCATCCCTTTTTTTTCTTTTTGATTGGCAACAATGAGTGTGCCTTTTAGAGAGGCCTTGCACCTGACTAGAAATCTGTGTGTGTGTGTGTGTGTATGTTACCCTTTCAGATAAGATAGTAGCGTTCGTGGGCAAAGTATGCCCTGGGATATTTTCTGCTTGATCACCCCCTGTTGTCGGCCCACTTATGTTTGTTTCCTTTTTGGTAGAAACATGGTCGGTGGATTTAGGATCATCTTCACAACTATTTTGTCCTTGATGTGTGATTGCTGACCTTTGTTTTAAGTGTCTATCAAAGTTGTGGCTCTTTACACAAGTCCAAAAGCGGCTTATTTTCCAACCAATCGCGGGCGAGACTGTTCCATCTTGTTCGAGTATTAGATGAGTTTAAAAAGTCGTTCAACTTTGCGTGTTTTGCTCAATTATGCAGGAAGCCAACAATGATTTTCCCTCCAAGTGCGATCGTTCTGAGCTTCTGATACAACAGTTTTGCATTTCCCATCTGGTGGAGAATTCTCAGACTTCCAACTTTTTTTTTTTTTTTTTGCAGATTTGGTACAAAGACTCTGGCAGGAGGAAGTCCACTCTGACTGATTCGGACACTCTCAAAAGCTCCTCTGGGACTGGAAAAGTTCAGGAGTGGAGTGCTGCCAAAAAAAATAGAACATTTCACCAGCAGCGCACGTACTGCGGTGGGAGTTTGTGGACAACTGTGAGGCGGCGGCCGAGCGAAATGACGTTAAAATCAGCTTTTGGACATTAAACGCTGTCTTATATTCATCTATGGGGAGAAAAAAAAAAACAGGAGCTCAAATAACCACATGTTTTGGAAAATAGGTCCAGATTCTTCACAGCTATCTGAAAACTGTCACATCCTGTCCACAGCAGAAAACAAAGTGCAGTTATTATTAATTTCAAATGGAAAAGTTGTGACGGAGACAACAAACACACACACATAAAAAAATATTAAAAGGTTTGTGTTTTCATGGATGAAAATAAAAGAGGAATACAAATGTCTCTCCTTTGCTTCTGGAGTGGCGGCGCCGCTATAAATGTTGCTCACTTAAATAAAAAAAGGTTTCACCTCTCGGAACGTCGGAGCGAACGTCAGGGTCCTTCACAACTGGGTTAGTCGGAGTCCCGGGCCGTCCCACTTTGAGCCAGAACTACATGTTTTAGCCCGAGAGCTGACCCGAGTTTGAAAATAGCTAAGTGGAATTTGATTTGAGCGGCACTCTTCCACCACCAGGTCTGTAGAAAAACAGCAGCGTTTGTGTGCGTGTGTGTGTGTGTGTGTTTGCGCATCTGACTCCCCCCCTTCAACTTGTCTGCGCTTTGATTTCTTGACATATTCCCTTGCTGCTTTTTTGCTTCAATGCTCCGTGCGTTGTGTTGTCTCCCATCTTCTTGTATCCGTCTCCTATCTCATCCCACATGTGCTTCCAGGCAACGCGAGGCTCGGCGCCTGCTTTCCATAAAGATAACGTTGCCGAGTAAAACAGATGGGGCATAAATGTTCTTTCAGTGATAAGTATTGGTTTAGATTCACTGGGAAATGCTGGAGATTATTCATCGTATCTTGAATTTTCTACAAAAAAAGGTGAATTTTCGAGTACAGGTGGCTGTAGGGCGGGGGGGCGGGGGGGGTCCGAAGCACGGCAAGAATGAGAGTGTAGCCCCTTGGTTGCTAAGGGGGCTGAGCGCATTTCTTTTGAGGGTAATAGCACACGGATGTAATTTTCTATGCTTATTTCATCATTGACATGATCGCACAGCCAGACGCCGCTCTTTGTGCGAGCGGCCGAGTTTGACGCAAATGGATGCAGAGACTTACTGTCGGCGAGTGTGAAATCTCGTCAATTTAGTCATCTCGCTCCATCTACCCTGAACCGTTCTTTCAGTGAGTCTTAAAGGTAAAGGGAAAGGCTTTTTTTTCCTGAGCTGTTTAGTGGCAGAAGGACCAGCATCTTAAAATGAGGACTGTATCCATGGTAACATCTTTTCATTAATTCTGTTTGTTTTTAATTCTCCCTTTGTTCCTCACATCTTCAATTATAAATTAAAAAAACAACAAATTAATGATTTAAGACAAAGTGCAATATGTTTAAAAAGGTTCTTATGAAAATCATAAAATGATGGAAAAGTTACACATTTTTTCTAAATGTATTAATTAATTTTCTTTTTACTCCAAGAAGCCCTTTTTGTTTGTTTCTAATTTTTCAGTTACACGTTTTCAATTTTCTTCTTTGATTTTTACCAGTGAATAATGATAGGAATGAAAAAAGAAGTTTTTCTCTTTGGTCAGCCCCTTACTTGTACACATGCAGCGCAGTAGTCTGATAGTCAGTTTTTTTTGTGTGTTTTTTTACATCGCAGCTGATCCACATTACGGTTGGCAAACGGACCCCTACCTGCCTCTGAGCTTCCGTAGGACTCTTTATTGGCATTTACCAACACCCCGGAACGGTGGGCCAGGGCCAACAGGCCGTTTAATTTACTATTTTACACGTACGGCCTGAGCACTCTGGGATGCGGCTTGACGACTGGACCGCACAGAAGTCAACGAGATAAACCCGGCGCAGTAAAACACAACGGCCCGGTAATAAATCTTCCCTTCATGAGCATAATAATATTCACTTCTTATTGAATCTGTTTGAGGAAGGCGCTGATTTATTTCATTTCATTTCATGTTTACTTTGGGAGCCTGCAGTTTGTTGGGTAGCCTATATATTCTTACTTTTCTCTTAGACTGACACTTTTCGCTTTTTCTTTTTTTTTTTCTTTTGGAGACGACCCAGAAAACACCAAAAAAGAAAAAAAAATCTTGGGATTTTGCTGTACTTCTTTCATGCACACATACCCACAGCCAGATTCTACACTGTGGTCCACTGCGTCTCAGATTTAATCTCATCTGGAACAGACTAAAACATCCCCCCTATGTATTATGTATGTGCAGTATGTATAGGGGGGATGAGGGGATGAGGGGGTGAGGGGGCGGGGCAGACGCGCACTTGACCGAGCCGCCCTTTGCGGCAATTTCTGCTGCGGTGGCATTTTTATTCCATACTGGTGGTTGCAACTTAATTCTAAATGTTACTGAAGTCCCTGTCAAACATTGTGTGTTGATAAATCTCTTAGTTATACTTAAATCAATATGGGGGCAAGGTGGTGGGTGAAAAACCTTTATAATCCTCGCCCTTAGCCAGCCTTTCCACACAGGCCAATTTTAGTCTGGTTTTATCATTTGAACCTGACAGCGCGCAGTATGTTGAGTGGACCTAATCCATACCGTTTGATATCACTCCTGGCACCGCTCCATAAAGTATTCCAATCAAAGTTGCTAGCCCCCACCCCCTCCACCCTCCCACCCCACCCCCCACCACCCAATGTGATTTTAACTGTCAGAGGAAATCCTCATTTGTTTATGCACCGGTGCGATTTCCGCACAGAATGTCAATGACGGAGGGCGTTGAACGATCGATTCCTACTAACATGAAAAATGTGCACGGCGGCGGCCCACATAACGACAGAAAATGTGACATCATTATTAGTGTTATTTGATGACCCACAAGGCAGCAGCCTCAGGAGTGCCTGAGAATGTCTTTATTTTTTTTATCTTCAAAATTGCCCTAGAATCTTCTGGATATTATGCAAGCTGGGCCTTTCTGAGTCGTGTGGGAGAACAATGGTGTTATTGATTGAACTGGTATCCCATTTCCAAGCTGAGAGATTTTCTTTGTGTGAGTTTTTTTGCGTTAAGTTTAGCTCTGAGGACATTTTTCTCATTATGTCTCCACATTTGTTTTCTTTTCATTCTGTTTTGCATCACCCACGTCATCTGTAGTGTGAGAGAGAGAATATGCTGTTCATTGATGCAGGTTATATATGTAAATTCGGTGTACTGTATGCACAGGATCGCAGAAGCCCCGCCCTCTTCTGTAGTGCCCTATACATTTTGGACCAAGTAAGCCAACTCTGCTGTCAGTCGTCAGAGCTGAAGTCGTGACTCTGAGTTAACGTACCTCCAGTTTCTGGTGTCTTCGCTGATGTGAGTTAATATAATCAAATCTGAGTGCGTCCACTTTGAGTTCAGCGCGTGCACCACAACTAAGAAAATCCAATGGTAAAAGCTCACAAGAAAAGACCTGTGCACTTTAATCTAAGCAGAAAATCCTCATCTTCTAATATAGTGAATATGACGAAATAATGTTAGAAAAAAATACAGGTGGAAAATTACTGATCTGCAATAACATTTAATTAGCCTGCTCTTGGGTGAAAACTACTGGAATGGCAGTGAACACAAAATCTTTTTTCATTTACACACCACAGGGGGAAAGTGGTCGTGGAAGCAGTTTAAGATGAAACATAAGTTCAAACAGGTGAGCTGAATTGAAGCAAAAGTCTCAACTCTCTTTGTAAAATTCTCTCTCTCTCATTCACCAAGACTAAACTGCAACAAAATATCTAAACATTTCACCTATCTTTTAGAATATCTGCCAATTAAATTAAATTAAATTAAATCATATAAATGAAATCATATCATATCACATCACATCACATCATATCTCATATATCATATCAGCTTCCCTTAAGTTCAGAGTAGCTAAATGAAATAGTTGCCAGCTAACACAAGAAAAAGAAAAAGCCATAAATAATCAATCTGGGCTTCACATCAAAAGTGCAGAGTTTTGAGTTTTGAACAATAAATAACTTCACAGTTCACCAACAGTTACCCAAGTCACCGGCTGAGAGGATATGGATGTTTCCGCTGCCAAAAAAAGACATAAACGCGCAACAAGATTGATCGCGGAACGAGAGGGAAGCCTGTCCGCTTGATATTTGAATGCCCCAAATTGATCTGGGGGTGATATATTTGATGGTGCATACGCGGTGAGCCTGCAGCAGAAGAAAAGCTGAGGCGCCTGAGCAGAGTGAAAACGTCAGAGTGAAATAGTTTTGCACATAAAATGCACTGATTTAGGGTCAGCGAGTCGGGTGTTTTATGGTGTATTACAAGATCCCTCTAAATCACGAACATGACAACCTCTGATCTAAGTTCAGTGTTCCTCCTCTCGTAGACTTAGTTAATGCGAGCGTTCGGATGTAAAAGGCAGATGTGCTAAATCCTTCGCGGCCTCAAATCAAGATTAGCTGTTTTCATCCGGCAGGAATTACTCTGAGTGACAAATAAGACAATGCTATCTCACCAGATGTCAGAATCAGACGACTCTCCGTATCTTCCCCCAAATGAAGATTATTTGCAATCTGGCCGGGCAGGTTTGCATGTCTCCGGGACGCCGCGCCGAGGCATCGCCGGGGCGTCTTGTTAGCGCCCATCCGACGGAGGCCCGTCTCCCCGGATGCGGGAGACAGAAACAATCTTGAAAAGCTCCTCTTAAAGCAGCGAGAGGCGGTGTCAAATGAGTGAAGGGTCAGCACACCAACAGTTAGAGGGAAGCCTCAGGGACATGTGCAAAATTGGATCTGCCATTTTCTGAAAAATGTGCTGTTGATTTGATACTTTTCAGGCCCAGCGTTTTGTTCCTGAGGATGTCCATAATGGTTGATGAAGACAAATTACAGGTACTTGCCTCTAAAGCAAAAAGAAAGGGGCGGAGGAAGAGGCGGCGGATCTCAGGGGAGGTCTGTCTCATCTTCTTATGCATTCACAGAGGAGCGTGCGCAGAGCATCAGTGCGTGGCAGAATATATCAGGGAAACGGCTTATTAAAGGGTAATGCCGACCCCCCCCTCCCAACATTCATAGATTATTTTGCCGTCCCAGGACGGTTCGCTGGATGTCTGTGAACTTGCATCAGTCTTTCCGAAAGCTCCACATCAGAGGCAGAAACTCCCGGAACTCGTGATGTCACCGGGGTGCAAATAAAATCGGTGGGGTGCTGACCATGCACGGCCGTATGGTCCTTATCTGAAAATTTATAAAAAAAAACGAATCATTGTATTCATTTCACAGAGAAGAAAAAATCTGAATGTCGACAGTATTCAGCCAACAACAACAAAGAGTTCAACCTCCAGTTCAAAGTCAACTTCCAAGGGCAGCAGAGCGGCCGCGCTGGTTGGGGAATTTGCAAAATCACAAGCATAAAATGAGTTTGTTAACCGTTGTGTACGGTCGAAACGGGCCGCGCCTGCTTTAAAGCGGCCCGGTCCCGACCGATGGGGCTTAGATTAAAGAGAAACGATACCCTTATGATACTTAAAGCTGAGCTTCAGAGAGGGATGCGCACGCCCGCAGAGAGAGCAAGAGAGAGAGAGAGCTCACCAGTGAATACATACTGGTGTTCTAATTCTCGACGCTGGTGTGTGTGTGTATGTTTAAACCCGGGAGTGTGTTCCGCGGCCATGGTGGCTGACAGCCTTATTGGCATTTTCTACGGTGATTTCTATGAGCTTTACTCTATTAGAAGCGCAGAGGGCTTCCATGGAGCGCGCGGTCGTCTGCATGCAAAAGACGAGTCCCCGGAGCCTCTGTTTACCAACCAAGGCGGATTTGCTGCTCTCATACACAGCCAGGCTAAAGCTCAGCTACCCAGCAACCCCCCACCGCCTCCCTCCCGTCTGTGCCCCCCTCCACTCTGCACTCACCCACACACACACACACACACAAACCGCCACCCTAACACCCCCTTCGCCCGCCAGTCCTCCAGGCTTTCATTTTGTCGCTCATCCTTAGTCTACTTTCGCCAGAATCTGTTCAAAACTTTTCTTTTTTTTAAATTATTTTTCCAGACTGCAGGCTTTTTATGTAAATCTTGTGGCACGAAGGGGTGGGGGTGCGGGGTGGGGTGGGGGGGTGCAGGAAAAAAAGAAAGTGAAGTCGTGGTTACAAGCCAAATCCGCATCCTTAATAAAACAAAAAACAAAAAAAAAGAGAGAGAGGGAGAGAGACACTTCAAACAGAATGGCTTTAACTCTCCAAACAAGAAAATATTGGGGGGATTGCATTGTTGCTTTGACAAAGGGGGGACTTCAAGAGCCTCTTAATACACAGCGAAGGCAACCGCTTTCACCCGGGTGAAAACGTCTGCTTCGAAATAGGGAGAAATGTTCCCCTTTCTTTTTCTTTTCTTCATTCACTCAAATGTGAGAAGAGATTTGGCGAGCGAGGCATGGGTTTTTACAATTCTTTATTTCTGTTTTTCCCCTCTTTGAAACCCCCCCTCCCCCCAAAAAAAGAATCTTTCTCAGTGGGTGAGAGCGAAGTAAATTGTTGTCTCTAGGAATTGCTTTGCTGATGATAAAGAAAAACACTCCAAAGACGAATCAACAAGGGCAGCGCGCGTCTGTCTCATCCCGCCAGGTCTTTGGGGAAGAACCTTCTAACAGCTGATGAAGTTAGTCAACAACTCGCCGCTCTGCCTGACGGGGAGATGTCTTATGTTCCGCCTCTCTTTCCCCGACAACCCAGTTTTGTGTGAGAATGCTGGCTTTGAGACGTTTAAATGGATGTGCGGGCGATTTTAGTATTCTTTTAAGGTGGCGGCGGTGGTGGTGGTGGTGGTGGTGGTGCTTTTGCATCAGTCAGACTCTCGGAGTGGTCAGAATTGAAGTGATGTGTCTGGGGTTTGGGGTGTTTACTGTGGGTCAAGATCCCAAAAACACATTTTGTAATGCAACCGCCGAGCAGCTTTCATTAGAGACTCTGAAGATGGCATCATCTGGGGGGAGTTTATTATTTATTTCCTGCTCCTTACAAAGCCACAAAGCGATTATATGTATTCTCTGTGTGTTTGCAGGTCAGGAGAGTGTGTGTGATGAGCATGTGGAAAACAAAGGATGTCTGAAGAAGTCCAACGCCGTGCATTTTTGAGTTTTTCAGACAGAAAATGTGTATGACTGTTTGCTGTGCTGTTCGTGTGTTTAAGATGCCCTCTAGTGGTGGCATAAAAGCTGCTTAGTGGTATTACTTCGGGGAGAAAAATGATTTCCGGAAGCGTTGGCAACACAAACGGACTTATGCTACAATCCATCTGTTTTTGTGACCTCCTACTTGTAAAAAGTGCAATAGATTTCCGGTTAAAGACCATTTTGTGACCATATCGGTGTTTATGTTTGGCACGGTGATTTTTCAATTAGGAAACCTTAAGTTGCGACTTTGGATTTCCTTATTGTCCTACCAGTACGATCGCGCTAATGTCAAACATTTAAAAGTACAATGGATGTTATGATTAGAAAGTGATAACTAAGATTTCAACAAGACTATTCTGCTTAAAGTGTAACTACACCCCAAGGTTTTGTCTGAAGTACCTCTGCACTCGAAATTCAAAAAATGCCTCATTGTGGGCGGGCCTGGGGGAGGAGCTTAAGGTGCGGTCAGTCACGTCGCTTGTTTAAATGGCTCATTTTGTCACGTTGCGCCCGACGCTCTAATCGCTTCAGTGACGTCACGCCCGCTCCGTTCTACATCCAGTTTTACGGGAAACTTTATTTGTGATTTCGGTAACGACTGAGCGGCTCCTGACTCGTCGCTCTCCATCTCACTCGCAGTGCGGCTGCGTGGGCGTGCACACACACACACACACACACACTCTCACTGGCATGTAAATCAAATAAAAAGTTTTCATTTCTTTTAGCAAAGGTTAGTGGAGCAGGCAAAATCACATCAAGAGCCCTGAAACGAGCTACGGTCCATCATTACTTCATCTTAGAATTAAGAATGAAGTCATCAACTTGTTTACAGTCGTCGGGGTTGCGGTATTCTCCAGAAATCAACGTTTAATGGCCAAAACTAATTGCACGTTTCAGCATGAGTCTCGTATTTCCGGCATTTTGGCCTTGGAACGCGCGCCAGGGCTTCGCGTTCTGGCTCTGTCCTCATTATACAACAAAGGTTCCGATGCGCCAACGCAGAGAAAACAATAAAAAGTAAACACCAACAGTCAATAGGCAACAAGGATGGCAGGCTACCAAATGGGACCAAACGATACCATCGTTTTTCATTCTCCTTCTTCTGTTTTTTTTGTTTTGTTTTGTTTTGTTTGTTTTTTTTCTTGGCAAGTATTAATGCCACTCTACACAAAGCTGTTGTCTTGGCACCCGGGACTGGCAGCCCGCCACAAACTGGCATAATACTGTCATTCCTCTTATCAAAAATAAGCTAGAAGATAGTTATGAGTTCGGCGACGCTGCAACCCAGCGACTGGTTGGCACGCGGCGCTCGCACGGCACAAAGAAATTATTTTCCGTTGTTACAATAAACATCTGCTTTCTCTGCGCACCTTTGAATCTGCTTCCCTGCTCGCGGAGCCTCAGTCTGTCAGCTGAGTCACCGACTGTCACTTCCAGCTGCAGCGTGTAGGCTCTCCAGACATGAAATCAATACTCAACATTTTCCTTCTGATGGACACATAGCAGGGACAGACAGATTCCCCTCGCCGAGACTCCACTTGATTGAGCCCCACTTAGATTGCTAATGTGACTGATGGACTGACGGGACGGCTCGGCAGGAAGCGACTCCATAATCCATCGTGACAATCTCTCAGTGACAGCGGGGAAGGAGGAAGCCGCTCCTGCGCTGCTCCGCGCCTGCTAGAAAAGGCCCAGAGAGCTTCATGTTGCTTCACCTTTAGGTCCGTGCCACGACACATTCGTCCACAATCGCTCGTGTTTATTCAAGTGCAAATAAAAGACTGCTGGGATGTTTGTCCGTCTGGTAATGAGTCGACGGATGAAGTAAAGCAACACAGACGCTCCGGTGAAGAATACGAACTGCTGAGTAAAAGCTGCCGCTCCAACTGCAGCATCTGGCTCGCACAACCACACTTAAAATATCTGAAAATGATACATTTAGCAATTAGCGCCCGGGTATTGTGGGAATTGCGTTATTTTGCAATAAAAAATACTTACAAAATGCTCATTAAGGAAGAGTGAAAGAATGTGTTAATGTCTCGCTCTGCTGCGAAACAACAACAACAACAGCTCTATTTGTGGCACAAAACAGTCCCGGGCTTTATTGTTTGGTGGCTGCCCAAGTTTTATCTTTTCCCATCTTTGACTTTCTTGAAAATGCAATAAAAAATTTACACTCCTCTGCCAGATAAGAGCAAACAGTGTCTGTTGTGACATATTTAATTATTTTTCTCTTTTTAAAAAATATATATGAGATAACTAGTAATAGCAAGCACAGAAAACGCCCGACCGCTGGCTGTCCTCGGAGCGGCTTCTTTGGGAGATGAAAATTGATTGTTTCTGATTTGAATGACAACATAGAATACATACTGATGTGTCGGAGATTCACCTCAACCTGGGTCGCCGCGTACTCGGTGGAAGTGGCTGGAAGGTTTGAGTTTTTCATGGATGAAATCACATGGACGGGCGACCCGCGACGCCGGAGGAAGCGGCGCAAACATTCCCTGCGTACTGTCGTGCATAATTGAATTCTAATTTATTCCTGAAGAGTAAAGGTTTGACTTGCAAATGCATCAAATTAAGAGCACGGTTTAATTTAATAAAAAAACACAAGTTAAATCGTGCTTGCTTTAGGGCAAAATACTTCAATTGAAGTGTCATAAATGCTTTCCAAAGGTGAATAATTCTGAATTGAAGTCGCCAAGAAAGCTAACTGTTGGGTGGAAGCACTCGCAAAACTGCAGCCCTTCGCTTAAAACAGACTTAAATACTCAAACAACCAGTTACACTCTGAAAAAATCCCAAGTCCTAATGTTAGTTTTGGTGGCGAAATGGAAAAATACATTGGGATTTCCTCTGATGTCGCCTTATTTTAGCATTTCTACGGGGGTTGTTGTCCCTGTCAAGTCTCCTCTCGCCATACAGTGTCCTGGAAAAATGTCACAGAACAAACACTTTGACTAAAAGCCGTCACTGCGAGCAAAGTATCATCATATTTAATAAAGATACACAAGTGCAGAAAAATATTCGAAACAACAAAGAGGAGCAGCACTCTTGGAGGCTACTGGGCTGTTTTTTTTATTTTCTTTTTTTGATGTTAGTATTTATATGTAGAAATATTGTGCTGCTGCCTGTATTCTAACAAATGTTGACTTCACAGAACTCAATATGCATATAGATTTTTTGATTTTACTTTTTTTCTCACTCACGGCCATTTTGCAGTATATATAGACCACCCCATCAGTTGTTTCATACACTTTAATTACAATGCATACTATTAATTCCTTTGAAGGGAGGCAGCACAGATGGCAGCAGCCGCCCTCCAGCAAACATCGGTTGGTGCAGATGCATTTCACTCATTCTGTCATCATTGTTCTCACAGTTGCATCCTCCTTCCTTCCTTTTTATATTCTTCACCCACTTCTATGACATTCTCGCTATAAGAATATGGCTCAATATTTTTTTCTTTTCTTTCTTTTTTTAACGCTTTTCTGGGTTAACATAACAGATTTAAGTTGCCGAAAATAGGTGTCTGTTTGTCTTGGTTAAAAAAATAGTTTCACCCTTGTAGTTGTAGGACGAAGACAGCAAGACTGTATGTCAGGATATATATTTATGTATCAGGGCACAGATTTGACATGCAGTTTTGTTTTTCACCTCAAAGGTACCAAGAGGCATGTCAGCGAGCAGAGAAACTCTCACTTCTTCAGGCTGGCAAGTGTACAGAACAAAATATGTATATTTTTTTTCCATTCTTTCTTAGTTATATGGTGGAACTCAAACCAAATTATGCAGAGAAGGGGAGTAGCAATATGTTGGTACTGTTTCAAAGTACCTACACTTCAGCTTTTGAGTTACGTTTGGACACAAAATCTGACTTCTCTTGTAACTCCCTGACTTACATTTTCAAACCAGACTTGTGTGGAATGCATTTGAGGGGGAACTGCACTCTGTCTCTCATCCGCTGAGGTGAACGGACAATAACACGCAGAAAAGACGGGGCGATGCCGCCGCTCCCATCCGTGTGCGACGGCCAACAACAGACGCAATGAGATGAAAAGAACATAAAAGGAAGAATAAGAAGACCAAACGAAACAAGATCAAAAAAACCTCATTTGGAGTTTCGCTGTTGTGAGACTTTTATAGTTTGGGCACCTCTCCTTTTTCACTTTTCTCTGAGTAAAGTCAGTATTTTTACCCAAATATCTGCGCTGTTCCAAAGCAGCAGCACCACCTTCATATCCTTCCAGACAGCAATGACCTTCCCTCACCCTTCTGCCATGCAGCCCCCCCACCCACCCATCCAGGTCTCACACGGGCAGGTGATCCCCATCTGGCCCGCCACATCTGCCCGAGTACTCGCCTCGTCCTGGTGTCAGGTTTTTTTTTATTTTTTTTTTATCCTTTTCCCCCCTGACTGGCGAGAGACCAAACCCGTAATTATAACGTATACCGCGCTGGGTTTTGCCTCTCGCTCTGCGGTTTCGCACCCGCTTTGTCCAGCTGGTGTTGTCGTACACCTCTGCAGAAAGCCATTCCTCAAGCACGGGGTGCGTAGATATCAATCACCGCTCAGCACAGACAGCCAGCGTGAAGTCAGAGTAAAGTGTCAATCATTTATGTTCAGCTGTGTGTGCTTTCGTTTATTGCATATAGGATACCCAACTGCACGGCTATACCGGCTTATGATGAATTATTAGTGTTTGAAGGGAGCGGCTTTCATTCACTGTCAGCATAAGCAGGAGGACGGGCGCCGGCTGTCAGTTTTTAGGGAAGTGAGCCGAAAACGGGGAGGAAATGAAGAGCAGTCAAACGCTAAAAAGTAGACGGTGGCGCACAGATGAGTCAGTCAGTGTTCCTCATCAGGAATGATTAGCGATCTATTTCTGAACCTCATGGAAGGAGCATGCTTGTTTACTAATTTTCCTTTCATGTTCGCCCCGGTGGGTTCAGAGAAAAGAGAGAGCAGGTGAAACAAAGACCACCGTGTTCAGAAAGGGATAAATTATTGAATAATTATGATGGAACATGAAGATCAGGAAGTCTTACAGTATTTTTGAGGTGGAGGAATACCAGTCTACCCCCATCATAAGAGAGATCTTGTTTTTTTCGTTTCATAAGGAAGCACTTTGGCACCCCAAGTTTGGCATGTTTTGCATTCTGTAGTCAATTCTATTTTATTCATACAGCTCCAATTCACAACAAAAGAGTTTTTTCAAGCAATTCAACAAAGAGCGGGCCTCTGCAGCAGTTGTTTATGAACAGAGACCCGATATGTCCCACAAGAACTAGCACTTGGCAACGGGGGCTGGGAAACACTTGCTTCTTCACCAACTGAAAAGACATTAACTTGCAACTAGATTCACAGTAGAACTACTCACCATAGAATCACAAATTATTCAGGCGTACAATTTATCGTCTGCAAATTTTCGGGCGGATTTCAGGCTCTTGTGACGGTGAATCACTGCCACCAGCTGGATCAGCGTGCAACATCCATGTGTTTGGACGGCTAAGCACCGCCATGTGAAAAGGAATAAAGCAAATGATGCAACAAGCGTCTCATTTTAGCTGCTGAATTGGAACAAAGCAAGCAGACAGGTGAGAATTTGCCCTCAAGGCCCGCCTCCACATTCCTGGACTCGTTGGTGGCTCGCTTTGCCGCATCCCCGCCGGGCAGTGATGGGTGCTGGGTCTGCCGTGAGGCGTCCGCCTCCCCATTCGGCGCCACTATCAGCTGAAACAGAAGGAGGTAAACACAGCCACTTTGTCGGGACCCCTCCTTCTTCTGAAACAGTCTTCCAGCTGAGCCAGTGTTCATGCAAAGACACTATGAATCAAACATAGCCTTCTTCTCCCCGGGAGAATCTCTGGGCACCCCACCGACTCTTTCACAGAGGGATGCAACGTGCTTCTGCGCCTTTGAAAAGCATCTCTGATTCGCGGCCATTGGGTAGCGGAGAGAGAAATTGACACAGGACGTCTGTGTCCCCACTCTTTTGTTGGTTCAACTTTGTTTGGGCAACTCTTTGTAGCTCGCTCCGTCTCATCCAAGTCCTAATGGCGAACGTACCTTAATTGTTCACGCCTAAATCCTTTTTTGGGCTATTGTGTTTGTTGGTAAAGTGTCTCAGCTGGCAAATGTCAATACGTTGGGGGAGAATCGCTCTCAGGAGGCAAGCGGAGGCATCAAACAGACTTTGGCGCCTTTCCCATTCCGTGTCTTCGGATGGACGTGTCCTCATCTGTATCTGTTTTGTTCCTCTTGCTTGCTTTGAAATCGTTGTCTGTATCAGAACTCGCCAAATGTGTCTAAATCTAGCCTAGAATATAGAGCCAGCCAACCATTCTATATTATGTGATGACTTGTCAACTTACATTTTCTGTTATTAGTATTATTTTCAACTTACATGTCTCATGAACATAACAATTTCTGTCTGTTTACATAATGGAAAGATACTTATTCTTAGTAGGGCGCTAATGAGCTCTAATTCAGATCTGTGGCTGAAAGCATGCCTACAACAATGTGACAGTTTGAATAAATATTGACAAAGCTGAAAGAAATTGTTCTTGTTATAATTGGATGTTACTATCATATAAAGTACAAAACTGCATGTTCTGAACTGTAATTTGATGTATAGGTTGTGGGGGTTTGAAGGGAACATATAGCAAGCACATACGGTAGTATTATGCTGCCTCCTCCTCTTGCTCCTACAACCCGCTGCTAGAGCCTTTCCCTGAGTGACAGCCGGGAACGGTCAGACCTCGGCGCTTTGACTTGGAGGGGGCGACTGCAGAGTACAGCCGCCGCTTCAGTCGTGCAGTAGATGAGATGAGTACTTAGTGAAATCAAAGTTGCAAACAGAACTGATGGTTTTTTAATCTTATGTTTCAAAATGAGAGGAAGTGATTTGAAAAACAAATGTTTGAGTTACTGAGCTGTTTTTATATTGATCATTATGACCAACTTACACACACACAAACCTTTTTGCTACTGGTTAGCAACCTCACCAAGTCCCAGGTCCTACGATAAACAGTTTTTTCTCATAAAAGGCTCTGTGACTTTTCCTCTCGTTTTTCATTCCATTTCCTTTGATGTGCCACTGGTCGTTATCCATACTTGCTCATTAGCAGCTAAATGGGATATGATGTCGTCCATACTCAAACTCGCCACTATCCAAATTCCTTGTCAGCCACCGCAACTTCTTTGCAAACAAGGCCAATTAATTTAATTTCATTAGGGGGAAAAAAAGGCCAGTGTTGGTGTGGTTTTGGAGACCCCCTATGGGTCAGAGGGTGCTTGTTGGATAATTGGTGCTTGTGTGTTAGTCCAGTGGAGTATATCCACCCATGTGCTTGTTAATGTGACTGAGTGTGGACCACTCCAGGATTTTATTTTCCACGAAACACCCACATTCGTCATCTACCGGGGGTCAGTGTTTGAAACATTAATGGCAGTGGATGTTCCTCATACACATGTCAATCAAGTTTGTTCTCAGCAGATTTCCACAAATCGACCAACCTCATTATAGAAGAAGGTCCGGGGTGATGAATGCCACTCATTGTCTGTGGGCGCGTCGAATTTGCATTTGAACGGGTAAATCCTGAAGTAAACCAAAGGTTGAGCGAAGCCTCATCCTGCGCTTATTAAACGAATGTTACAGGGTATAACTCTTGTCAAACATCCATCTCCTCAGCCACGATCCTTACCACTGGAGGCGGCAATGCACCGCTTCCTTGTTTGCCAACTGCAAGAAAGCAGAAAGAGGATAATTTCTTTCTCTTTCATACCGATTTGACCACTTACTGTAGAGGAGATTTCAACATTTGGACAGCGCTTATCTGTGCGATAAAATGTGGCTCTGGAGGAAATACATCATCTCCATGTGCGTTACTGATTCGAACTTCTTTTGTGTCATTTTAAGACTTTTCAGGGGGTGTAAAAGAGAAACTAGCGAAATTTGCTATTCACAAAAGGAGGCGCAAAAGTACATTATGTTGTTTTGAAAAACCTGCAGCGTTTTCTACTCCTGTTAAAAACAGATTACTCGCATCAAATTGCGAGCACTGCAGACAGATTTGCTGCAATCATTACGCTTTAACGCGGAGGTATTCACTCGGCAGATTCTTTTCCTGTTCTCTTTCTTTACTCGAGTGGATTCATTTCAAGGATTCCATTGTTGCAACAGGAAACAATCAAAAAAGTGTCAGATGGAGTAAACTGTGTGCCCCGAGTACAATGACAGCCCTACCTCCCACCACTACCAAAGAAATGTTGAAAAGTAAGAATGACTGATGATTAAACATGCTGATTCCCTCTTAACCAGGCTCCCTGTCAGCTACACTCCTTCAGCCCTGCTTTGCTGTCACTTAGCCTTTCTGCTCCAGCAGTCCCACTTTAAGAAGAACTGTGTACTGTGTCTCATATATGTGAACTGTCAGACATAGCAGGGTGATTCCCGGGGTAAGATAATGCCACCTCTACACGCTGATAATTTAACATCCCAGTGTGACACTCTGGGGAGGGGAGCAGACGTCGGGCCTTTATCAAGCGTATCAGAAACTTTTGAGCGTAAGATCCGCATTTATGTTTTGGCACAAGTGTCAGGATGCTTCTAGAGAACCTTTATTCCACTCATCTCCACTGATCTTCACAGCTAGCAGAACCATAACTCCTCTGAAAAAACTAACTTTGAGCTGCTGCTATATAGATAACTGGTATCTAATGTAAACATGGATCTTATGCTTACATATGTTGGCAACAACATACCCTAAATATGGGAGCTGGTGATGTAGATCCAATTATTTCTGTGACCACATTGGCCTTGAGATACGCTAGCTAGCTAACAGCGAACACACTGAAATACAATATTTGTCAAAGTCTTCCAAATTACAGTACTTGTATATTGTCACCAACAGCCTTGGATTGTTACTTTAAGTATATGACAACATAATGGGACAGATTCATGAAGACACTGGAGAGTGAAATCTGTGGTTTAAAAAGAAACAGCTGCTGTGCAGAGCTTGGCAACTCTACCAGACTCCTTTTTCAAAAAACATTCCTATCACCTTAACTATCTGAAATGTGCATGAGCATTTACAAGGTATTGTGTTTCTGACATCACTTTATCCCAAATATGTGCCAGACCGGAATAACCGACGGTGAATAGACCACGCAAACATCAGATCCTGTGCCGGATTCCCATCTGCATTTGTAACCGTATACAAATAACCGTGTTTGGTGATGTATCTGTGCTAAGGCAAAAGTCTGGATAGGTTTAGTACATATACATATGCGCTATACTTATATCAGGACAGAGCTGTTGCTAGAGATGTTGATATATTTTCTGGTTTCCAAAATGTTGACATTATGCTTATCCATGGCTTGCAGAAACATCGTGTTTACTCCTTCAGTGTTGGAGCCGTGTGCTCAAAGTTGTAGCTCGCCCTGATATACTTCAGAAGCTGTTGGATGCTGACAGGAATCCTCTTGCTATTCCAGTTATTCATGGGCAGAATATCAAAGTACAGCAGAGGTCTGGAGAGAGAGTGCATCTTGGTAACGTGTGGATCAATACGTCTGCCTTTTGTACATGATGTCCTCTTTCTGGTTACACTTGGATTTGCATTTGATGCCGCGTATGAGCGGGTCTCAGAATGGTAGACTGACACAAGTAAAGCGAAACCTACGTACAAATGATGTAAACACGAGAGAATTATACCGATATATTCAACTATTTCAGATGCTTCAGGCTCTGATACCATAACCTCTTGGGCCCGTGAGATTTGGCAAGCTTGGTCAGCAAAGCAGTAGGTGAGTAGTAAAGTAAAGTCCAAAGTTGAAATCAGGACTCCCAACTGGACTTCCTTTTGCGTACTTACATTTCCCCTCAAATGGACACCCTATCCTAAAATACCGCAATCGCCTACGATCGTCTTCGTCAAATCCACAAAAACAGCGCTTAATTCCGTAGAAAAACAACGTAGCGGAGCAGGTCAGGGGTCAGTGCTTCTGACTTAGAGCCAACTATCCTGCATCTTAGCCAAACAACACTGGTAGTTGCGAGAATTCGCTAGCAGCCATTGGAACACGGTGAGTTTTGGCTCCCGGGTTGGTGTTTGTAAAAGTGCAAATGTACGTGAAAACTGTCTCCGGGCAGAGTCAAGGGGTGAATAAAATGCTTACATGGATAAGGATTGTCTGGGACAGTTTCTCGGGGGTAGGCTTTGCGACTCGGGAAGGACTCAGTCAGAGATTTCTCCAGTGTCAGTCGAGATGGACAGCACCGCACTGGGAGAAACATGTCTTTTTATCAGCTTGATTCCACAATGGCTGGCTGTGACACGGCCGCTGCCCCGCTACAGAAACGTGAGTTCTTCTTTTTGTTTTTTTCTTTAAAGGAAGCCGCACAGAACTGTGCTGAGATAAATAAGTGGGAAGTCGGATGTCAGAGCCACAGGAAAAGCAAATAGAATCGGATGAATTTTCAAATTAAAACATCCGGGCAGGCACAAGTGACACACAAGAGAATCCAGAAATTGAGTGTGGGAGTGGTGGAATATTTGGGTCCTGCCCTGGTATGGACACCATTGTTTGCTGCCATTGAGACACTGCAAGGGACAACAAATTGGATGCATGATAAATGGACGCACGGATAAGTGGATTGATAAATTCAGAGGCAGGAAATTGACTGGTGGTGGCAGTGTTTTATGTTTATCTGGTCTTTCCAAAAGCACTTATCTCAGTGAGTGTCTGATAAAATAAATCAAATTAAGAGAAAAAAAAAATAGAGGCAGAGAGAAAGAAATATAAAAGATTTTCGCCTCGTGGCACTGGCACAGATGTAGCCATGACAGATGAGGAAAATCTGCTCTCTGTCAACTGGAGATAATTTGTGAGTTAGACCCAAACCACAATTCCACCTAATCTGTGGCTTATCATGGTAGTTTCGTGTAAAATAATTATTCCTCTCTGCGCGGTTTGAAGCTTTACGGTAGCCTATACAGTGTTTCCAAACACACACACACACACACACACACACACACATCTCCCAAACCCCCCAAGCATAAGACAGTCTGCTGCCTCTCTCAAGCCCCGAGCTAAGGAGCAGAAAGTCTCGAGAGTGCAAAAGAGATGTGTGCGCACGTTGTCTTTGCAGTGCCATGTCTTTGGCAAGGGGGCATCCACAGTTTACAAGGCCTGCCTTCAATTTTACTCATCAAACAATGGTTGTGTACACAGCCCATTCAAGGCAGGGGAAAACGCAACACAACGTGACAAGAACATCAAGCATTCGGCCATCTGGGGAGGACGAGTGCCAAATAATGACTCCTTAGTGATTATGGAAGTGCCATTCTTTCTCGCTCCTGTCACACCCCAAAAATAGTAGATGAAGGAGAAATATGTGCACATTGATCTTGCCATGTGTTGCCGTGACATCGGTCAGCTTCACCTCTCCTGCGCGAGGATGAGAGGCGGGCGGGAGATTTTTTAACACTCGAGGAACAACAAAAAAACCTGCCGATTCAGAGACGTTGACGGATCTAAAAAAGTCCACCCCACCCCTGCACGCACACACACACACACACACCGCCCCGGTCCCACCCTTAACCCGCCGCCATGCAATTTATTTTCCTGCTTTTGTTGTCACCGAGGCTGGGCAGAGCTCCTGACCTCACAAAGGCAAGTCATTAAGATTGAAATCTTCAGCACATAAAATTTTATTTGAAATCAATTCGGTGACCTTCACCACGCAAAGGCAAATACCCTGTCAAGGCATCACGATTTCAGGCTCTGCGTTAAACAAGTGTTGCATATCTTTATTAATCAGTCCTCTGTGAGCAATACTGAAGAGCTTCATTGTGTTTTCACTTTAAAGGACGCATTGTAACCTTTGCAGAAAGGGCAGTTTTGACTGAAATATTTAGCGCCTGCAAATTAGCATGATCACGGCGGTCGAAAGCAGGGATTTTAAGTTGTTTTTTGTGTTTGACAACTACCGCGTGAAGAAGAATTGAGCGAGTTTCGCAATTCCGGAGTGGAAATTTATTCAACTGAATGTACAGTATACAGCCAAGCAAGCCATTCTGGTTCGACAGAGTTGCCCCGGGCTCTGTTTCACAGTAGACAGATGGAAGGAAACATCACCACAGCATGTACAATCGCCTTCATCAAACAACACACAAAGGCTGTTTTAACAGTCTGTTACGTCTTGAGAAAGAGAGAGCTCTCGAAGAGAAACGGAATTGAGATGGCTTTTTTTTTGGTTGTTGTCGGCATTCACCTAGAAAAGGAAGCGCTGTCATCTTGATAGCTGTTGATCTCCGGCGCACATTTCAGAACATTTGTAATAATTGTGTTTATTTTGAGCAGCAAAAATGACAGATAAAAGTGAGGAGGTGAAACATTTGTCCTTCCTTTGTGCTGCAAATTACAGGAAGCAGATGTGTGATGTACATGAAACGGATCAGAACACCAACACGCTTCTGCTGTTTCATTATTAATGTTCGCGCCAAAGAAAGTCATAGCTGTGTCTGCATTGTCGTTAACCATCACTTTTTGTGCTTTTCATGCGTCTGGTGCCATAATCACGTTTGCTTTATGATTTATGACTCAACATGGAAAAAGTCTGAGCATACAGACTCTTTTACCTCAGCGGTATTTCATTAATTATTCGCGGATTTTGCCAATATCGCTTCACTCGCATGTTAATAATCTGAGAAACGCCGGGAAATGCATTTTTAAACATTTTCAGCACAACTGCCATCCATTTCCCTGTAAATTACAAAACCATGTGGCTATTTTTCATTCGCAAAATAAGATTCTGAGACAAGCCTTGGTTATGAGTTTGCGATTTTTCGGCTGCAGGAACAATTAGCCACCCCGCACCCATCAGAGCTGCATATGACACGTTGAAACCACAGAAGAAGTCAACCAAATCTCTACCGTGCTCATTTGTGCAATTAGGCTTTTTTTCACCTTCTTTTCCTGCAAGACATTAACACACAATTACTCGGCTGGCGTGCGACAATAACCTGTATCTCCTGAGCGCACACACATGTATTAATTTGCCGGCGGAACATTAGGTGAGGACATGTCGACTGACAATAATGGCGGTTTGCAGGTTCTGGCTGTACTTTAATTGGTGTGTTGCAAATACATGTCACTCAATGCTCGACCCTTCATTAGCCTGGAGAGATGTGCGTCTCGTGAGGGATTCTGCCTCATCCCGCTTCAACCTGAAGGAAGGGTATGCGGAGGTCTCGGGAGCGAGGTTTCATGTTAATGCTGCTCTGACAGACTGAGGCGAAATTCAACGGCCAAGGTTGCCAAACATGCGATATTTGTACGATAATTTCAAAATCCCTTAATGTACGATAATTTGACCCCTTCAATACATCGCTAATAGCAAACACAGACAGATTATATCTCACGTGCCTCTTTACAGCCAATCAACGCTCGACGAGGCTCGAGTGACCCACTAGAATGGTAAAACGTGACATGCTCACCCTGCACGCTACACAGGTGGGGGCGCTGTTGTGCCAGCTGCAGCTTTTTTTCAACAGTGTTAGTTTTTTAGCAAGTAAAACTGCATTATAAGCTATATAATACATGGTATCTGGTATTGTTTTACTGTAGCAGATGATCCTGACCAACGTCATAGCGGGTATGTACAATAATCTGCGTCAAAATTTGATAATTTTAAGATTCTGGTACGATAATTTGTTATTTCCCATCTGGCAGCACTGACAACGGCTGCCTGCCCGGATTTGAGAGTCACAATTATTTGCGTAAGCAAAGCATCTTGATACATATGTAATCTTAAAGCTGCATATATGATAATGTTACCACTGGAGGGCGCCGTGAGCATTTCGCACCAAAAGAAAGCAGCATTCATATTTTCCTCCATATTTTCTTTGGTCATGGAAAAATGTTTTTTGTTTTTTCAAATTAGAACATACTTTGTAGGGTCTCTGACTACTAAACATTGAGCTAGCATCTGCTCTACAGCAGTAGCATTGGTTCTGCTCTCTCACAGCGTGCGGTGATGCCACAAGCTGGCTGTTTGCCGGTATATTAAGATACAAAATAATGTGTACAGCTCCTTTAACTCAGTAGTTGCTTATCTTTCTCTCATTTTGGGGCATTTAGTATAGCCTGGGAATGGTCAAACAACGGAAATCCTTAAAAAAAAAGGGGTTTAAAACAATCTAAATCTCCCTGTCATTAATTGGAAGTGACGGGAGAAACCGTCCACTTTGGCGTGCACTGTTTTTTGATCTGTGTGTTGCCTTTTCTGGCTCAACCTTCCCGGCGCTGTGGGATGAGCAAGCCGTAGGTAACAAGCTGTCAAGCGCGAGACAGCGACGGCAACATCACTTACAAAATGAGCATCTAACAAACCACCCGACCAGAGTGTCGATGCACACGACTCGCGCAGCCCTGGAGGGCAAGGAGACAAACCGGCATGGCCGCCCACACTGAAAACTGGAATTTGCTCCATTATCTCCCAGTTTCAAACCATAAATATGTAGCCAGTGTGTACCATCCACATGCGGCACCCAGAGCACGACTTTGGCGATGTTTACGTGTGTCTTATGGAGAATTTCTCAACCTACCCCGCTGGAAAGTACAAACAGTTTGAGGCCTGCATGGGTCAATAATGCTCGGCAAACATCTGAGTGAAGAGTGCTTTGCTAAAAAATGACTTTGGTGAATTTTGGTGAAGTAGAAATGCCTGTACACAACAGTGTAGAATGTGATCGATAAACCGGTTTTCAAACTTTCAGTGGAAAAAGGAGAAACGGGGCAAATTACACTTTGAAAAGGCAGACAATACAAGGTTATAAGAGTTTTCTCCCTCTCCCACAGAGATCTCACATGTTGTACATTAATGATAGGACGACTCACCCTCCTCTGCCTCGTGCTTTGTCTCTGCTTTTGCCCGCGAAGCCTCCCCTTCGCTCGCACTCTTCCACTTTTGAATGAAACTGCATATGCTGCGTATGCACAGGTTCAGCCATTACTTTCCCTCGGCTTTTCTCTCAAATTCTACCTCTGTTGCTAATAAGGGTAAGAGCAAATATTGAATGGTCTCCGCTCCGTCCACTCCATCTCCCTCAAATCGTCGTCTCTCTCTGGAGATCTTTGAGGAAGGGGAGAGAGGAGCAGATGGAAAAAAAAGAGGCAGTACAGATCGTTTCAACTCATTGTGGTATAAATCTCGGCGGTTCTCCGAAGTTGCCATGGATACAGACCAAGCCTCTATTTCCAAGAGGAAAAAATTTGTTTTGTCAGAATGTATCCAACTCTTCGAAACCGTCTGCTGCGCACTGCTACGGAATATTCGGCGGACATGTTTGCCGTGCTCTTTGTTCAAATGTAAAAGAAGAAGGGCGGGCGGGGCGGGACAAAAACGGCGGTGCAGCAGCATTTTTAGGCAAGTTTTGCTGAAGGGATTATACAAACGCACAGATGGAATCAAGCAAAGCTCACAAAGAGCAGCCTTTTCCGCGAAGCTCACACTCGGTGACCTTGCAGTTTACTTCACATCCTCTTCCTCCACCACACATCTCCCTTTTATGTCCGCCCAATGATGTGCATTCCCTCCAATTATTAGTATAAGTCACAGATTCGGACGCTGGTAGGCCTTCATTAAAGCCGGCATTGGAGGAAATGACTTTTTGATCATGCCTTAGAAAAAAAAGAGAAGTCTTGCTGTTTCGTAGCTTATTTGGGGTGTATTTGAATCTCAAACTGTGCTGACTTTGAGAACAAAAGGCAGTTGGGTTTTTTTTCCACTCCGATGTTCCTGCTCATCTGTTGGGGAAAGATGCATTTTTAATTTAACCTCAAGGAGACATTTTGCCTCGGCTGCTACAACGTTGATGATGTATTTTTTCGGTTTGTTTTGAGCAATGAATAATCAATTAGGGGTAGAACTCTAATCTCTACCTGCATCAGGCGAGACTTATACACCTAAATAGCTCTGCTTCGAGATGGAGATGCCTTGTAACATTGGTAAAAGCCATGAGATGCATAAATAATAGTGTGAAATGCGCCTGGAAATGCACGCTCTCACTGTGTACTTGCTGGTTTTTCGCCCTCATAGACAATCGGCGTGATGCGACGTATGCGCAGGCAAGAGGTCGAACGACTCCTGTACTCAAAGTCACAAAAGGAGGGGGGTCGGGGACGACCTCCCGGCGGTGACCCTTCGCGACCCCTGTAACAGAGGCTCTAAACACCCGCTCAATTGGCCGCAGCAGGGGAGTGACAGTTTGATTTGCGATGGGGAAGGTTTTTGAGCTGATCGATACTCCGGATTGACGTCCCTTTGAACGTGTCCCGCAGCCTCGGCCGTGCGGTTGCGTGTTTTTTTGCTGATACTGACGTCGCGCTTCACAGCTCTGTTTCATGTTAATGAGGTATCTGACAATTTCAGCGCAGTGATATCCTTCTACAGTCGAATCCCTCGTTGCTTGTTTTATCACCCCCCCCCCTCACACACACACACCCCTCATCATTGGAAAGGTTCAGCCTGGTGGTAATAATACGCTGAACTGTGGCCGGCTCTCACACCACAGAAAATTATTTGACACCATTTTATACATGGAAACTGTGAACAAACCCATTATCGGGCTAATTTCTCTCCTCATCCCAGATAAGAGCTCTGCCACGGCCTGTTGACACTCTCGGGAATGTCTGAAAAGAATTGGAGGCTCATCATTATTCAGTGTACAGTAGAAGCTCCGGTGGAGAATGAAAGGCAGCGGCGGAGGCAGGGAGGGAGGAAGGCAGGCTCGGAATAAAAGTGAACAGTGCCCCCCTCTTGCTTTCAGGTGGATTTCTGGAGTGGCGTGGCTACTGCAAAGAAGAAGAAGAAGAAGAAAAAAAAAAAAGAAAGCAGCAGAGGCATCTGTGATCCAGCCTCCCACATCTCGGTGCGAGCATCTCACCAACGCAGTGCGGCTTTAAGAGGAGCGGGGCTCTTAAATCTGCCTCTGGCCCCGCCCACCCCCCGATGATGTCAGCGGCGGGGCGAGCGAGGGGAGAGAGAGGGGAGAGAGAGAGAGGCGGGCAGCGCTGAGAAACGGAGTTCATACAATACTACTGAGACAGCCACAGCTTAGCAGACAGACACGGAGAACCGCCTTTCCCGGCTCCTGTAAGTGATGCTGCGCTGAGGCACACTTTGATCCAACTCCACCGGGGGGGCGATGCCGGCTCCGCATCCCTCTGTCCGGGCGTGTTCATCCGCCTCCAGTCACTCCAAACAAGTGCTTATTCCATAAAAGAAAACAACAAAAAAAAGAGCAAGTTTATTTTCCCCACCTGGAGAAGTCTGGCGGGGTCCTTTTTGTGCGCCCTTGGATTGAAGTTTTACGCGCGCGGGGTCGAGGCGCGCTTTGGCACCGTCCTCATTTTCTCTCCTTTTTTTAAGAAAAAGAAGAAAAAAAGCCCTCCCCTCCCCTCGCACCGGCGTTAGAGTCATTCCCGCAGCGGCAGGAGCTCAACGCTTCAGTCAAACACAACACAGATAAAGCCAGAAGAAGGAGGAGGAGGAGAAGCTTGGATCGATGCGCAGCTCCGTCCGAGGAGGATTTACAGCCTCAAACTAAGTTGGTGTTTCCTGCTGCCTTTGGCGACCAGAGGACCGCGGCTCTTTCAGCGCATGGATAAGTTTTTATAGCGGATATTTGTGTCTTTTCCACCACATTCCATGGCACTTCTCTGCTTCTTTCCTCGTCAATCCGTGATGTCTCCACGCGGCGCCACTCGTGGCTGATTCTCCTCTCCATCCTTCTCTCTCTCTCGTCCTGCTGGAGCGGAGAATAACGGTAAGACTGGCTCTTTGCGCTGACTTTATTACTCAGATCAAAATGTGTAAAGTGTGTGTGTGTGTGTGTGTGCGCGCAGAGTGACCAACAGCCCGATTTATGGTCCGTGTAAAACCCGATCGATGCGCCCGTGAGGAGCCTGTATTTACAGTCGGGAATCTCGGAGAAATCCCTGCCTCGCCATGCAGGAGTCGTTCCAAATGTTTGAACACGCACCTGGTGTCACATTTTCCACGGACACGGTGCAATC
>CAESWR010000618.1:258631-275158 GCA_903171835.1 Mullus surmuletus | reverse complement strand
AAAAAAAAAAAAAAAAAAAATCACTCGGGGGCTTTTATCTCCTGAAGAATTTGCCGCAATCTCCCCGTCGATGAACGAGTCTCACCAGCCCGGAAACCTTAATAGCAGAGGCCCAAAGCAAAGATCACAGACTGGCTGTCTTGTTTCTGCATTCATTTTTTGTATTCATCAAAGTGTCAGACGGCACTTTGGCGGCCGCAGTGATCTCCCACCGCCCCGCCTTCCCACACACCTTAAAGCAGCTGAAAACAGCAAAGACAAGAGCGGCCCACCCGCTGCACAACAATGGGGGGAGGGCGCGCGCGGGAGGAGACGCTTATGGTTGAAGGTCACCAAAGTGTTCCCAGGGACCGTACAGATGTAGCTGATAAAGAGTAAAGCTTGTAAAAAATACTTCAGAGACTACAGATTTGTGCCACCATATGGCTTCATTATACAGCGAGACCCGTATTTGCAAATGCGAAATCCCTCCCCTCCCTCTCTCCCTCCCCTCTCCTCACAGTTTTTTTTTTTTTTAATGCATCTCATAATTTTCTTTTAACCCTCGTCCCCTCGCGGTACGAGAGGTCAATCTGCCTCCAGTGATGAGGAGCTCTCGTACGAGTGGAGGCGGATCAAACGTGCGCCACCCCGGCTCGAGTGATCTGGAATAAAATACATGGTGCGGCCTTTTGTTTGGCCCCTAAGTGAGGGAGCATGTCGGGTCACCACTTAAAAGAGAGTGACCTCCCACGACTCGGCACATGAGAAACTGCCACAAGTGGTTTTTTTAGGTGTGTGTGTGTGTGTGTGTGTGTGTGTGTGTGTGCATATAACAGCTTGATTAAACAATCAAACCCGCGATATAAAAGCCTCGGTTAATGAGGGCAGATCATTTTTTTGCACTTATTTGTGTGTGTGGGCAAAGGTATGAGCCTGTCATACAAGCCACCCGTGGTCCGATGACAAAGTGCTTGTGCTGACTCACAGCGAGCGCGTTGCCGCTGGTAGAAGCCGCGATTTTAAAAAGGCTAATAGGCTTGTTAATCAAAACTGATGCCGGTATTAAATCCCCGCGACTGATTGGGGCTTTTTTTTCTCCTCCTACCTTCCCCCTTTTTATTTTATGATCATTGTTTTTCCTTATTTTCTGTTGAGTCATTGCATCTGTAATCATTTTTTTTTTTCGCCTTTGCTAATGTAAGCACTATCAAACCCTCCTGATTCAGATATTGGCAAACGCGCTGTGAACTTTCCCGAGAACAGCAAAATGTCATATACTGTACATATCAGAGGACCCACTGGCAAGGGTCCAAAAGAGTGGGCCTAAATTGAATCAAATGGATTTTTTTGACCGAGTGGGGAAATGAGGAGTGCTGCACTAGTGTGGTGGGAGATCAAATACTTATTTTTTTAAAAATTGCATAAACAAAAGCAAAATTGGGAGTGATAATTGGTTACGATTGCATGCTCTGATAAGTACAGGAAAAATGCACAGACTTGTGACACCTGTAGCATTCTTCAAGGAAACCTGACAAGAGAATGACTTGATTGCCAGCCATGCCTTGAAGAATGCTTTATTTTATTATTTTTTATGATCCTCTACACTCTCTACAGAGATTTTTTTTATTATTATTATTCAGTGTTCACTGTAGCACTGATAAGGCTTCAGGCTGCTCAGAGCTGGATGATATTGTAACTACAATCTCCCTATATCTGTCTGTCTCTCTATATTTTCAGGAGACGGCACTGAAACCACCACACTATGGCACACTCTGTGGCACAGGCACAACTCGCTCCCACAGGATTAAAATCAATCTCTAGCTCCCACTACCCTAAAGAGAGAGAGAGGGGGAGGAAAAAGAGAGGAAAAAAGAGAGGGGAGAGGGGCAAGAGGGAGAGGAGAGAAGGAAGGTGAGAACTGAAGAGGTGAAAGGAGTGCTTTAGAAGAAAAAAAAAAGGAAAAAAAACTGCCTCTACAGCCTCAAAACGCCGCACCGCCGCCTCTACGTACGAAAACAGAGGGAGAGGAGAAAAAAAAAGAGAAAAAAAACTGTTTCCTGCCTGAAACTTGACAGGGCTCCTCCTGTGAATCTTTGGAAAAGTGTGAAATGCTTTATTGAGTCCTCTGCTATTACTTACCTGTGTCGGCGCAGATGTTGGCCCCTCCCCCTCCACCGCTCCAGCACCCTCTCTGTAATATAGGTGTCGAACACAGTCAGTAGATCTGTAAAGTATGTTTATATGTATGTATGTATATCTATCACAGAGTTGATGGTGTTTATATTTATCAAGTCGATTTTCTTTTTTTTGCCTTGTTTTCAAAACTGCCTGATGGCCATTTTCTTGTCGTACTTACTTTGCAATTTTTGGAGATTTTTTTTAATTTCTTATCTTTTTTTTTTATATATATATTTTTTTTGCATCATTTGCTCTATCCGGGCTGAATTTATAATGTATTTATGCTGCAAGGTCTCTGACCCGTGAGCCCACAATCACGGGGTTACCTTCTTTTTTTTCCTTTTCTTTCAATCCTTTTTTCTTTCTGTCCCACTTTCGATGACACCGAAAAGGGAAAAAAAATAATAAAATACAGAGTTCACAACCCCCCCCGACAAGAGCATTTACAACTGTCCCACTTGATCGCGCATGTTGTTATTACACTGGGAAGCGATGGTAGGACAAGTTTAATACTTTTGAGCTAAGCCACAATCACAAGGGACTAACTGCTGTGTGTGTGTGAGTGTGTATGGAAAAGGGGGGGGTTATAATCAAAAGCTGTTTATATGTAGGGCAGATTTGAAGAACAACTAAGCCTAACCTTTTGTGTGTCGCTTTCAATTCCGCAAGTCGGAAACGATTTAACCTGCGTGATCCATATTAAAATGACTCCAGATGGTGAAGACAAAAAGAATAACACTAATCCTCAGGCAGCGTTTAATATGAGTTGGTGGGCTTAAGCAAAAATTACTTACTTGCACTTATTTACACCGACGGAATACCTTTTTCCCCCCCTTTTCTTTTCCCTTTTTTTTAATCCAGATAAGAAGAACATTGAGCACCAAAATGAAAAATCTTTGGCTTCAGCAATAATGATTTGACAGAAAGGAAAAATCCACATTGGTGCACTTAACTTATAAACGCCTCTTGTTCCGAGCATCATTTACCTCTTTCTATAGGATCACCGCGTCCTGACTAGAATTTTTTTACAGTGTACCGTACACGCGTAAATGGCTTGATGGGTTTAGCAGCATCGTCGTTCAATAGTCCTGTTCATTGATAAGACCGCTTCGATAGATAAGGCCTAAAAATGCACATATACGCACATAGAATTAGACTCGTTAAAATAGACATAGCCAGCCGAGTGTAAATACAGACGGACTGGACCAGAGGCTGCACGCCTTCTCCCGGTTTAAATATGACATGAAGTACCAGCAGCCCCCCACCGCCCCACCCCCACCCCTGTTTCTTTTATTCTTTTCTTTCTTTTTTCCATCCTGGTCTCAATATGTCATGACTATGTCTATTTTAAAGCTTTTAATTTTATGTGTCGCCTTCCTGTGAGGCAGGATGTTATTATTGAAGGAGGTATATTCATGTAATTATGGTATCAAATGTACTCACTACTGCGTAGGAGCCACAGTATGAAATATACATAGCATCCTAGCACTGTGTAATGATTAGATTTTGCCTGATCTTTGGGGAAAAGAAGACGAAGTAAAAAAAAAAAACACATTTGGAGAGCTTTTGTTGTTGTAAGGGAGACAGACAACCTCACTTTTATTCAATGTGAAGTACAATATGCACCTTACATGATCTTTGTAATTGACTTTGATTTGCCAGTGTGGAGAAAACTGTAAATGTTTTGTTTATGTATGTGTGCGCTTCTGAAATTTATTAAAGTCTTTTGCATTGTATTTGCGTTCTGTTATGACTCTTATTATTCACCGTTGCCGAGCATTCGATATTAGCCTGCAGCACTCTCGCTCGGTCCGGGCTTCCGCGCGCTACCAGCAGCGAAAAATTTAAATAAGGGAGGAACACATGTCGAGGATTGCGGAGTAATTATTTGTTTATGTTTTTTTTTGCTCGTGTACGGTTTGGCCCGCCAGCATGTAGGTCAAACGGGCCGTGCCCTGCAGGAGCGAGCACGGCCAAGCTGGTCTGGATTGGTTTTTTTTTTCTTCTTCTTGATTTCGAAACAATATGGCAGTGATGTGGAGGACAAAAACAAAGAAACGGTTTAGATATACATCGCTCATTAGGAACAGATTACAGATTAAAAGTTATGGAAATTGGGTGGAAGCACATCCTTTGAAGTGCGGGAGCTTTTTTTGGAACACAACTTTTCCCTTTTTTCCCCCCTTTTTTTCTTCTTTTTTAGTGTCTCCTCCACGAGAGCTGATAATGATCATTTGATAACCCCGCTGTTGTGATGATGTACTGTAGCTCGCAAACAAGTCGGAGAGGAAGATTGACGCCGGGAAGGTGCAGCACGAGCCGCCGCCGCTCCGATATCAGGAGGGGGTGGATGCAAGGGGGGGGGTGGGGGCGGCGAGGGAGGGGGGGGTGTTATAGCGTGTTTGTTGCAGATCTGATCCAAAAATACAGACTTGAAAGGGATGAAACAAAGACAGCAGAAAATATCTAATTGCTAATCAAAGTTACTTCATATTTTAAAACCGGGAGAGGAAGAGAGAGGGGAGGGGAAGGAGAGAACGTGCTAATCAGTTCCCTGGAGGAAAGCGTCCTCGGTGGTTTGAAGAGAAAACGGCGCGCTCTCAAGTAGAGCGTATAGAGGGTGCAGAAATGTCAGCCTTCTAATAATAGAATAATGTAAACCTGCTAAACGCCTCGTTCCTACTTAAAAACAGAGATCCCGGCTAGATCACAAGGTAGTTGTATCTCTTTGAGGTGGATAAATTATGATTTGATTTTTCCATGTTATGCATAATTAGGTAATGAAATGTTTTCAAATGAGCCAGATAAATTAAAAAAACCCACCCCAACAAAAGCCACGGCATTAATGAGTCTTAACATTTGCGCATGAAGATAGAGTAGGCGATAAATGGCTTTTTTTCTTCTTCTTTTAATCCTTTCTTCTTCATGGTGCAAAGTCAACGACGAGACATTCTGTTTATGGCGGAACACGTCTTTGCGTCTCCTGATGTCGCAGTCAGACCCGGTCGGCCCGCATTAAGTGCATTCAGAGTGATTTTTATTATCTGTAAAATGACATTTAAAGGTTGTCCGATGGTTGTATTACAATATGTCACTGAGGGAAATGTTTCCAGACATTTTTTTCTTTCCCCTTCCCCTGACATATTGATTCATGATTTATGAGGACACAGTATTCAGTTTCATCTAACAGCCCAAGAAGCTGCTCATATGTAGTAAGTTTGATTACATGTAACGCGTGGATATGTAAGATGGCTGTGCTGCAGCGCTGCGGCCGTCCGTCTGTGTGCTCTTCATCGTGTAAAAATGTGTTTTTTTCTTTGTTTTGACTGTTTTTTTTCCACTCTGCTGTACAGTTAGTAAAAGTATGCAGCTTCTGTAACCCGACCCCTGTTGGAGGCGCTGCCAGCGTTAATGACGCTAATCAAAAAAAAAAGGGAAAAAACGCAAAGTTTGGCGCCGCAGACAAAAGCAACAAATGGACGGCCCGCTGTCTCCCCGCAACCTTGAGAGAGCAATCAGTGCAATCAGTACCTCTCCCTTGTTATCTGCTCCTCCCCTCTGATAAGTGTAACCTAAAACTTGCAAAGGAACGATCAAGAACAAAGCGTTTTTTTCTTTCCTTTTTTCCCCCCTTCTCTCCCCTCTCTTCGCTTTACATTGATTTTACAAGTCAATCACATTCTCCGCTGACGCCGCAGACAGTGTAGAATGACAATCCCGAGATGTTCTCCCCAATGTTCTGGGAGCTTTTTACATGCTCCCCGCATTCCCCCTTTTTACACACTCAAATGCACCAAACTCGTGAAATTTGGGGCATTTATAGGCAAGTGTGTCTGCGGGGAGGCGGGGGTCAATTAGCTGAGCAGCAAGCGTGTTCGGAGGTATGATGCGAAGTAGTCCTGAAGCGGTTCTGACTCTCTAAGCAGGGGCTACTTATGCATGTTCTGTGCACTGGTGCAGGAAACAAGAAGATGCTGTCTTTCTGTTGCGCTCCACTCAAGGCAACACTCCACACAATTCCTGCCAAATCTCTGCCAAACTGAATAATTCAATCATCCCCTATAGCTGTGGTGGTCCAGCTACCTTTGTGTGCGCAACAATCAAATCAGTGTGGAAACCCGCCGAGTGGTTCTTTCTGAGACACTGAGTAGCT
This sequence comes from Mullus surmuletus, assembly GCA_903171835.1. Taxonomy (NCBI): domain Eukaryota; kingdom Metazoa; phylum Chordata; class Actinopteri; order Syngnathiformes; family Mullidae; genus Mullus; species Mullus surmuletus. Next base: position 268,845 of record CAESWR010000618.1, on the reverse strand, counting down.
CTACAGCCCGGAGATTGTTTTCATTGAAAACAATTCTGTTGATTAAACGAGGCGTGACTGTGGCGCGGGGATCTGAGGAACATCGATTGCTTGTACAATTGTTTGTTCCTTGTTAAAAGTGTGATCTAAAACAGTAGTTGCTGATAGTGTGTGAGGAGCATATGGTTTGCCAGTGTGCCCGCCAGGCAGGTACCGTGTCTCTATCCCCCCCCCACCCCCAACCTATCCCAGTTTTTTTTTTCTCTTTTCCTGGGTGGAGAAATTCACTACGGTCCCTGCCACGGTCCCTGGTGTGAGAATGTGGTTGCTTTGGCACGGCTGCTTGATTTGTTTTGTTGAATTTATGTTGGATAAGCGCAAGCATTATTTAGGCGACACCCACCCTCGCTGTTTCTCCCCGCCCCCTCTTTATTTCCTTTCTTTTTTTTCAAGACAATCACAGGGTTTGGACATTTCGCCCGTGTAATCCCCCTGAACACAGAAAAATACAATGAATAGAAGGCAAAAATTTAATTTGTTTCTTTATTTTTTTCGCTGTTGTTTTTCTTTTCTTTTCTTTTTTTTTTTGCTACACAAGGTTGCCAATGATCCATCTGCATTCCGTCTGGGGGGTGGTGTTGGTGGTGGTGGTGGGGAGGGGGGGGGTTGCATTGAAATTCGTTCCCTCTTTTTATCCTCTTTCGAGGCGGCGTACGCTGGGAAATCTGCGCGGCCATCTATCACACCAGTGGTGACACGCGAACGCGGGCATCAAACCCAGCTGTGTCCCACTGTGGGTCATTGTGAGACAACGGCAGGTGATGTCTTCAATGCTAAATTAGACTACCCCCCCCCCCCACAACAAAAAAAAAATTGATGCAATGTGCTTGGGGGTGTGCTGCATCGCCAGGCAACGCAATCCCAAGTACCACTTCATAGCTTTCGAGTGTTACTCGGAGCGCGCCAGTGGCTGAGTGTAAGAATTAGCTGGGTTTAAGGCCGTTGTGGTGCCAGAACGCCGTCTGCGCGCCAGCCGAAGGTAGGCAGACTGAGCGGCAACAACTTAAGACATCATCCAAGGAGGGCCATGTCTGTTTCCCTCCTTAATCCTGGTAATCCTCGTATAGAATTCTTGATTTGCTTTTGTAAAAGAGATTGGGAGATGATAAGATGCTCGGTCCGCCTCCTTAGAATAGCTGATAATCTGGTTTGAACAGAGGACTCAGGGGGTATTTAGTCTGTCTTAACATTTGCCCAAGCAGATGGAGCTGACGGGGGCGGGTGCAACCTTAGCCTCCGATCCACTCCTCTCTCCTCTGCATCGGTCCACTTCGAGGAAAAAAAAAAAGAAAGAAAGAAGAAGAAGAACAGGAAGGGGGAGAAAAAAGAACAGTGGGATGATAATCAATGTTGTTTATTTTGCTGCTTGACTCTTTAAGTACTTTCATCCAGATTATAGGCTTTTGCAGGGGATAATCGGGAGGCCGCAGACAATTGCCTTTTTCCATCCTGACGGTATCCCCCCACGGACGCTCAGAGAAGGCGGTTTAAAGTAGATGCCGACCCTTAATTCCTGATTAGTCCCGTTGCAAAACCCTGTCAAAATTAACCGGACACTTCTGCTCTAATCGCCACATTTCAAAAGGCGCCACTTCACCCGCCGCGGCAGACGAAACGTATATCTATATACCTGAGAGCGAGGGGCCGTCCCACGTGTGATATCTGCAAGAGGACCTGGTAGCGCCGTGTGGGCCGCAGGGGGTCGTAGGGGGTAACCACTCGCGCTACGACCTCGAAAGCAGGAAGAAAAGCAGTAAAAACGTTGAGTTGCGGACGCACCAGATGCCAAAACACTCATGTAAGCCATGTCTGCGTATTCGCCATTACGTGGTTATTGGGTTCCTAAAGTGGTCCCTCTAACGTTACGCTCCTGGCAGTCTCGGATCTTGGACTGGACACCTGCAACAAAAGCTTTCGTCTAATGAGATCAGCCCATTACCTAATTAGAGCTTTGCATGGCATAAGCGGGACGACAACGGAGAGGAATGCACACAATAACGGACAGTTTAAGCAAAGCGTGAGATGCTTTCTGCTCTTTTTTATTTTTGGGTCTGTGTGTGTGTGCGTGGTTGTGTTCTGTAACAAGGTGTCAAAGCTGTCAGCCCCAACGATCTGGGACCAAAGACGAGCAGGGCTCCCAAAGGCGTCACGCAAACTTCATCTCCATGGCGTCGTCTTCTCCCCGAGACCCGCGAACGCCGCGCTTGGTAACGGCAGCGGCGGCGCGCCGACATCTCTTTGTCGCCAACATAATTAGAGCGCGTCTCTTCACATCAGCCTTTCATGGCGTGCACTGAAAAAAAAAGAAAAAAAAGGAAAGAAAAAAGCCATTAGCCCACCCACCGTTATAGATGGTAAACCGCAAAAAAGCTGGACGCACACTTTGCGGCGGCTGAGCTCCAAGCGATCTAATGACCCGGGATTTTTACCTGCACCCAAAGCGCAAAGTCGCAAACACCCGTAAGCCCATAATTGCCTTTCTTCATCACTTGTGCCGCTTTTGCTCCACAGTTGGTCGCAAGCGCGTCAAGGCTGCATCTGGATCTCAGAAAAAACGTGAGGATAATAGAATCAGGGCATTTTTTTTCCTCCCTCTCTCTCTTTTTTTTCTGAGGAGTCTTCTTAAATAATGCTTGTGATATTCGCTGATGGTCATTAAGAATTCATACGTGTGCTGTCTTCAAAAAGAGCGGCGGCTTGTTCCCCGGGATCGGCCGTGCAGATTGTTACGTGTCAATTCCAGGGCTCCTCCGCCGCTCGCTCCACCGACTTCGCGGGACGTTTTCACGCACCTTTTTTAACAAACCCCCGGAAAAAAAAACAAGAGAGAGACGAGCTAATTTGCAGCTGCTCTTCCTCTGTCTCTTTTAGCGCGGAAAGCGATGAGACAACACATCGGCCCGCTTTCACTACCGTTTTGGTTTAAGCTCCTTCCTTTAGACTAAATACATTTGTAACCGATCCAATGTGATTTAAATAGTCGGACCGGGACGCCTCAATCCCATCTGCTTGTAATCACCTTGTTTTCTATTTTGTTTGACCTCCTTCTCTCTCTAAAAGCCCATGCATACAAATCACACTCATCTTATGCAAGTCTTATTTTATTTTAAGTTTTGCCGTAATTCGGGTTAAATACCTTGTTGTTGCTTTTCCGGCGAGAAGCCAAACATCAAGGTGGGCCACAAATGTACTATAGAGGAATCTGCCTCCCGCATACACCTTTTTCTTGACACATATAGACGGGCACTGGTGGTGATGGAGCACGCATGTGTCGCGGGCCAGAGGTAATGGGCAGCACTTCAGTGAATTGTGCCGACCTTATTGTATTGTGCGGATGATTGTGTTGTGCTCCCTCAGATAATGGCTGTGCCCTACTTTGACTTTGAGGCAGTGACCTGAAATAAGGCACACAAGTGAAATCCGAGCCTGGATGAACCTGGAAGTGATTAAGGTCACCCAGACACACCACATTTGTTTGACCCCCCCTCCGCCGCCCTGCGATGACTCTCATCGACCAGCGTCTGCAAATCCTCCGGGAGTCTTTTGTGGGATTCCTCCTCCATGCAAACACTGGTCGTTGATAACGTGCTTGGGGGGGGAAGAGTGTCAGGATGATTAAATGCACCTATGAGCGCAGACCCTGATTTTTTAGCACGCTATTGTTCTGGGAGGTGCAGGAAAACATGTCGTCGCCTCCTGTACATGACACCCGGGTCTTTAGTTTTGCTGGTACCCAATCAAAGTTCAACTCTTATAGGCTTCGCCTCCCGCGCGGCAGCCATGTTCAGATTTGTGCCAGAAGACTAATATCTTCACGCTTGGCTCGGCCTCATTTGCTTTAGACCGGTCAACAATATGATATACGGTCAGATCGATGCGCGGCGCTGCATGCTGCTACTCATGTGTCCAATATTGCTATGCGCTGGCGATGGGTGCTGACTGCACAAAGGGAGAGTCAGCGAGGTCACAAATAATTCAATGGCGAGTATCAGTGGAGGTGCAAAGTAATGCGGCGCGTCTACGGAGCGATAAGATGAGTAAAGAATTGCACAGAGATGCAAACACGTCCAAGTGCTTTTAAAAAATGCATCCCGTATAAGGGAAAAGAAAAACATCAAGCGAGCGAAGTTGGAGAGCGTGGAGAAAAATATGGTGCAACACTGAATCCTGGACTCAAATTAAACATCATTTTGCGCCTTGATATATTATTTAGCCAGCTGGCTGAGTGACTGCAAAGGCAGAGATTCTGAGCCGGGGTCTCATTGACATGATGCATACATGCCTTAATGCTTGGGGGGAAACACGGATAACATGAGATCATGTCTGCCTCTTGAGGGTGGGATGCACCGAACGAGTGAGCGAGTCTCCGGCTTGTTTTTTTGTGTCTTGCTATTCTGCTGGGGATCAGCACCGCCACAGCCGTGACGCTCAGATAAAAATTACTCTTCCTCTGGTGTGAATGTAAATCAGTGTGTGTGTGTGAGTGTGTGTGTGTGAGGAGGGTGTGTGTATGGGGTGGTGGTGGTGGTGGTGGGAAATAATGAAATAATGAAGTGTGCCTCTGCCTTTTTTTTTTTTTCGAGAGAGACCGTTGGGACTCACTATTTTTAGACACAACAAAGAGATTGCCAGGGGTGTCCAGCCTCCCTGCTTAAGTTATGGAGTTTCATCTGATCGCTTTTGTGCGCCTGCCCGTCAGGAGGCGACCGGGGCCACGTGTTTACCTCCGGTCGCCTGTCGCGTGACGAGCACGGCCGCGTCGAGCTGGCGTCGGCGATGTTTTCCTTAGCCACCTGTATGCTAACCCTGAAAGATGACCCCTCGGGTGCCAGCGGGGAAATGCTTTGTCACTCAGACGAATGCGGCAGATGAATACTCAGCATGATCCCGGGGTATTTGTCATCTGATGTTCTCTTTCTAATGGGTTTACTGCTGAGGATCGTGGTTGGAGAAGGACACAGGAGGGCTCCACCCCAGAAGTCCCTTGAAGGCTCTTTAAAAGGGATCACGTGGGCCCTGACCTCTCGACCCCGGGCGGATTCCAGGAATCTTAATCTCATTGATGCCCAGTTTAAATCTGGCCACATGTTTCTTTTGTTCCTTTTGGGCCGTTGGAGATGTTTTCCCGTTTTAACATCTCCCGTATTCGGGATAGCACAGGGATTCGACCTTGAGAGGGCGGATCTGCCGATGCAGCGAGACTCGATCTTCCTGCTATTTCCTGGCATCCTTGGCAAGGGTGCGCAGGGCCGCGCCGCTGCCATATTTGCCTTTCGGAGATAAAAACGGCGGAGGTCATTTCAAAGACTCGGTGTAATGTGTGTCATGTGGCCATATAGGCTCAGATGCAGATTCCTGGAGTGTGAAAATCCCTCTCTAGTGGGCATCGGTACGGCGTACGGTTTCATAAACACACACACGCGGCTGTTAGAAGTACCTGTACACGTCGGGGTGATTTACTGTGAATGTTACAGCAATGTCTTCATCACACACACTCGCACTCACTCGCACACAAACAACTGTGTGACAGATCTGCAAAGCCATAAATGTTTCTTTAACATCCCGAATCCGAATGCCTCCCAAACTAACTGTCCTTGACGACTGCAGACGCCAAACATAAAAGGCGGTTCATGTCAAGACACACATTCCCCAGCAAAGTGAAGATTCCTGCCTCTTATCTGTTTGATTTTGCACTTAGGGATATTTTTTTTTCTTCTTCTTCCATCGTTCCTTTTCTTCATCTTTTCTCTTCAAACATCGAGTGCCAAAGTCATTTACATGTGCTGGGGGGGCGAGTGGAGTTAAAACACAGACATGCAAACTCTGCTGCTGTCTAGAGGCGGTCGATGAGGAAAATAAGGAGAGGGATGAGTGCAAAGCGGGCGGCGAAGGATGAGTAAAATGAAAGGAAAGAGAAAGGGGAGGGGAAGAGGAGGAGAAGAATGTGGAAAATGAGGACGGTAGGGGGTGAGACCAGTGAAACACAGAGAGGGTAATTCAATTTGACTAAAACTCTGTCGCTTCCTACGACTGGGGGATTGGTCTAACCACCAAAATGAATTAAAATTCATGAACTATTGAGGAGTGAGCTGCGAGCACAAAGAGCAGAGCACCATGCACTTTTTTTTTTTTTCTTAAAGGAGGATATTATTTTTTTTCTAATTATAAATAAATGAAGCTATTAGTTTACCTTAAATTAAAAGCAGACGGGTTCCCACAGAGATATCCGATCCCATGTGTAACTCATTTAAGACTGATTTGGGCCCCTATTGAGCCGGCAGGAGGACTGAAATCAGGATCTCCACTGCACGCCATTGTCTAACTCCTGCTGGCTCGGTGCCCTTTCTTCTGCTCGAAACCCCCGGCTGAAGTTTCCTCCGCCATCTCTGCGAGACCGACTTCTGACGCGCGAAACCCGACAATGTAATCTCAGATTTATGAAGAACACAAGGAGCCCCATTGTTAGTAATTCCTCCCAAACCGGCTGAATCAAAAGAAAAGAAGAAGAAAGAAAAAAAAATCTGGGGTTTGACTTCCATCCATCCGCAATATAAATAACTAATTTATCAATTGTGCTTAAAGAGGCATACAATGGGCAGAACAGAGAACATTGTGTAGCTGGGATAATCCCTTAGAAGATTTATCCTGATGTTGCCTTGAGGGGAATAGCGGGAGCAAGATCCCATTTCCTCCCGCGCCGTCGCTCTATTCTCAGGATGCGCGCTTGCTATCGCGGTTCCCAATCGGCGCCGTTTAGCTGCATCGTGTCGCCTTCTTTGATATTCCGGCTAATCCGTCAAGTGAGGAGATTCCGCATGAGATTACGGCGGTCCGATGAACTTCTAATGATACGCCGCTAATGTCTGCGGGACCCCGAGGCGGTTCCTTGATGCACTTATTTATTTATTTATTTTTACACAAAGACGATTGAATGCGCGTGTTTGTTTGTTTGTTTGTTTGTTTGTCTGTCTGGTTGTATTCATCTCGCATGTGGGCAACTTTTGACTGTTACCCGATAGCGGGAGCGTTTCCGATACAACCCGGCGGCTCCCCTCCAGCTACTCTCGGGAGGCACTGTGGGTGTTTTTTTATNNTTTTAAGTAGAAGGGGGGGGGAGAAAAAAAAACAATAGTGTGCCAGCAGTGGAAGGAAAATTCAGTTCCGAGACACCTGACTCCACATTCAGATGGAATGGAGTCCTAATTGCGACGTCGAGACCGAGCCAAAGAGTGACCACCAACTTGAGTTACTCCAGCCGACGACTTGATCTATAGGCGGAACTCTCAACAAACAGCCCACTAATTGCACTTTGGGACAGCCTGACACATTTGTTTTTTAACCCAAGGTGAGCAGCGTTGCTTGGCAACAAAGCAAACAAGCCCTGGCATAAATTTGGATAACATCTGTTTTCAGTTCATGAATTCCGGGAGCATTCTGTATGTGCAATTACTCGAACCAATCGCACGCAAAAGCCTTTTTCAATCGGGCCTCCTTGAGTGCTGTCACTAGTTATTACGGCGCGTGCTATTTAGCAGAAGTGCATTTGCAGTTTGAAGAGGCATCCCAAGATATTAGTGGCATCTAATTGCATTACCTGGAGGAGACTGATGGCGCCAGTTAAAACGACTGGCCTCAGTTCATGCCGTGTTGAAGGCAAGTGCTCCTTTACAGGTTATACGTCATGTTTCTGACTGGAATCTTTTGCCGACTAAGGACTTTTCTGACGGCCCGGAGCCTCGGCCCACCACGCCAAACGCCCCCAATTCCCCAAGCAATCGTGCATCTTAGCATTAATCCACTTTCGTCCATGAGAAAACGGAAAACAATGACAGAATGATAATGGGAGCTAATGCAGCCAAATTTTGATTGCACAAGTCAGATTCATTCTCATTAACTTGTTCTGAATTGATTCATGCGTGCGCGGCGTGTTTACCCAGCAATAGTGTAAAACGTCCCAGCAGTGCAATCCATATTCAAGCAGGCCAGCTGCAAGGCTCTCTGCAGCGCTTGTCCATTAAAACGCAGAAAAAGCCACTTTTTTTCCTTTTTTTTTTGGAGACTTTCATCAGCCTGCTGCTTCTGGGGGGAAAAAAAAGAAGAAAAAGATAGAAAGAAAATCGCTTGAAATCTTAAGAGTCGGCCACGTCGTGCCGTCCTCGCCAAACTGACAAAAAAACGCATTTGGGAAGACGTAACTCGGAGCCGGGGGGTGAACCTCGATGACTAAGAGGCGAGGGCTGCGGAGTGACCCTCGCGGGATGTGTCTGCCGCAGCCCTCCTGTTTTTCCACACAGAGATTTAGTGGGGGGCTGGAGGGTTGGGGGGGGGGGCTTTTACCTCACAGTCCTCGCGAGGTCCGGGGGGACTCTCATCTTGGGAATAGAACGCCAGTTTTATCGAGCAGGGAGTGGCAGCGGAGAGAGACGAGGGCCCTCAGAGACGCCGAGATGTTTTCCATATTAAACTGCAGAGGGAGACAGGCGGAGGAGCTCGCCCGCCTTTCATTTTCTGCATCTTAACGCGGCGTAATTATGGAAAGTGTGACATATCTATCTCCGCTGTTGGTCAGAGATTTCATCCCTTTATTTTTTGCAATCACCCTCCCTCCACTCATTCCATTTACACTCCCCCTCTTTCCCCTCCCTGTGCACCTCACCCCTCACTAATTCCCAAACTCTATCTCCTCCCTTTTTCTGCATCACTTCCTGCCGAGAGTAAAATGTTTATGGCCATTTATAGTCACATTAATATGAGAGAAGAATGTGAGGTGATAAATCGCGTTCTTTCTCCCAATGAGCCATAAGGAACGGCGATAAAAACAACTTTTTCTTTTGTTGTGCGCCGTTGTGGAGGGTGGGGAAGGGAAGGGAAAAAAAGCTGTGTTTGAAGTTCAGATTAGTCTTCGGGGAGTCCTACCTATTGGGACTGTTAACCTTTAGCCATTCAGCTATAAAGCAAGTGAGTTCCATTAAAATACATAATGCATGAAGTGCCGAGATTGCATGCCATTGATCAGCACTTGAATAAATTGAGTTGAAATCCTATTAACATAACCAGTTACACATAAAGTGAGATGAATAAAGTGCAGCGTAACACCTGCAAAAAATTAGCCACCATCAGGCAGGGTTTTGTGATGGCTGAAGTGGTCAGGCTAACTGAAGGCAATTTAGAAATAAACATTAATGAGCTGTAATTCCGGCTATTTGTGCGATGACTTGCTGCTGCGTACCCTTCCCTTGTCCTACCGCTGCGGTTTTCTACTCCGAGGACCATTACAAATATTAATGCGGGGGTTTTTGTACAAGGCCCATTTGTACATCAAACACCCCTCTGGCCCTTTTTTGTCGACCCGTGCTGCGACCGCTCCTTCGATCTTCATTTATCAGCGTCAGGCCGCGTTTGTTTTCGCGCCTCGTCTTCCTCGCGCGTGTCTGTGAATAACTGCAAACTGATAAAGCGTTCCTCCTTTTTGGCACATGACAAACAGTCGGGCCTCGGAGGCAGCGTCTTTGACTTATGTCTGCATCGCTGACCGCCCCTCCTCCCCCGGCGACCGCACTGCACTCTCAGGCGTAAAGCCCACCCACCCCCCCAACTCCTTCCTCTTAAAGCAATTAAGGGTTAACCTGTCATTTTGACAGGTTGCTTCCGTCCCTCTGAAAGTCTTTGCGGGGTTAACACGCCGCGCCGTTACACAAAAAATGTTTTGCTGCCTTTAATCCCCCACTGCACCCCCGCTTTTACCCCCTCCTCCCCGCGTCAGGAATAATTAGGCCAATTAATTCAGGTGGGTACCCAGGACAACATATGTGTTTTTAGATTAGCAGCGGAGGAGGCTCTGTCACTTGACCCCGTGCAGACTGGGAGATGACCCAAATTAAAGTGTGCTTCCTCCCCGCCCATGCGGCTGTCAGAAAGCCCCCCACCACCACCATCGCCCCCACTCCCACCCGACCCCGCCTCTCCCACCTCACCCTTTTCGGTGTCGTGCCAGCCTCCCCCGACAACAATGCCAGGGAGCGCCTGCCAATGGCGGCGGCTCCTTAATGAAAAAGTAATTGTGACTGTGACTCGCATGCATCAGCTGCTCTTCCTGTCCTCTTGTGTTCGGCGCGGAGCGGAGATCCGGCCCTGTAATTTCATTAATGCTCAGCGTCACAGCCCGCCGCAAAAAA
>CAESWR010000618.1:244319-255020 GCA_903171835.1 Mullus surmuletus | reverse complement strand
AAAAAATAAAAATCTCGCTAATTTAAATAATTGACATTATACATGCTGCGTTGAATAAATAATTAAATAAATAAATAACACCTCTGGATCATAGCTCGTGGTTCTCATTAGAAGGCAAGCTGTGCAACTTCATGCTCGGGAATGAAAGTCAAGTGAAGCAATTGCAATAATTACAGCGGCAAGAGAAGTGTTGGGGAAGGGCGGGGGCTTAACGAAAGCCAACGAGGAAGGAGGCGCTGGCTGTCTACAGGTGCCTCTGATTAAGGGTAATCTGGGCAGCCCTCCTCCCCCTTTTTTTTTTTTTCCCTTCCTTTCCCTCTCTCTTATATCTGCAACGAGCCCTGCTGCTGCCTCTGGATGCCTCGAGCTCGGCGGCTGCCTGGCGTAATGAGCTCCACAGCCGCAGAGAGGATGCCCCGCAGGACGGTCCCTACAGAGCCATAATGAGCACTCCAGTGTGCCAATTCGTGCTCCCCACCAAGAGCCCCCCCCTAAGCCCCGCTGCCTCCCCTCAGACACGCTTAGGCGCAACTTGTTTCGCCAACACACACACACACACACAAAACGGTTCCACGGCCGAACTCTGCTTAAAATGTTTGCCGTGACGTCCCCACCCGCACAGTCAACGTGTGTGTGTGTGTGTGGGGGGGGGACACCCCCCACCCCCTTCCCCTGAAGGAGTCCAAGCCTTGGCATCAATCACTTTACATGGAGAGGCGGCGGAGGCGGCACCCGCCACGGATTGAGTTGCAGCTGAAGATAGAGGGGAAGCACGAGACGGCGAGCGGCGGGATGGAGTGGCGGCTGAAGAGCGAGAAGTAGCCGGGGATAGAGGGGGAGTAAATGATGGTGCGGCGGGATGGAGGGAGAGGTAACTGACAGACGGAGCGAGCGGCGGAGAGGTGGCCCGAGATGAATTGTACACCGAGAGATGTAGTGGGAAAGACGGAGGGAGAGATAAAGAGAGAGAGAGAGTCCAAGGTGAGCGGAGGTGAGCTAGTGGAGTCTTTTGCCAAACAGCCGTCCCTCCGCCGGTGCCGAGGAGGATCCGTGTGTTTAAGCAACCACCGCTGTGCCTCTGCTCTCTTAAAACAACCAGGAGGTGGGTGAGAGCATCGAAGGGCCTGACCGCTGAGCAGCGCTTTGAAGCCGCTTCACGCTGGGAGAAGCTGTATTGGATTTAGACAGACTGCCTTTTTTTTTAAAAGAGAAGGGAGGGGGAAAAAAGAAGATGGAAAGAGAAAAGCAGAAGGATGGGGGGGGGATTAAAAGGACTGAAAGCTTTACATGCCACATACATGTGTTTTTCCTCATCAATATTTATCACAGTTTGGGAGATTTGCATAACAATGAGCATTTTTCATAAGCCTGATAGCGAGATGGCAATCATGAGCATGGCGTGGCATTCATTAGGATTATTCGCCATCGTTAACTGCGGTCACGAGCATTTCTTTACAGTTTGGAGTGATTCCATCTGTCTCTTCCTGTCTTTTGCATAAAAAAGACACGCACACACACAAAAACAAACCACATTAAGCAGCGTGTCTTCAGTCATGTTTGCATGCAAGCTTGTGTGTGTCTGTGTGTGTTCTTGGATTTGTGTGAAGTCCAGGAATAAAAAAATCGTCTTTCATGTGTGATGCATTTATTCAGCGGTGCAGCAGCCATACAACCCCCCCCCCCCCCACCCCTACAAATGTTAGTATTATGTTGGCTAACATGGTATTTTGAAACCGGAATCTCATGCCTCCTCAATGGCGTGCCGGCATACATATTTATGCGCTGAGAAGGCGCTCTTGGAAGACCAGCCAGCGTGCGGTGCGGCTGTCTACTGATACGCAGCAGATTGAGATGAACCAGGAACTTTTTCAGCACTACAGTAGCTACGTAGTCGGCATCTGAGCGGATTAACGCGGCGGGAAGGATTGGCTGATGTGTCTCATTTTAATTGCCGTAGTTTTTTTTTCTTTTTTTAAAATGACTTGTCGTCGCTCTTCTTTCTTGAACAGAACTTCGGCGGCGCCCAAAAAACTGTCTTTTCAGAAAATGGTTCCATCTGGGAATAAGGATTACATTATTATTGTTATTATTATCTTCCGAGGGATTAGGGATTTGTCTCAACCAGTGAGTGTTGCCCCTGCGAGGAGTAAGTCGTAACACAGCGTCACGCGGCCTATTGTTCAGATCCTGACAATATAAAAAAGGAAGAGGAAAAAAAAAACGACTTGACACTAAGTCCTGGCAAAGGAGACGTTTACATCCTCGGTACAAGGGCGCTGGGGTGTTTTAATGGCAGCGCGTCGTGCTATTGAGATCCGGGAAGAGCGAGATCACCTGCTTCCCCAAAGAGGATCGAAGTGCAGCGGCAAAGCTTTATCTGGGCCTTGTGTGTGTTGAGGATCCAACTCTGACCACCCGAACCCGCGGCAGCAGGACTTTATAAAAGTTAATAATCAGAGACACAACCAAATTAAAGTTGTGAATTGTGGGTAGAGTCCCCTTATTTCCTCTCTTACTCGATTATGTGCTGCAATAGTGTTGTAGTCGAGACCGCGCAAGCCGAGACCGAGACTTTACCAAGAACAGGGCTGAAATAAGGTGATCCCCAAAAAAGATTTATTTTATTTTTATTTTAAAGAGGCAGCAAAAAAAATTCAGAGCATCTGCATTATTTTCAACAAAGCAGCACAATGCAACCAACTAACAAAGGTAATTATTTGGGGTTCATTGTACAGAAAATGGGTCTTTTTCTTGACTAAAGAGCCCAGAGTTCATGTTGCTTGGTGCATCTGCAGCTATTTCCACTCATTTCAAGTTTTTGAGGTTTTTTTTAGGTCTATACGTCTAAATTAGATGTGGGTTTGTCAGGTGAATGCGGCTTCTAAGTTGACTGAAATCAGATGTGGACATTTAATAAGGAGGCAGAGACTGCAACTTGGGGGAAATAATCAATCTCCCGATGATTGGAAGTGATTGGTTGTTGGCAGTGGTGGTCTCCAACGGCCCTGAGTTTGGCCCAAAGACTTATTGCTTCCTCCTAAACTATGCTTTAGCCATGGGCGTAACATAAATGCCGACTGTGGTGTAATTATGACAAATGTGGTCGTCTGTGAGGTCAGTGAACATCAAAGGTTTGGCCCACACTGAGATTTTTCATGATAAATGCACAACTTTATCCTGGAATTTTCCAGTTTTTTTCCCTCTCTGAGTAGTAATCCTCTGCCCATTGTTGCATTTTTTTATTCTGTCTTCCATAAAATATCTCTAATACTCAGTCTTAGGAATCAGCCGGCACTAAGTGTTTGACTTATAAGCTGCGCGCCTCGTCGTGACCATGACATGGACAACACACTCAGGGAAGCTGCTTACCAAAGGACAATTTTGACATTTTGTTTCCCCCCCGATAATCCCTTTTGTAACATCACATGTACTCAGACATCAGAGAGTGTTTGCAGTGCAGGGTATCGCCTCCGCCGCCCGGAGGAGGAGCCGTAAGATAAATGGTTAAGACTGCATTCGGTCCGTGAGAATCTGGTAAAAACCTACAGAAAATTGGTATCGTTTCTCGTCCTCAGATGTGTCACTTGGCTCGGGCGTAACGTAAACAGAGGGGGGATTGGGGGGACGTCGCCACTACAAAGTGCTGCCCATGGCCACAATTGACCTTTGGGGTTCTGATCCCTTAATGTGTTTCTGTGTGCTGGCGCAGATAAAGCCTTCCTTGGCCTCTGTTTGAATCTATAAAGCCCCCTCCACGCCAAAGATGCCGCTAATGCCGGGCGAGAGACACAAATATCTCGGCGGCTCCTCGGCCGTAACCTCTGCCTCCGTCATCGATAGCTCTAATAGGTGTTCAGAAGGCCGAGCGCGCGTGTCTCGGTTTGATAGCCCGCCGATGTCTTTCACAGAAAATAGGCTCTGTGTGTGTGTGTGTGTGTGTGTGTGTGTGTGTCTGTGTGTGTAGAGAGTAGGGGGGAGGCGGAACGGAAGCCAGACCGCAATTTCCTACCACAGGTCCGCAGAGGAGGGTCCGGACTCCCTCGGAAACAAGAACATCTATTCTAAACCAATGTGGGTGTACATTTGTAATAACCTAGATTTGCATAATTTATATTCGTCCACATGGTAATGGAATAAAGAAATTGTTATTCCACATGCTGGGTGAGAACGCCCTGGATTGGCCGGGCCCGGGGAGCACGGGGGGCCAGGGGACCAGGGGGGCGGGGAGCTGTGGCTTCCCTGTCCGACACCAGTTATCGACCATGACTTTAAGTCGGGATTCCACTTTAAATGATTCCTGCAATTGTTTTTTTTTTTTCTTCCTAAAATGCCTAAAGCCTCTTTAAATTCACTTCTCAATTGAAATGCTCTGACCTTAAACTTAAACGGAGAGCGAATAAACACGCAATCCTTGCGCTGTGTTGAATCTATATCCCCAAAAAAAAAAGAAATCCCTCTTTATGGAGGATTAACCTACTGGCCGGTTTCTTTGTTGTAAAGTGATTTACGAGACCCGGGACTCCGGCGCCCCTAGTGGTAGAGTCAGGGTTTTTGGTTCAAGTTGGAAAGAGCAGGTGGAGTAGCCGTCCGGTCCCATCTGATCCACCGTGTTGAAACACTGAACTTCTTACAAAATTGTCAAATAGCTCCTGATGAAGCGGTTGGCGGTTGGCGGCTGCGGCCGGCGCGTGACTCACCGGATGAGGCAACAGGCGCGCAATGTAAAGAAGCTGTGATGTATGAACACGCGCACATAGCCCGCCTCCGTGCCGGGTGCGTTGGGAGGGAGATGATTGGCTGGCTATTGAGATTTAACACCACAGTCTCTGCATGGTATTCAATAATCCCCTTTTAATCTAATCAGTTTAGGACAAAAATAAAATCCTATTCCATAACGACAAACTTGCAAGATTAACAGGATCAAAGCCGAGGAACACAAAATCTCCGTGCTCATTGACAATCAGATTGAGGGGTTAATAAAGGTGAAAAATGTGATATATTTCATGCATTATTTGGAACGTAGCTGCTTGTAGGTGGCAGATGGGATCTTGCCGCAATAAACATTTTATACTTGTTTGTTTTTTATATATAATAATTTAAAAGAGTTAAATCGATAGGTGCGTCTGTAGCTTAGAAATATTTGTAAAGGCCATTGCCCGGCCGGGAGCCGACTGCGACGCCGTGTGAAAAATAAAAACACGGAATACAAATAGTGAATCATGGTCAGACGCGGCAAACGTGTCCTTTGAAGGACGGCAACCCATGAACGCAACACAGGCAGCTGCACCCCTCCTCTTCCTCATCTCCCCTCCCTGCCTTTTGCAGTGGAGCTTCGGCGCCCGATGCCGTTGGGCCAGGAAACAATCTCCGCCGAGGTTTAACACAACCAATGAGATTATTTCTGCTTGCATAGCAGCTCTCTCTATGAGAAATATTTGTGTAGCTAAAACCCCAATCTGCCTACATGTCCAGCTCATGTGTGGCCGCGAACTCCCCAGACGGATAGAGGAAGGAGGGGAGGGGAGGGGGGCTTTCTGTCTACTTGAGGTGTGGAACACATGCCTGGAACAACTGGTGCCATGGGGAGGGGCTGCGGGAGGGGGAATGGCACACAGCTGGTTTGATTGGGCTCTGGCCTTAATCGCCGGCGTCTCTGCCATCAGAGCTCAAGGAGCAGCCGCACACACGTCTGCGGCGCCCGTACAAGGGAAACTGATTGAAGCCTTCCAGATTCGTTCCCAATCAAACCCGGAATCACGCTCAGACAGATAATAGGCCGGTGTTTGCGAGATCCGTATAGGTGTCAAATGAGAAAGCAGGAGCGGGAGGCATTCAAAGAGCTACTTCAAGCCCCCCCTTTCCTACCACCACCACCACCGCCGCCAGCAGCAGCAGCAGCAGCTCGCCGGCAAATGAAGGGGGTCTATTTTCAGGGAGCTGATTGTGGGGGTGAGGGATGGTGGGTGACAGTGCGTGCGCTAAAGATAAAAACACGCGCCGCTGTGGAAATGCATTATCCACGCGCGGTTTAATCCCAAACGCGGCCGCGGAAGGCTTAAAAACAATGAGGTCTGAGAGGTCGATTTGGAGCACCTCTGCTGGGGAGGCAAGGGGAAGGGGGGCGGGGGGGTTGGGGGCCTCATCAAAACAGAGCAGCCTCTCTGTAATTTGACAAACACAATGTGATAAGCATACGTTTGCCGTTTTTACCCCCCAGCCAGCCCTTTACCTCTAAAAAAAATGTCTGTCTCAGCAGTCGGGCCGAGCCCACCAAGACGAAGGGCAGCCAGTTTGACTCGATGAGATGGCATTTGTTTTCACTTATCAAAATTAAGTTTTGCCTGACCGTGAGATGCAGTCAATAACAACGTGCAGCTAATGTAATTTTGAATACACTTAATGCTCTGCTCAGCCGACTAGAGAGAACGCGGCGGCAAATTGGTCGACTGCCGCTGATAAGCCGAACAGGCAAAGTGGCATCCAAGAATTTGAATGAGGGCATTAATGGTTGTTTAAAACAGGAATAATGAAGTGACAATGGCGGCGCTGGTGGAAGCGTTGCGTCGCCTCCCCGCTTTTGAGGGGGGACGGACGTTTTGCAGATGGAGGAAAATTGTAGCTTACAAGTAGATCAACAGAGGGCTAATTGGTCAGAGGGAAACTCAAAGGCCGCTCTTAATCTTTCTGACACGCACACAGACGCGATCACGGCGCGTTTTTGCACACGAGCACAAAGCAAATAAATAAATAAATAAATAAACAAACAAACAACAACAACATCGCAAAGTAGATGAGCCGCGCTCTGTGTCGAATTGAAAGCATCTGCAACGCCAGTTACTCGCTGCCATGTAGGCGTGCATCAGCCGGCAGAAGCGGCTGCTCGGCGTCCCAGGGTGGCTCGCGTAACACTTGGCCTGCTCCCTCGCCACCGCCTGGATCAGAGAGGCCCACTGCTATCATCCAGGCACTGGCAGCGCCGAGGCCGGGCTTAGAATGACAAATTGGTTAGAGGGAGCGAGCGGCGAGAGCGAGCCAAGAAATATACTTTGAAGAGAGAAATGCATTCCGCATCGTGACAAGTGCGGCACATTATATGGTCAAGAGTCCGACTCCCGCCACGCCGATTGATCCGGATCCCAAAGACTCATAAATGAGGCAAGGCTCTTCTCATCAAGACAATGCCAAAGTATTTATCTTAGAAAGTCACCCAAAATATTACTGGATTAGAGGGCTTTTCAGCTCGCAGTCTCTCGTCTCGTGGCCTCAATTTGGTGGAAAAAATAAATAAACCAATGAGAAAATGCCACTCCAAATCACCGCGGTGACGGTGATTATGCAGCGTTTGCATGTTGGGTCACGTTAAGGCGTCTACGATGTGGCGAGATTCGCAAATGTACCATCCTGCTTTCATCAGTCTGTGAACAAATTAGCATTTTTACACTTTCAAATTGCATGCAGATGATATGCCAATCATTCCCATTAACTTCTGCGAGGAACAGATGTGTCTCGGTAACATACATCAACTTTCAGTGGCAATGTCGGTTTATTTGTATCACACCTCTCACACTGCGGAATGAATCCCTACCCTCAGTCTCAATCTGCTCCGAGGTGTCTGCTATTTTGAAGTTTTTAACGCCAAGAGCGGTGCAAACTAAAGCTGGTTTTATGATGAGTCAAAGTGAGAGTGAATATCAATAAAGAAAAAGCTCTTGAACGCATCAAAAAGGCTAAAAACAACTATGTTTATTTGAGATATTTTAATGTGTAACCAGAGAAATATATTTGATAATTTACCTTAAAACCACTTCGTTCGCCTTATTTCAAGTCAGATATCAGCCACTGAGAGTGTGTGTGTCGAAGAGGAGGAGGAGGACGACGTGATAAAGGTCTTTCAAGGCACCGTGCTACGTCACCGTGTTGTTACTACCGTGGAGAGCCCCCTAGTGGCAGGAAGTCAGCTAATTGGTCTTTACAGATTGCCGCAACCCTGTTGGAGGGTTGACTGTCTCGGCTGCCAAAGTCCAGCGTGTGTGTATGTGTGTGTGCCGCCCCCGCCCCCACTCGGATTTTACGGCTAAATATAGACATTATCTTATCTACTCGCGGCTCCGGTCATCAGGATCGGCGGCTCACCTGCACGCAAAACGGGACTTTGGCATAAGGCCGAGGCGGCGTTGTTTGTACACAGACGGGCCGAGGCGGTGGCTTTTTTTAAACATTGAGTCATATCCCACTAGACACAAGGAGGCTTTCTATAAAGGGGGGGTGGGGAGCATCTAGTCGAGTAATTAAGGCAATTACAGAAAAGGCAAAAGTTCATGTTGTCCCACTATGCGAGAATGATTCTCATTGATGAATTATTGATTTGGAATACATTAGTCATTTGACCAGTTCAGCAAACCAAAGATTTCCGAATTCTGTGCAGCATCTGGGGCTTGGATGGGTAGGGGATATTCAAATTAAACACGCATGTTTGGAACTGAATGTTTAGGCTCTTTGACTATGTGCGTTTTTTGCAAGATGGTTTTTGGGGTCAAACGTAAAGAAAAATAAAAACCAATTCGCACCCACTGAAGACCATGGAATATTGCAAGAAAATAGAAACACTGTGACCTTTTTTTTTTCCAAAGAAAAGAAGAAAAAAAACGCAGGGGGCATAGAATTGATACTTAAACCTCTGCTGAGGCGCGTTCGTAGGCTCTATTGCTCAATTTCAAACAGTATCAGCCTGTGAAATGTTATTCTCGTGTCCCATTTCTTTGAGGTATCAGGTTTCTGAAAGCAAACTCTCCTAATACAGTCGTAGCCGCCGTATAGAAAATAAAAACAATATTAAGCTTCCTCGACATATTTTAGATTATCATAAAACCCGCAGAGTATGAAATCCCGGCCTTGTTAATCCACAGCAATATTGCACTTGTCAAAACAATCCGTGGCAGCAGAGACTGCGCGGAATTGCAGTGAAAGGAAGAGGAGGGAGCTCTAAATCTCCAGCGAGTGCCGAGCGGAGGTCTGGTCCGGCTGTCTGGGATGCGCCGGTCCACCCTGAGAGTGAAGTGATTTAAAAATAAATGAATAAAAAATTGAAAAAAATAAATAAACCTGGCTCTTTTACATACTTTATGCAGACATCGAATCACGCAACACATTTCTCTGCGATTTTGAAATGCAGTGAATATCCCCGCGTCTTTCAGCCGTGGCCATTTGGAAGAGCGGTGGTCCTTGTGTATTAAGTTTGTTCTAAACGTGGCGGCTTTGTGGGTTGTAATTACATTGTTTTTCTGCAGGCTTGTTGGCACCTTGGTCAAAGGCAAGCTCCCGTGTGCCTCTGGACTCCCTCTCATGTAAATTAGGGCCCTCTTCCCTTTGCCAAAGCAATCATGACATTGCACTGGTGCAACGCTAGGTCTGCAAATAAGCCATGTCAGACGCACACGCACACACAAGACACCAGATGTTACCCCCTCCGACCCGCCCGCCCGCCCGCCCGCCCGCCTGCCCCTCCTCTCTCTTACAGCAAACTGCAAAGCACCGTTACCAGTTGGCATCTCCAGAATTTTGGTTTTGAAGTTGTGGAGTATTTTACTTTTGTTGTCAAATTGCTTTGCAAATGAGGCCCGCCCTGGCACCATTTCAAAGAGCTGGTGCTATATGTGTGGCTTCCTCCAGGCGCTGGTTTCTGAACCCTCATCATTCCGTATGCATATGCGCGGCGCGCGCTAAGCTCACATGGAAGGCTAGATAAACATGCCAAGCTGGGAGGAAGATGGAAAGCGGGATGCTTACGTCTTGTCAGCTTGTCTGCGTCGCTGCTTGTGTGTTCTTCAGCTTGACTGACACGCTCTATCTAATAACATGGCAGGTAGACAGTATGAAAGCCTTGTAGGGCTTTTTCTTACCCATTAAAATGATATTCAATCATTTTTTGATGGGCTTTTTTCCCCTTCATGCCCCCCCCCCCCCACACCGACACCCAACCACGCCTCACATCCGTCCAAAGGTTCAAGTGCCACCGCTAGTGAAAGAATTTTGAGTCGCTTGAAGCCACATCAAAATAATTGTTTTGATATGTCCTGTTTTTGTCTTGGCGCTGACATTAATGGGGGGTGATCGCACAATGAGGATGAAGAACAGATTTTTTGAGGTATGCCGACTAAATGCGAGCCACGGATCCCCTGGCTTGCAATTACAGGCTTTTCAGTCTGGGCATCGCGAAAAAAGCCTCTGCGATACAAGCATTGCACATATTGCGTGTCCCTTTGGTTGCGTGTCCAAGTCTACGGCTAAATAATAATAATAATGCTAACGCGGAGACAGAGCCTCAAAATAGCTCCAAGGCTCGGAGGGAGCTAATAGAAGGCGGCAGGGCGCAGTGGCGGCGGGTTTGGTTGGCATCTGAAAAGCGACTTCTTTTTAAACATTGTTTCCGTCACAACCTACAAACAGGTAAAAAACTGGAACATCTACATTGTCCTATCTACGTTGTCAGAATACGGCAGCGTCTTCGTGTGACGCACGGATTTACCGCCGATTTACCGTTGGCGCGGCGGCGGTGGCGGCGACGCTACGAGCACGATCTCCTTCATCGCTGTATTACAAATATATGTGTTTTCCTCTTGTTACATTCTTCTCCTTTTGCCGCCTGTCAAGAGCTCCTCTCACGCTGCGGAGAACCATCAAGCAAAAAAAAAAAAAAAAAAA
>CAESWR010000618.1:229806-242705 GCA_903171835.1 Mullus surmuletus | reverse complement strand
GGGGGGGGGGGGGGAGTCTTCTTGCCCGCCCCCCCACCCACTTCCTCAAGAATATAACTCATGTTTATTTGTCACATCAATTAAATAATGTCGTCGTTGTATATCCGAGTCAATCTGTGGGGAAAATTTTGTCTGCTAATTCCATCGTCCCAGCAAGTCCCGCTCATTCATCTATATTTCATGACCGGGGTGTTTATGCTGCAGTGAAAGACGGCTGTTTTTTCTTCTCCTTTTTTTTCCCCCCCTTCTTCCCTCCTCCTCCTCCTCCTCCTCCTCACTCTCTGTGTGTCTCAGCTGGGTCGGTTAGCGAGGTGTTCTCCTTCTATGTGATAAAATATAGATGTTAAGAGTCAGGAGAGTTGAGTGTCTCATCTGTCCCGGCGATACCATAAGGCAGCCATTAATAAAGTCAGGGAGCATCAGACACGCCGCCGCTTCGTAATTGGATGTGAGGGCAGAACCGCTCGGAAATCAACAGGGTCTTCCCAGGAGGCGGACGCTTGCTTCCTCACCCAGGGAAGTTTGTCCGCGCCCCCGCCCCCTCCCCCCCCACCCCCCGCCACGGTTCGCCTCACCCGTTTTATTTCTCGTGGAGGTCATTTCAAGTTCTTTTTTTTTCTCCTTTCTTCTCTTTCTATCCATGACAGAGTTGCGAGTATGCAAATACTTTGGATCTTTGCATAATCACGAGCAGCAGGACCATCTGTTGTTGGCTTGTTGACTTACCTTGCGTTTGCTTTTTAATGGTGTTTTCTTGTATCTGAGTGATGTACTGGTGTATTAACAATGTGATAATCATTTAACCTCTAAAAAAAAAAAAAGAGGAAAAGACTGAGTGTAAAAAAAAAAAACAACAACGCACTCAGCCGCGCCAGTAAAAGTCTGAGCATATGCTCGGTGAAATCTTCCGACAAAAAGGGATTTATAATCTTTGCGATGGGATAAAAATAAGAGGAAACTCGAAAGCAACAACAGAATACATCACAGCAGCCGTTCACACAAGCAGGGGTTATGATAAGATGATATTGTCATGATAAAGGTTTAAAGTGCGGCTGTCAGCGTGAGCTCGGGTCTGGGATTAGTGGGTGGAAAAGACCTGCCGCTTGTTGATTCAGAGTCACTTAACCCCACTAAGTTATGTTGTGCAAAAATGCTAATGGAAGAGAGCGAGGAAATAAGCAGCAACTTCTGTCACTGAAGATTTGCAGGGAGATGCCCTCCACGGAAAACACGTCCCTGATAATGTGTTTTTCTTGTAGAACCCGAGCCAGACACCGGAGAAGTCTTTTAGCTCGCCGCCCCCCATTTGTCCACATAAGGTAAGATCCCGCTCGCTCTCAGGCAAAGGGACAAACAACATTTGGTGGAGTCACTGCCTATTATTTTAAGCATGTAATTAGTTGGTGCATCTCATTCCAGAGCATGTCAGAGGCTACCTCGGGCTCCCTCATAGCCCCTTTTCCATTCTTTTTTTTTTTTAATTAGATATTTTAAAAATAATTTCCCAGTTTAAGCTGATTATAAGAATTTTTTAGAGAGTATTTGGAAAAAAGAAACAAAAAAGCTTCTTGAAAACCAGTCGCAGCTCTCCGACGGGAGCACCAGATTTATTCCATGCTAATGACTTCTCCACACATGCAGTGGAAGTCGTCGCCTCACTCCGGCGGCCCAGAGTTGCCTCAACACTCCGACCCGAGTAACTTTTCCACCCTTTCGACTCCGCATGCCACTCCGCAGACGTGATAATGTGTTATGCAGTGAAATTCACACAATTTCACTTCACTTAGCACCAAACGTGTCAAAATTGCTCGTGTCCTTTTCTGGATGAATGGCTGGTATGGCGAGGAGTTTTGCAGGAGTGGACCTCGGTTAGAAAAAAAAGAAAGAAAGAAAGGAGAAAGATAATCCAGAGGCCGGTGAAGCTGTCAGACAGGCTGTCATCAACTGTTCGAAGCGTGACGCCGCGCCACATTGCTAATGCACAGGAAATGACTTTGGCGGCCGGAGGCGGTGTAAAAACAGGCCAGTACATCACAAGTAACCCCCCCCTTGTCACTTTCAACAACTTTTTTTGGAGGGTTATCTATTTCCCCGTTCGGCCTCCGCTTCATAAGCGTTGAGGTGCTGTAGCTCTTCTTCTTCGGTGGTGCTACGCCCAGGTCTCTTACTCACACCGGCGGGGTTTCTCGCTCCGCCTTTTTTACACAGCTGATCGGTGGGGGCTGATGTAACAGGGGAACACCACATTGGGGGGGCGGGGGGGGGGTATTCATGTTTTAGCTGTTAGCAGCAGAACATAATCTCCCTCTAGTCAGCTCACATTAGTCTCCGTGATCCGCACCAACCCAATATGTGCGGCGAATGCAACGGGCCAGCTGGGGTAATTTAGTATGTCAGTCAGCACGGGAGGCTGGGAAAATGAGTAAATGGCTGGATATGATTTATTTGAAAAGAATATTCTGATTATAATGGGTCTCAGAATAGAATATCCTCTGTCTGCTTTTCCCCCCCTATTTTTTACACTTTTCTTCATCTGCATTGTGTGCACCCCCCCCACCCCCTACCCCCACTCGGATAGATAGTGAAATGAACAGAGGGCTTTTAAACTGACTGCTCTGTGATTATATTAAGAGTGCCAGAGTGAGAGAGCGAGGAGAGGAGAGGGGAGGGAGGAGATCGGGTGCCCGAGCACTAAGTATATATAATTGCTTCTTGACACATTGGCCAAATTCTGCAGTGCCAGGATCTGAGCGAAGATGATTAACGGCTGTCCGAGTGGGTGGGCACCGCGGGTCGTGCGGGGCCTTCGGTTTCCATAGCGATCCCAGTCGAAAGGCCATATATCGCATACTGAAAAATCCCAGAGGCCCACACATTGTTAAACTACAATTATAACTCACATCCAAAGCATTGTCTGTCCACTCTGCAGACCCTCTCATTCACCCTCCGAGTTTTTTTTTTTTCTTCTTCTTTTCTTCTCCACCATACTCCATTTTTCTTAAATGGTTTCAACCAGCTGGCAAGAAGATAAAGAGTGAAAATCTTGCATTCTGTGAATAATTGATGAGTGGGCTCACCTCAGAGCATCATTACAGTACGGCAGCCGGGGTAAGAGGTGAGGATAAGATCATATTTCTGACACCAGGCTTCAGGCGGTGGAAAATTGTATCTGTTTTTCACAAGGTTTTTTTCTTCTTTTTTTTTGTCTAAAACTACGGCATGAGTAACCGTTTCTCATTACATGTGCACAGTAATGTGCACATAAATATTTCTCTTTAATATGAGAATCATGCTTTGACAATGTTAATAGCTCCTTTGTTATGGCGTTTTTGTGCGTGCGAGGCTGTGTGAGCATGCATGCATGAGTGCATATGTGCATATCTGTGTTACACCGCAATCTAGTTAAGGTGACAGATGGAGAGGGCAAGGGGTGGGGGCGGGGATCAGGCACCCCTGACAGCATGGGGCCTGACTGCACCCTGCTCCTGCCATCTCAGAAATTGCTAAGGTAAACCAAAGCAGCTCTGGAGACGTCGCTTTTTTCCCGCGATTCAGTTCCTCCTCTCTAAATAATAGGCGGGTCTCCCGTGACGCAGCCGCTAACTGGGAAAGTTGGCGCGAGGTGCGAAGTTCCAGCAAGCGCGCATATGTAAACACGTTGATTGCCAAAGATAAAATGCTTTAAAGATCCTGTGTACTGCAGCGATTTTTAAGCCAAGGAAAGGCCACTGAATAAGCACATCTTAATGATGATTCATTCTGTATAATAAAAGAAAATCCTTCTGGCATCCAAACAAGAGGCTAGTCATGCAGCAATTAAGCTTAGTTAAAGGCATCAAGCAGACTATGGGTGGTTAGCGAGGCATCTTCACGCACGTCTGCACGCACGCGTACTTTCACTCACTTAGCCTTTCTCTCTCTCTCTCACTCTATCTACCCCCCAACACACACACATACGATTCATTTGAGGTAAATGTGATCTCAGAAGACAAGCAGCAACAACCCACGGCTCCATTAGGATGCCCCGGGATGCATTGGTGGCCATCGTCAAACAAATAATGCTTTGTGACTGAAGAGGAAGAAAAAAAAAGACAATCCAAAAGGTCATTTGTGACCTCTGGGACCAGTACTGTGCAGCATCTGTCACTAGCAAGCACCACATGTCTGTGTCAAATGGCAAAAGGTACGCGGTGCAGCCAGCCTGCCGTGTAATAAAGGCAGCGGGGCCGGCGCGTACGGAGCGTCGCTGTCAGAGCGTTGGTGGCGGCGGCGGGGGGGCTCTGCAGCCTCCCCTGCCCGGTCTGCACAACATCCAACAGGCGTTACTGTACACTGGACAATCTGAGAGGCTGTAAATACATCACTACATGCCACAAGTGGTCTGCTGCATGTAATGTGATTGAATTTATAGTGACTATTTAGTGGAGCCATCGCCAAATTGCACACGAAAGAGCGGCGTCGAGAAAAGGCCACGTCAAGAGCGGCTCCTCCTCCTTCCAAGACGTTTCACCTCTCTTCACGATATTCCTCCATTTAACCTCTGCAGGGTTGTTTACACCTTCAGGGTCGTAGGGTAGGGGGAGGGTCGCGTGCTCTCGCTTCCGGAGGCCTCCCCGTGTCGCGGCTGTGGTCATGTGCTCAGGTGCGAATGGCTGCAAACATGCCGGGGGGAAAAAAAAAGGAGGCCGAGAGGAGCACGGCGTGAGTGGGTAATAAGTGGTGTCATCGACCGCCTCGCCCCGCTGAGTGATGGCTCACGCTTTTACTCTGAAAACTCTGCACGAGGAGGACTAACGAACCATGTGACCTCCACAATCGTGAATACATTAACAACTGGCGCTCACTTCTTACACCCTGATATTAAAATGCGCGTTGCTGTCTGATCCCTCAGGCCATGTTTCTTTTTCACAGATTTTAATGTTATTTAATGCAGGAGACTACACACCAAAACACAATATGAGGAAGAGTATTCGAAAGAATTAGTACAAGAGACCTCCAATGTAAATCCCATGTAAAAAAGTGTGCTAGTATGCATAGGGTGCCTTCATTCCTGCATATTTTTACTGTGTATTCAACAGTGCACCAAAAACACCTGGATGAACTGCGTCATCCTGTTGCATTTTTCAGCACACGCATTTCTCTGGCCATTCTGACCCCACAGTCCTCCATAGATGTGTCACACTGTCTCCATGGAAACGCTGAACGAGTGGCTGTTCCGAAAATTGCTTACTTTTTTGCTTTCACCTCCAATTTCGCGTCAAGGCGCGATGTTATGACCAAGCGGCGAGCGCACTGGCCTGGTAGTGAACAACCATTTGACTCTGAACGCTACCTCGCCTGCAATGTTTTGACTAGTTCTTTCAAATTCTAGTGGACAGAAACAGGAAGTCGATTGTGGCATTTGTGCACAGAGATCTGGCTCGGGCCGCCACTGGAGATACATGCAATTCTGTTGGACATTAGCATATTCATAGCAGAGCTTTTTTGTGATAGAATATATATAATGAGCATCCCTGCCAGTGTCCACTCTCATCATGCCAGGATCTGCCGCTGGGGAGGGGGCGTCGCTAACAATGACCGTCCGCCGTGTCTGATTCCATCTCCCCTGTCACACCATTTCCACAACGAGAGTTAATGGCATCTGAAATTCCCGGGGAATTGATGAAGGAATATTTAATCCACACTTCCGTCTCCGCCAACTTGCCATGCTCATATATCTGAATCAGACTACACCTCCATGTGGAACAAATCAATAATATTCCATTTCTAACCAAATTCCTCTTTTTGAATGGTGAAATCCAATCTTCATGGACACACTAACAAATTGGATATCCTGACAGCTGCGGTATGAAAAGAAACAGAGACACAACATGGTTGGGTTTGTGTTTAAAAAATAAAAAAAGAGGGAGAGAAACTCGTTACCATGTGCAGGAATTGCATATCTCTGAAAATTTCATTCTGAATTCTCTCAAAGTGCAAATGAGGCCGAGTTCAGTATATTTCCCAGATCTCCTGCACTGTACTGTCGCTCCCTCTCTTGGCTGGCTGTCCTTCCCGCTCGCCCGCTGCAGAATATCTCCCCCCTACATCCACCTAAACCAATCAGGGATTTGAGGGCCTCCCTTCCAATCAATTACCACCCAAATCAGTGCACAGGCCTTTGATATAGCATCATTTGTCAAATCAGTGCAGATGGCTGGGGGCAGGTACCCCCGTGCCACAGGCCACATCCACGTGGAAATCTCTGCTCAGGGTGGGCTCTCCTGACACTCCCCAACCTATTAATGGGAAGTCATTGTGTGCTCCAGGACTGCAGTCCAGCTGCCTGGTCCCTCAGATTGCGAATGTATAAGCATCTTAGCCCCGACTGGTGGATAATACCGAGTCCCCGAGTCTGTCTGTAATGATTTGGGACTATTTTTAAGGTGGGCGGAATGTGACTTTTACAGATCATACCTCAGGTGTTTCATATATGCTCCACAAAGGCTGCGGGAAGCGGTGCATTTTTCTAAATGCTGTATTATCACGTGTGACCCGCGGTGACAAGGGGAAAAAAATGCCTTTGAGCAGGATAACAGAAAGCAGCCGGGGCGCCATGCAGGTGCAGCATCACTAGACACAAAGCATCCTGATACAGTTATGCTGCAAAACATAAGACACACAAAGAAGTGACACGAAACAGTGGAATTAAGAATAAGGGAGTAAAAATCTACTCTTTTCAAATTCCAATTTCTGAAATGCCACGGCATAGATCTGAATAAACAGCCGATCATTATATAAAAATTACCATATCAACTGAACATTGCAGATAGATTAAATATAAATGGGAAAATATAAACAAGATTATGTACAAAAATCCACATTGGGAACCTTGAATTTGTTGCACCATTCCCGCCCTTAACATCCCAACTGGTTTCTGCTGCATAACATTTACTAAGGTATCAAGCATCTCTAACACTCGGGTAGGCAGGGAAATTCAACCGAAACGCCGCTTCTCCTGGCCGGGCTGATGTCATGTAATTGTCTGCCATTAGACGCAAACTGTGCAGTTTGATTTCCATGTTTAATGACTTTAACAAAGCCTGTGAGGCTTCATTAGTTTGAATAGTGGCGCAGCCCAAACTAGATTGTCTAAGAAATGGATCTACAAAGTTTGAGCAAACAGGAATTGTGTCCTCAGGTGATCTGGCCTGTCGGAAGAAGGATGAAATAATAAAGACCTAAAAGATATAAATAAATAAATGTGGGACAAAAAAAAAAAAAGCTGTCTCAAAATCTAAAACCATTCATTTATAGATTTATAGATGAAACATTAATCATGACACACTCAAGATTCATGGTTATGGTCTAAGTTATAAAAGTGCTTCTTTTAATGATTTTATTCATGAGCAAAGTATTATTCAATGCCTTCATGTTTCAGTGATGTATCCTGGCCTCTTATTTTTCCTCCCTAACATTATAAATCAGTGCGGTGGGACGCCGGCTGTTTTTGCAAGAAAAAAGGACAAATTCTCCGCAGGGTTTGATGTGCATTCTCTTAGAATTTGTCTGCAGATTAAGGCGGCGCAGTGGGAAAAATGCGGATATGGCAGACGGAGCATAGATGACACAAATCGGAGTTGAGAAATCCTTTGGCCGAAGCCGGCGGGGCGGCAGGCGCTCCTTGTGACCGGCTCGAAAATCGCAGCGCTTTCAGCAGAGATTGGGACACAGATGTGATGGGCGGGGCATCCGTTCCCACCAAGCAACACCTCTGCTGTAGGCGCCAATCTAACCGCATTCCTAATTTATGTTAATATTTTGAGTGTTTTCCAGTACGCCATCACCTCCATCGTGAACAGATGATGCAATGGATCTCGCTCCCGACGCACGGAGGATTCAAATTAGCCGTGTGCGCGTCCCGTCAAGAACGCTGCACCAGACGACTGTTTTCATCCCGTGCTTGCGTGCTTTTGCTCCTGACGTCGGCGCGGCGTCGCCACAAGATTGTTTGGATGAAAGTGAACCGTGTTTTCATTCCCTGACACAGATTGTATGATCATCAAATAGCCCCGCACTTCAAACACACGCACACGTACACAAAAACAAAGGAATAATAGGAAGAAATTGTAGCTCGGATTACGAGAGCAGGCGAGGAAAGAACACGCTGCATTGCTCCGGATATTTTTCTCACCCGCTCTGCCTTTGCATATTTCACACTGGTGTAGTCTTTGGAGATGTAACTCATACTGAGAGAATTTGACTCTGCATGCTAAAAAGGCATAAATATATGAGGGGTGTGGGGGCTGGTGGTGGTGGTGGGGGGGGGGCATAACCAGCAGATGACCTTATTATGCTCAGTGTGTACGGTGCAGCAGCAATATTGCCTTTATTTGTCATTATTACCACCCGCCATTACTGTGAGTAGGAGGAATATCAATTTGACAAAGAGGGCCTCTGACTAAATGTTAAGGAGCTCCCCCACCACCACCCACCCCGTCATTCGAGACACATCCCCACTGTTCCTGGTGGGCCGATATGACTGTGTTTTACTACTTATGGATATTCAATGGGGGGAGCATGGTGCAGGTCTGGCTGTAATAAGGCGGTTACCGATGCAGAGCAGCACTGTGCACGGTGAGAGCATATGTTAATGCACTTGGCTGTGGCGAGAGAAACAGCAAGTGGACTGCAGTGGTGGTGGTGGTGGTGGTGGGGGAGGGGGCACATGGGACAGGCCTCCTAGAGGACGTTTTGCCTTGTAAAGAAATGTATAAATATGATGGGTGCTCAGTGAGGGTGGAAGAGGAAGAGGAGAAAACTTACACTGGTGGTGAGTGGAAGTTTTTTTGATGAGTCACCACAAACCACGGAAGACCAAGACTTCACCAAGACTCTACCAAGACCACAGGGCACCAAGACAAGACCAAGACCATAGGGCACCAAGACCAAGACATGTGAAGATCAAAACCAATACCGTCTACATTTTTTTGTATACTGTATAAGTTGTTTTCTTGAAAAGAGAAGACTTGTGTCCATGTTGCTTGGGGCATAAGCAGCTGTTTCCACAAATTTCAAGCATTTTTGTTTCCATACAGTGGTGGTATATGCTGGTCTACATTGCTTAGGAATCCATGAAAAGAACTTCAAAAAATGGTTTTCAGACCAGTCTCCGGTAGTACAACAATAAGTGGTGGCCTCCGTGCTGCGTTGATGTGGACATACAAAGCAGAGATATGTCTGAGGCACCTAATCAATGTTTCACTAAACACTGTGCTGCTGCCGGATTTTTCCGTAGACCTTCTCAAGAGTCGACAGCCGCTAACATGCTGTCATCCAAACTGTTTCGTACATGCGAAAGTGTTTCATCAAAAGGTTTCCAGTATCGAGAAGTTTCCATTAGCAAACACCACGGGAAGAGTGGCCAGCCAGGCTAACAATAGAAAGTTTGAGGGTTTTGCTGTGAGCGAAGACGGTAGAGTAATTATTTTGCCAGGCTCTCGCATTCATATGGATCACCTGAGAAAATATTTATGAAGCTGGCATTGGTCTCACCAGAGATGTGAGGTGGAAATAGTTGTGTCTCCTGAATATTGAGCGTGTTGACTGTTAATATTTTATCCGCGGCAGCAGTGGTCAAAGTTGTTCTTGTGTTCGAGGGGCATCAAATGTCACCGCAATTAAGCAGCAGCCCGCCTCCTTCCTCGGCGCCGCTTTTTTTTCTCTCTCTTCTTCTTCTCGAAAACCCTCTCTTTGCCTTCCCGGGGATACGCGTGACCTTGGCACAGGAAGCGCGGACTTTGCTGTCCTCACTTGCAAGTTGTTTTGGCCAAATGGTTAGAAGATAAAAGGACAGAGAAGAAAAACCCCACTCCACGAGAAGGTGCTTGAGGTTTTAAGATATCTATTGTTGCAATATAAACTGAAAATTGCTGTTTTTCAGATATTCTTTCACAACACTCACTTACGAGATGCGAGAAAGGCGAGGAGGAGATGCTAATTCTAATCATGCTAATCTGCCTCGTCTCTGTCTACCTTCAGATGAGGTGAAATGGCATGGAATACTTTGTGCATTCATAGGTGGGAAGAGGAAACAGAGAGGAAATGATGACAGGAAATAGAAGGAAGTGAGATATTTAGGCCATAAGCAAATGCCAAATGCTTCGGTCAAACACCTGCTTATTCATTTTCATAGGTTGGGAAGTTATTTAGTTGGTATAGCTCAGTTATTGCTACTCAATTACATGCACACACACACCAGGAGATGACAAGGAGTCCTCTACAGAATATTTTCTCATTTTTGTGCACTGACCCAGGTAGTGCCGGCGAATGCTAACAGATAGAGAGTTATATTGTGTCTCTTCGGTTTCAAGCATGTTGGCCAATCTTGAATAACACGGCTGCTATGTGGGTCACGTTAATGAAGCGCCCAGCTTTAGCAACACGCAATTGTGGGAACTTGATGTCTGAGTAGAATCTCATGTTCACTTATGTTAAAAAGATGTCCCTGCTCACTTACTTGCGCAGATTCTCCAACTGAGGATGTTAAAGGGGCCAGTGATTCTTCTCGTGGCACTGGCAGCTGCTAAAATCCGCCTTATTCTGCTTTAAGTGGGAATTTATTGTAATTCATTAATCCAGTTAATGCATTATTATGGAAAAATACATCCCGACAATGTTAAGGTTTATCATGTAGGTCATGCAGGAGTGAGAGGATTTTTGACTTATGGTTAATAGTGCTGCATACATCTGAGGCAAAATAACGCTGTTATCACTGATAAATTTGATCCTTTATGATTAAAAAACCCTGTCATGACCATACTACATGTAACCCAGACTGAGAATCAAAGGCAGTCTTTCTGAAGTGAGGCCCATCAACACTTCAGCCGAGAGAAGGCTATTATTCTTAGAGACATTAATAAAGTATTATCACTTCTTGTTCTTGGATTCTCATTGAAATTTATAACAAGACCATGGCCGTTTGGATTGTTAATCTTTCACAAGCTTCTTTATGAAATCCGTATGCTGGCCATGATATGTGCAGAGTGACAGCAAATACATTTTCCCCTTGATGAAATTAGCTGAATGGCATTAAGGCCGTCCGTTTGGCAATCAACAGGATGTTTAAATTTGAGTTTGAAGACAGAAAAAAAAAAGAATAAGATGCACTTCTCAGTTTTTCGTGAGATTGTTTTGACAAATGTTTTGAGAATCCATTAATCGGGATCATCGCGGTGCGTCATGTTTGTCGCTGAATGACAATTATTCCGGCTTAGCGCTTCAAACGGCAGCGTGTGATACAGTGTGATACAGTGTGTCACTGCGCATCACAAGCTATGGACAATGAGGCTGGCAGTCTCAATGAGGAAAACTGTCACAAGTTTCAATGGTTGGGGGAGATCAAGCAGATGAACAATTCATATTAGGAGGAAGTCTTGATAAAGGGAAGTTTTGACACATCAAGGGGCTTCTCGGCTTCCTCTCCACCATCTTTCCTCTTTGACAGTACGCTCGGCGGCGGCCACCTCGCTCCCTTCTCGCCCGCCCTCCCCCGCCGGGTGAGTCAAGCCTCGTTGTGACTCACCACGCGTTCAGACGGGACATGTGGACAGGGTTGAGAGGTTCACTTACTGTCCGGATAAACCTGTCGGCTCCCGGCGGCATTTCATTCCACTCAGACGCTGTGCCGGCCTTTTTTTATTTTATTTTAGTGGTTCTGAATGCCGTGGATGGCCGTAACTTTAACGACCGCGCGCACTGAAAACAGACAAGACTGCGAGCTTCGACGGGCACGTGATCATTAAAACCCGATAAGTGGAAAAAACGACTCGTGGTCCGACAACTCCCCGCTTGCTGTTGGGGTTGAAGGGGCAGGAAAGTATTCCGGAATTGCTCAAGAGTTTAATGGTAACGCCGTTAAAAAAAAATAAAAAAATGCTGCGGCCAGATTCAGATCATCTAGGTGAGGAGTGGATATTAAAAACTACAACTCTCCCCACTGTCGGCGGTGGTCAACCTTGTGGGAAAACGCTGCGGGGAAGAGTTACGAGCGCTTGTCATACTAACTGATTATTGTTGTAGCCTCGCAGGCCGGCCGACAACAAACGCTCTTCCTCAAGTAAAATGCTGCATCCCACCGGCCCGTCCTCTCCAGTTAGGCAACGTCTAACCCGCAGCTCCTCTTAATTTGCACGCCGCCCACAACAATATTGAATGGCAAAGTGAATATTAAGCGCTGCATTTGATGCATTGTGTTGGTATAATTTTCACTTGATTTCTCAGCGGTGGCTAAACAGGAAATTTGTTTCATCATCATTCATCATCTCCGTACTGGGCGGGCTTGTTCTGGATATTGCTGCGTCGTCGTGTGATAGCATCGCCCAGTTCCAAAGGAAAAAAAAGAAAAAAAGAAAATGACCCGCTCATCTGTCCTCTCACACTCTTCCATCAGCGCCAAATGGACGTCTGACCGAGTCCATGCTTGGTTTGAAACAGGCAGAGGTGCGTTTAATGTTTGATGACACACTTGCAAAAATGGAAGTTGCAGACTACTGATGAAGGAAAGATGATTAGTGTTGCATTACAAAACAGCATAACATGTGTGTGCTGTTTTTCTGGGGAGGTTTGGCTTCAGATAAGAATTTAACAAAACCACACCAGTAAAACAGAGCTTAGGTTCTGGAAACACTCGAGGTGTTGAATGCATGAATTTTAATCACAAGCCACTTAAGTTTTAACCATCCGAGCAGGAAACTGAAACTGTGAGCACTGAGGTCTTAAAAAAGTTTATGCTCCCGTAGTAGCCACACATTCATGTTTCAGCAGCCTTGTTTGAAGAAAATTATGTTTTATTTGCATTGAGGCTGTCGTGTCACACTCTGCCCTGTGATACAGACACAAACTAGACTACGCTATTATTT
>CAESWR010000618.1:133219-143944 GCA_903171835.1 Mullus surmuletus | reverse complement strand
CTCTGAGCGGGTGATCCATCTCCTCTTAGCTGCCATATAACAAGTCATGAGGGATTTTATTCAATGAATGCCCGGCACCCAGGGCGCCGTTGTAAAATTTACCATCTCACAAGGGCATCGTAGAGGTTGCACTTTCCACCTCCGACAGCCGGGCGGCTAATCCATTTGGTTTCTCTCTGCTAATGACAACAAATATGTTTTTCCGTCTTGAGAAGAGTCTGTGTTTTTCAGGAAATATACTGTAAACACGACGCTGAAAGAGCGCCTCGGCTCTGTTTGGTAACGGCAAACTATGCCCCCGCTGCTTAATATCATTAGTGTCATCTACGGGCGGTGTGCGTTTCAGCCGTGTTTGCACAGAACAGAGCAGCAGTGTCAGTGGCGCACTTTCAACACTGGCGGCATGGTGGGAGCTAAAAAGTACGCTTTCATCCCTTCTCTGGATGGAAGACTGTTTTTAAATGCCCCTGGCTTTCTTCCAAGCGCCTAGCCTCAAGCCTATGGGTCTAACAAGCATGATGCTTTGAGGATTGACTAGCGATTCAACCCAAATTTACAAGCTGATTGCTATGCAGACACTAAATCAAGTGGAGAACAAAAAAAAGGAAAAAGTGCTTCTTATTTATTTATTTTTCTAAACTGGCAGTCTGGCTTTACAGAGAATTGAATGGTGTGCATGTGTGTTTGTATGTTTCTGTGCCCGCACGAGCATGCATTTAATGGGCACCAGCTGAAACTTTGATGTAATTGATAAAAGAAGCTGTTCCCCTAATCCTAATGGCACAATTTCTTATGATCCTTTATGCACAGACTTGCAGAGGATCAAAGAAACAAAGTTTTGCCACGGGCGATAAAAGATGTATTAAAAAGGAGTTTGAAGGATATATTAACTGGATAAAAATCCCGCAATTTATTCAATTGATAAGCTCGGCGTTGCCCGTAGTTCCCGAGCTGTTTTCATCATTCACAAATAAAACGGCTCCAATAACTACTATACCAACTGTACTTCATTACACTTTTTTTTTTCTCCCATCCAGTCATTAACAAGCTGTATGTTTTTTTCAAAGTCCCTGCTCTGGGCTCATTACTTCATTTGTCCAATGTTCTCAGCTATGAGACATGTGGTATGCACATACACAGCATATTAGCATGATTTGGCTGTAATCACTGCATGTGGTGATATTTTTTGTCCTCGACTCTATCTCTTTTTTCCTTCATACATCGGAGCAGTTTTCATCACCCACGCAGACAAAGAGTAATGTCAGACAGCCGGGATCAGAAGGGAAGTTCACACATGTCTAACAAGTCTTCGCTCCAATTAGCAGCTACTTGTGTCAGCGTGGACGCACCAACAAAGAGGCAATAGAAATTTGCTTTACCTCGCTTCCTTTTCCCGAGCGAGACCACCGTGGCCTTTGGTGGCGAGGACACGAAAAGGAAACTTCAAAGCCGGGGGAAACAAAGGGAAATCGATTTAAAGGGGGACAGATTTTCTAAATCATCATTGAAATATAGATGTACTGTAATGTATTAAGAAAAAAAGGGAGGGTTTGAATTGAATTGGCTGAGAAGGTGAAAATAAAAATCACACAAAAGGCCTTAGCTGTCGTTTTGTTTTGGGGTAGAGTGATTCCACCGGCGAAGGAATAGAGTGAGACAAGTCCTGGTGAAATAGGGCTGCTGGCTCCCTCACAGGTGATCTATAGTTTGTCAGCACCAATCAGCCTGGAATGGGAAAAAAGTCCATTCATCTGCTCATGGCTTATTGAAGAGGGTGGGCTGCTTTTGAATGCCTCGAGCCCACAGCTCCTTCCAGAGGCACTATTGGATTGAGCCTATTTATCTTCCTCTTTATCAGTCGAGAATGCACTTTTTGATTTATACGTCCGTATGATTCTCCTCACTGTGAAGACTCCCCCCCCCCACACACACACAGGCCTGGACGCCTAAGCATGAGAAATGGCGGCGATGGATACGTCTCGCTGACATCTTGTAAATATCATCAGGAGGTTGCTGCAAAACAGAAATAAATGGCATCACCTGAGCGGTTCTTCTGGACCGCCGGTGATTAAGATACGGGGGAATTTATGATGAGGAAAACACGGTGCTTTAGATTATCAGCAATGGAAACATATTACTTAGATTTGCATTTAGACAAGATATCTCAAGGTTGACGAAGCATTCCAGTAAAGCATCGTAATAGTACAGAGTACAACCAATAAATTCATTTCAAAACCCCCGGCTGCACTGTGGATTTACTTCAGGATTTTTCAGACTACATGAATCCCAATTTTTCTTCCCCCCTAATCCGTGTATTCGCTGCAAATTTTACACAAAAAAAAAACATCAGACATTTCACCACCGATGTGAGGAGATATTGAGGAGAAATCTGCTGACTCATTGCTGTAGTCTCTTATATAACACAGTTGAAAGTACCCAAATAAAAAGAAAAACCTCCTTCGCACTGTAGGAACCCAACTTTCAGGTTCAGGAACCTTGTGTTCGGCCCACTGTTGACCCCCGGCAATACATTGATTTACCCAACAGATACGAACCAATAAAAAACCTTAGCGTTCACTGTTAGCATGTATCTCATGAGTCAGTACACCCCTGGTCAGAACTGCTTGTTGTAGTGGTACTTCATCTTTCTGTGGACTTTCTTTGACTTCTCCAGGCACCATTTGCCGGTGGGAGTCTATATGAAGTTCCCACTTGGTCTGGACTTGGTCTTGGCGCATCGGTTTCTTTCATCGTGTTGATGCAGCAACACAACAGTAAAGCGCTGTCCACACCACAAACTATAACTATAAAGATAACTATAAATATAGTTTTAAAAATCGTTGTAACTCAACTGGATGACAGAGTCCACACCACAACTATAACAACAAAGATAGCGGAGGACGATATCATTTACGATATCACACTTTCAGAGCAATTTGATGAACAATACAAATACTGACAGCCATCGCGCCGAGCACCACACGCCCAGTCGGTGGCACGGTCTCTCCCTTTGGAATCCCAAGTCAGTATAAGTGTATTGTTAGCGGGGATTGCGACGCAGGACGTGCTTGGTGTAACCTAGCAACACAGCGATATCGTTCTTCAGTGTGGATGCTGCCATCGCTATCCTTGTAGTTATCTTTATAGTTATTGTTCTCGGTGTGCACGGCCATTTAGCGGGTTCAGGCTTTGGGAAATGGTGGCTGTGAATCTGAGAGTGTGTAAAAAAATAAGTACTTCAAGAACATCTAAAAATGACACTTTAAAGGAGTACTTTAAGTGTATTGGGGGTTGATCAATTTCCCAGATCCTGTGGGTCCTCCAAATGTTCCTTGGGAAAGTTCTTACAATGGACATGGGGCTTTGAAGTTGGCTGTTCCACAAAGGTCTTTATGCTGACAACCATTTTTGTTGTACATGTAAAGCGTGTTCACTCTCCCACTCCATCGTCCTTCCCGTTCTCCTCACAACACCTGCCCTGCATTAGTTTTCATCAGCCCAACCCTGTTCCAATTGTCCCCTCATCCAATCAGCTCCCCACCCGCCGCTGTGTTCTGCCACCTGTTCCTTGTTTAGTCATTACTTTAACCATATTTACGTCCCGTTGCTTCCCCGGCAGTCTGCGTCAGACCCCTGTGATTAGTCCGGCCCGTATCTCGCTGCTTTCGTTTCCCTCGGCCACATCCTGTTATTTCACTATGGTTTTTCTATTTTCGTTTGGTTAAGATAAAATTGACTTCTCAGAGATCCTGCCCGGCGGGGCGACTCCTACATTTGGGTCCACCTGTCTGCACATCAACACACACTGTCACAGCACAACACTGAGCCACTTCCCTTTAATATTTGAAAGGCCCGACTCAATAATTCAGATTCGGTAACATGCGAGCGAACTTCGACCCCACCGCCGCATCAGTGTTGTTCGGTGCAGATATAACTGACCCTGCACCCGCTCGTCGAATGCTTAAAGTCAGTGGCTTTTCGCTTCAATCTACAATGTTGCAGGAAACCCTCGGGCGTCAGTTTTGGACGTGCAAGAATATAAGTGTCTGGTAAGTCGGTGTCTGGTGGGTGGGTGGATGAAGAGTTAGCATTTGCAAAAATGCGTCGATATTCTTTTTGAGTGCCGTGGTTTTAACAAAGAAACAACACTCCAACAGTGGACAATAATAGTCACGAACCCTTATTTATATTTGAAACAACCTGGCCGGACCTCAATCAGAGTTGGCGTATTATAAAACATACTACCTAGAGACAGATTTTTCACCTCGGAAGGCAGATGAAACATAATATTTCTTCATATTCATATATTTTAGTTTTTATGTTATATACATATATATATATATATATATTTTCAGTTTTACAAGTGATGAATATCTGTAAGTCCTTCATTCTCCATTGCAAATATTAATCATTCACGCCACTGGTGAAGAAACCCTTGAAGAAGTAAATATTTAGACACGAGTTCCACAGCGGTTTCATTATCTCAGCTTACTTCTCCTGCCCTCACCAGACAACAAAGACACGGTTTAAAACATGAAAGTACAGTAAAGCGGTAATTTGTCATGGGTGCCGTTGGGCCGCACGGCAAAATTTGGGAAATTAATTAGCTTGTGATTAAACAGCTCTCTTGTTAAACGATGGCCCGTGCTCGCTGGCAATTGCTTAGTTTGCGCGGCTACTCGTGATACATTTCGGAATGCGCGGCTGACATATGCAGAGACAATTAGATTCAATGGTAATGTAATACGAGGAGGTACAAATTAAATGTCAGTGGTGTAGAATTCTGCAAAAAGAACTTGGAAGTTATTTTCTCTTTGAAAAATAACAAGAAAATTAGGAATTGCAAACCATCTGATCATTTTACTACATCACTATACTATACATTTCAGTAAACACTCTGACCGTTGAAGGGATCTTAGGACAAGACATGTTTGTTTTGGTCTTGTTCCTCAGTCTGTCCCTTAAGTCTAATGAACAGTGAATTGCTCTGAGATGTGGCCAAAACAAACACAAAATGATTAAGAATGCTCTCTCATGTGTCCTTCAAAAACTGGCATTATCAGAAGTTGGGCCACTTATGACATCATGTTCAATGTCATCAGCGCCATCCGTCATTTACAGCCCAACTTACGGTCGTCTTTCTCTGTATGCGCCGACAACAAGATGTTCCGCGGCAGAGCGAGCCAACCGATGTGCTCAACTTTTTATCAGTGACATTGCCGAGCTGCCACGGTAACAGCTTTCAGAAAAGTACCTGGATCTTGTTGTGAAGCTCCACTGATTTGTTTTTCAGCAGATATCAGTTAAATAAATCCCGCTCCACCAGCGTCTGGCTCTCAACATCCTGTGAACCTGGCACTAAAACCACTACCCCCCCCACCCGCTACCACACCCCCCACCAACCCCCCCACATCGCATCCTCCAAATTTAGCCTGCCCTCTGTGACGCTCGGCAGCAACTTTGTAAAGTAATTCAAGATTCCATCTTAAAAGAGGGGATTTACTGCGCCGCTGTAAAAGCAAGTGCTACTAGAGAAGCACAATGCATGTTCAATAAAACAATATGAGATCATAAAGAGCGTGCAATAATGCATCTCGGAGGCAGATTAAATGAAAATCAGGGAACCAATAAGGCTTGTAATAATGCACCCATGACAGGTAGGCTATAAAACCGGCTCACATCTCACAGAAAAGGCTGTTTTTTTCAAGAAAGTAACAAATTGGCAATTGACACAACTTTGATTTATACAAGTTAAAGATTTTGAAGGATTTTGACAAAAGATGAGCAGGTCTTCAAAGGGGAAAAGGGGTTGCCATGCTCATCTAATAGAGAATATTTGATCATGATGATGCTCTGTGGGTGCAATAATGGTGCGTCGACTCTGCAGATGAAGCCAGTCGTGTCTGCTCTGTAACACATTTGTGGAACACAGCGGAATCTATCCGTGAGGCGATTATACCAAAGGCACTGCTTCATTCTTTACCGCGGACGAATAGCGACCAGATGAAAAGTGTTTAGCTTTTGATTCTGCACGTTTGAAGGTTGCATCATGGACAAGCATTGTAAGTGCGTCCCCATTCAGCGCGGTGGCGCGGGCCGGAGACGCGGGCTTCATGCAGTCTATCTCCATCTTCATCATTCCGTGCCCAGAGGTAACAAAGTCTTTCTCTTTGTTGCCATGGAAACTTTTTTTTTTTTTTTAGCCTTTACATTTCCTCCTGTCACTTGTGTTTTTTGTGCTTGTCCATCTCAATGAGGAAGCAGCCCACTGATGCTCACCGTGAGACACTTAGAACGGGGTCACGAGAGCTGACGGATTCAGAGACATATGGCTCGCAAGTCATTGTGGGATCTCGGCTCGGGGGATTGAACTTATATTAACAGAGATATTCAATGGCGAAGTGGTGAAGGAGCACAGTTAGCATCCAGATGAAAGGATGGAACAGTGGGCGATAAAAGAAAAAGATATTATTAACAGTATGAAAGTCTTCAATACTATTGAGCCACAATGTAGTATCTGCTTATTAAATGTCTTTATTCTCTGTTAAAAAAAAAACATCTATTTTTCTCATACTTAAATGTGTAGGTACCTAATAAAATGAAATAAAAAAGCATTAGGTCAGTTAGCAAGGAAGAGTATTTGTTTTGAATTGCCCATTGGTGTAGGTAGTAATTGCATGTTTGGCAGCACACACACTGAACTCCTGCTGCTGCTGCCTGGTGGTTTCTCCAGAGCAGAGAACTTGATTTCTAAAAGCCGATCTATTTAAATTGATACATTTCTAAATGGAATCAGCAGGATTAATGTAGTCTGTGCGAGAAGGATAGCAAGCGCCGTAGCAGAGCATCACTTATCCTATATGAACTGTACCGACATTTCACACATGCTGTCGACCCAAACAAATTCACATACAGCTCAACAAGAAAGACCATCACATCTGTAACCGTCTTCCCATCAAGGGAAAACTAGTAAATAGTAGATTCTCAATGTTAGCCACGATTCAGCTCCCATTCAAAGTAGAATAATGGGGTTCTGGTGTGTAAATCATGGCTCAGATTTGAAGTTATATTTACCTTTTTTTTCTTTTTATCTTATCTCATCTTGTGAAATTTAACACTGAAACTATGTTGAACGCTGACCAGTTTCAATTCCATATAATGTTCTTTGAGAGAGAGAATATTATGCGATACAT
Organism: Mullus surmuletus; assembly: GCA_903171835.1. Classification (NCBI taxonomy): domain Eukaryota; kingdom Metazoa; phylum Chordata; class Actinopteri; order Syngnathiformes; family Mullidae; genus Mullus; species Mullus surmuletus. The sequence goes on along the minus strand of CAESWR010000618.1, from coordinate 136,751 downwards.
CCTCCCAATCATGGAACACACAGGAGGTTTTTTAAAGATATGTGATGATTATTATAATTTCTAGCAGCGGTTTTAAGGTTATTGTTTTTCACAAAAAACAAAAGAAAAGAAAGGCAGCCTCTTTCCACCATAAACACACCTTGCAGCATGTTTCAATTCATAAACTAGAGCCCAATTAAACAATATGCTGGTGGACACAAAAAATAATCTTGCAGGAGTTTTCGCTGGTGGACCAAGGTAGGGCATAAAAAGCCGGGATTTGCTGACAGGCAGAGCGAGGATGTTGCTTATAAGAAGCTGGAAAGTTAAACCTTCATTGTGTTTGTTTTCTCTCGCTGAGTTTTGAAGCTACAATCACTGCTCTCCACAGCGCTGCAATCTCTTTGTTTGTATCTGATTCTGGGCTTAGATTAATGAAAAGGAAAGGAATTGGCTCAAGCCAAGGCTGAGAGCTGAAAAGACCTCATCCCTTTACCTTTGCTGAACTTTTCCTCAGAATAATTTATCAATTATGTTGAATAAATTAGTCAGCCATTATTCACATTATTATCATCATTACTATTTCTGACTATTTTTCTGTGTCTGCTGCCTGGCTCGTGATCTCAAATATTGGTGCAGAATGCACGCCTGTAGCTGTTCAGGTCCCTCATTGTTTTCATTTGAACCTTTAAGAAATTGTAGTATTAAACTCACAGTTTTTCTCTGCACTTCCATTGTAACACCACCACTGTGCCGATGCCAAAAGTCTCTCTCTCTGACAGGAGATGAACTCCACACTCACAGCCCTGGGGTTTAGATATAACTGTTGAAGGAGTGATATAGAGGACTGTAACTACGTGCACCATTTATCTAAAGTGTGAGCTAACAGGCACAGTGTTGATATCTTCCCAGACAACCTGAAAATGAAAGCTACATCACCGGCGTAACATTGGCAGAATTTCACAGCAAAAACAAGGGAACATATTTGAGGGAAGGATTGGCCTCATTTGTTGTGATTCAAAAACGCTCTTTGTGATGGACATGCAGGTAAGAAGTTGAAGCACCCACACAAACTTCCTCAGCTCTCTATATGTCACTCGTATCCATCCTCCATTGCTTCCACAGTGAGAGCTAGTCTTATTATAACTTTCATAGAAGCTAATTTAACACAAAACATTCAATAATTGCACGCTGAGCACCTGTACTCGACCCCTGAGCCATCGTCGTGCCCATTGATTAGCTCTTGTCTCGTATTTTCCAACCACTGTGAGGTCAGAATCACGATATAGCAAAGCTGCCGAAAAGTGTCAAAGTAGCTGAATGTCCAAAGTTTCTTTAGAAAGCTCAATAATTGCAATGTGGAGGAAAAAATGCGGCAAAAAAAGAAGAGGGATTGATGTGGTGGAGGATGAAGGACAAGCAAGTAATACTGATAACGTTTATCAGCTGGCGGCAGCGAAAGTTACAGGGCAAGTGGCGGCAAGGAGAGGTCAAGAAGGATTACTGGGTTCAGCAAGTCTCCGTCTTTGCTCTTTTCTCTCTGACGCTCTTATAAATATATAATCTGGAAAGTTGTTCTGTAAATTTAATGCTAATTGTGGAAATAAACGTTTGGAAGATCAGAAAAGAAAACAGGTAACATATCATTCATATATTTTTCACAGGTTAGCTTATAGCATAGCTTGTTTTCTTTATTCCTGTATGAAAACCAACCTGGACTAAAATTCTCCTTGAAAAATGACAGACCTCCTCTGAAGAGACGTAAAAAGGAACAATATTAAATCCTAACACTTGCATAAAATTGGAAAGCGACGTTGACAATATTGAATATTCAATAACAAGTGAAATCCAATCATGGTTGATATACCAACACAAACAATATAAAAACGTGTAAGAAAAATTACCTACAGCCCAACATTGACAGAGTAATATGTTAAAATTTGCTGCAGCTGCTGACCTCTCACCGCCTGCCTCCTGTGAGGTGATTTTGCCAATTTCTTCGGAGACTGTGAGCTACGGAGGTGAATATAGGAGCGAGGTTCTGCTGCCGGAGCTTTGGAGAACTCAGCTGGAGGCTAGATGCAGCGCTGGAGATAGTTGCAGGCAGGGGGTCTATTAACGCTTAGGGGCACCAAGCTTGACAGCTCCTTACTCATCTGGGCCCCACAGGGAAGCTTGTTCTTGCTCCGCTACCGTTGTGATGGTCAATACCAGTGCTTCCAGGGACACCTGGATGTGGGCTGGGATATTTGGTCATTGTAACAATATTTCTCCTGCTGGGATTTGATCCTGCGTAACACAGGGGTGGGGGGAGAGGCAGGGGCATTGCCGTGTCTCTCTTCATCCTTTTTTCTTTTTTTTTCAAAATTTCATCGTCGCTGAACTCACAACGCACAAAAGCAATCGGCTGCTTCGGTATCAACTGACAGCCCGTGAGAGAGCCTCGGCATCAGCCCGGGATGTGATCGGGGGCCCCATGTGTGCGAGGCAATATGCAGTAATCGCCAGACCATCATGTACGTCGTTCTCATTACACAGAGACTGCCGGGGGCTACAGGGCTATCAGAGCAATAATGTCAGCGCGTGCTAAATCAGTGTCCATGTGAGGGCCGTTTGTTACCGGAGTGAATCAAGAACAGTCAGACAAGTCCCGGTTAACTGCATCAAACATATGCCGCTAATGAACACCACTGTTTTCTTCCGGGCGCATTCGCATGAGACCGGCATGACCCGCGTTCCGTCCCCATTGCAGTATTTTTGGTTTACATGCTACATATTTCTACCATGCATGGGCCTTTTTCTTCCACTGGTGCTTCTCCCAGTGAGTCCCACAGACAAGCAAGTGGATATTTCTTAAAATGTGAATAAATGTCTGTCCACTGCTTTAGATGGATAGATACCGGGAAAAGTACAAGTTGTTTTTTTTGTTTTGTTTACTCTCTAGCAAATAAATATTTCAACTAAAAATGTGTTTGGTCTGTATGAAGGCTGGAAAAGCTTTTTTTTAAGTATGTAATCAAATTTAGGGGAAAATAACCAAGCTAATCAAGAAAATCTTCATTAGCAACAATAGCAACAAAACAACAAAACAAAAATCTGGAAATTGTTGGGGAAAAAATGTATTTGCCTTTTTTTCTTTTTTTTAAAAGGGATTTAAATGGAAGCTAGCATGGAAAACTGACTTTCTGGATGGATAGATTCTCTAGTTAAGATACACACGAAAACTGCAATATATACAATATTCGCTTGCATAAGACTTGGCACATACTGATGCAGGAAAGTTTTTTAACTTTTTTTTACACTCAAATAAATAAATGATTAAACTCAAAAAAGTGTTTGGTTTGGATGAATGCTGTCTATAAAGTACGTACTTAGATTTAGGTCAAAATCACCAAGATAACCTTTAAATAGCAAAAATAAATGAAAGAATTTAAATGGGAAAGAAAAGCTCGAATGGAAAATATTCAGGCAGCGACTGTGTTATACTTGTTTCAGCGCATACACAGGTATTTATTATTCGCTCTACCACCGAGTCAGCACAAAAACACGAACA
>CAESWR010000618.1:120231-132450 GCA_903171835.1 Mullus surmuletus | reverse complement strand
TGGTGCTTCTCCCAGTGAGTCCCACAGACAAGCAAGTGGATATTTCTTAAAATGTGAATAAATGTCTGTCCACTGCTTTAGATGGATAGATACCGGGAAAAGTACAAGTTGTTTTTTTTGTTTTGTTTACCCTCTAGCAAATAAATATTTCAACTAAAAATGTGTTTGGTCCGTATGAAGGCTGGAAAAGCTTTTTTTTAAGTATGTAATCAAATTTAGGGAAAAATACCAAGCTAATCAAGAAAATCTTCATTAGCAACAATAGCAACAAAACAACAAAACAAAAATCTGGAAATTGATAGGGAAAAAATGTATTTGCCTTTTTTTCTTTTTTTAAAAGGGATTTAAATGGAAGCTAGCATGGAAAACTGACTTATATGACTGACTTATACTTGTGTCTGGATGGATAGATTCTATAGGTAAGATACCCACGAAAACTGCAATATATACAATATTTGCTTACATAAGACTTTGTACATACTGATGCAGGAATGTTTTTTTACTTTTTAACTTTTTTTTACACTCCAATAAATAAATGATTAAACTAAAAAGCGTTTGGTTTGGATGAATGCTGTCTATAAAGTACGTACTTAGATTTAGGTCAAAATCACCAAGATAACCTTTAAATAGCAAAAATAAATGAAAGAATTTAAATGGAAAAGAAAAGCTCGAATGGAAAATATTCAGGCAGCGACTGTGTTATACTTGTTTCAGCGCATACACAGGTATTTATTATTCGCTCTACCACCGAGTCAGCACAAAAACACGAACACGCTTGCACTCTCCCTCGCAGACGCTGCCAGTGCGCTAACAGTCAGCGGTCAGTCGTGCCAGAGAGAGTGTGTTCTCTCGAAAGCGCTCCAGGCCAACACCGCCGAGTGCAGGGAAAATGAACACAGCGCTTTTCCAAACTCGTCAGAAATTCAGAATCTTTTAGGAGGCAAACCGGGGTTTTAGTTTCTCGAGTTTGAGTCTACGGCCGTCCTAAATCCAGGTAACCGGAGAAGATCTCAGCGGGATGTGGCTGGTGGGGAAGGTCGGCGGGGATTGATGGCGGAAACTTTTAATTAAACGATTCCATAAGAAAAAAAAAAGAGTTGAGAAAAGCAATCTGAGCAGCTTCTGCTCGCAGAGCTAACTTTGAGAGCCTCTTCTCATGAGTATTATTTCCTGATACTTATGTAGGTCATTCTGATATTAATGTAACAGAATTAAAAACAACTATTATGGCGGATATCACGGATGTCATGTGTCCCAGCTGCACTCTCGCTCACAGGGGACATTTGAGGGAAAGCCAGTGAGACAATAACGCCCCGGCAGACTCAAAGCTGTCACACGACATGACAAATAAATAAATAAGGTCCCGTGTTTGATGCATACACGTGCGCTCGCCATTCAATATGTGCACACATGTGTGGGAGATATTTTACCTTGAACCGCAGCTCCCAGCTCGCTATAAATTCAAAAAGGTGGAGTTCATCTTCATGCCACTCCAATCCATCTCAACAAGCGGTTTCCAGAAAACTGATATGAATATACACCGTCGTCTTTATGTAGATGTGTCTTAATGGACTTTGACAGCCGCGCGGCCATTATTGATGTCTCGGCGAAGCATAATGAAAGTGAAATCACTCCTCGACAATAGGTGGCATTTAAATGGTGAAAATATTCGCCCACGTTGACAGGTTAACATGTCTCGAAAAATCACCTCGCCGCCGCTGCTGCCGAGGACCCGTGTCATTAGCGAACAAGAGACATCAAACTCATTTTATCTCTGGACACTTTGTGCAGATATCCATCTTGCATTGCAGAATGAGTGACTGCTGCATCACCCAGGGATGACTTTTGTCCATGCGGCAGGATTTCTAACCGGGGATTTCCGGTTTGGGATTCACATAAAAAAGAATCATATATGAATGACTAAAAAAATGTTTTTATTCTTTTAAAGTTAAACCGCCCCCTCTTTTATTGAAAACCAGGTGACAGACATTGAGATTCTGGGCGCCTCCCAGCGATGGTCATTGTTAATTAAGGCGGCTGTGTTCTGACTTATTGACCCCCGTAGCTCAGGGGATTTTGATGGGTTATGGAAGAGCTCATGGAATCTGGCCTGTGGCCCAAGTTCTCTCCGTTTTGGTCATCTGCGGTGTTTGATGCATGGCAATTTAAATCCTCTTGTCTAATTAAATGTGATCTGCACTTGTGCTAAATGTATTTTTTTTCTCCCCCCTCCCACCCTACCCGCCCCTCCTTGCTAGCTGAGAGATATCAGCTGCCTCTTGGACAAGGTGACATTCCACATTTCTATTATGCAGGATTATAACAGGTAGGTAAGACTTGGAGGATATAGTGTATGTAGAGGGTCGCTACCACATTGGAAGTCCCTTTTTTTTTTTACTTGTGGTGAATAAGTAATGGTGATGAGCAGACTGCCAGCCACGGGGAATCGAAAGGATTTGGGGCTTAATTCACAGCTTAGCTACCCCATCTCTGGTGTCAGCACAATGCAAAGTTCAGTGCTAAATCATTAATAAAATAATGCCATCAGTCAGCCAACAGTCAACGCAAAATGTTGAATTCTAATACCCTTTGTGGTCAATACTTCCAGACAGATACCCTGAGAGAGATGGAGAGGAGAGGGGAAGGGGAAGGGGGGGGGGGCGGGTGTCAGCTCGCTTGACAAATGCGCACATCATGATAAACAAATCTCAGATACGGAATACGATTAAAGATCTAATAACATTTGCATCTACAAAAGCTTCCTGCGCATATTAAGGTGTTAATTCTGTATGTAAGTGTCGACAGCGCAGGAGACTGTTTATCTCACTGATGCAAAAAAAAAAACCCAGGACTTTTAATATAATATTTTAAAATGACCCAAACTACTGATATATTTAAACGTGTTACGCCCACGTCAACCCTCAATTATCAGCGTTTGTTTCCACGGAATCGGCCGTTCAGGAACTGGCTAATTAATGCTAAAGCCCGCTCTCGCCTTCACCTCCTAACAAGGCTTGTCGCCTCTCGCCAGCATTTCCCACAAGTGCCTTCGGGGACCCGTCGGTGCAAATGGCTGCGAGCGACGTCCTCGTCCCCGGAGATCAACCTTATTGGCTTAAAACCCATCAGACGTCAGAACGCCACAGCGCCACGTTTGTTGCTTGTACGCTTTCAGTCGCTGCAGAAGCAAACATTCATAGGTCAGGCATCCTCCCTTCCTGTTTCCTGTGTCCAAACACGAGCAGTGGGTTAACTGCCCTCCTGATCTTTCTCTCCATCAGCCTACGGTGCAGTGACCTTTGGAAATAAACCTGTTCCCGATGCTCTTATGGCTGAGCCGCTGAGCAGGACAGAGCGGCCCGCTCCGGCTCAGCTAGCTGCGCGTCTTCAGAGGAAAATCCACGTCGAGCTGCACCGAGCTGGAAGGGATTTTTTTTCCCCACCCTGAGAAAGGCAGCGCTCCCCTGCTACTTGTTAGAGAAGGTAATTTTAGTTTGTCATGCAGAAAATCTGGACAGTGAAATACATTTTTCTAAAACAAAACATCTTCCCTGCCTCCAAAGACTGCCGATCGTAATATTCGTTATTGTACAATCATTTCACTCCCTGTACGATGTACGATCAATAATTCCAAAAAATCAGATAATATATACGATAATTTGACCCCTTCAATGCATGGCTATAAACAAACACAAACAGGATACATACTGCACTGCGCACGATCACGCGCCTCTTTACAGCCAATCAAACAGGTGAAGCATCACGTAGAAAAGAAACTCAGCTCATCACACAGGTGGGGGCGCTGTTGTGCCGGTGGCAGCTTTTTTCTAACAGTGTATTTAGTTTATTGAAAGGTAAAACTGCATTATAAGCTATACTATACACAGTGTTTGGTATTACTTTACTGTAACAGACAGATATGAACTATGAATTTCCTCAAAATACAATCATTTTAAGCTTCTGGTACGATACTTTGTCATTTCCCATCTGGCAACACTGCTGCCGATCAGCGATGGTGTGCGTAGACAAAAGCGGGTGCTGCTTAGTGCAACTGCAACATTTGTTTAACAGCCACTATATCAGGACCAGACAAAAAAATAAAACAACACAGACCAGCGTGTGTGTGTTGCTTTTTTCCGCCCAACTAGCTCGAACCGTTTTAATACAGATCTCAGTTGAAAATAATAGCAGTTTCTAGCTTCTTCTCTGCTAGTTTTCCCAGTCGGGTTTTTCAACAGATGATGTTGGTAAACTGGACACCAAGGCCATCGTTCATTAACCCGCCGTCCCTGCACATTGCCCGCATTATCTTTTCCTGTAACTGAGAGAGTGAAAAACTGAGATTCGGCCGCAATCAGAGAAAAAAACGCCACTTGATTAAGTCAATTATGATAATGAGGTAACACTGTCATGGCGCACATGCATGGAATGGGAATAGACTGTGTGTGTGTGTGTGTGTGTGTGTGTGTGTGTGTGTGTGTTGACATCCCTAAGGATCACCCAACGTTCTCTTCAATGAGGGAAGTACGCCAATTATGATCGCGTTGAAAACACATGATTGGACCTTGCTGAAGATGCCACCACGAGGAGGGTTGGCCTTGGTCAGATGTTTCAACTCTCTGGTGGTTTTGTGCCTCATCTCCACACGTCGTGAGCTATTTATTCAAGGTTTGTTGATTTCTCTTTCACTTTGTCAGACTCCGACACAACCACACTAATTCTCATTCTGCACGAAGCTCACAGCTGTTACCTGTATTTTCATGCCCTGATTGTAAAAACAAACCTTGTGGTTAAGGAGAAAACGCTGGAGTCTTTGCCAGAGGTCTGAAAAGGTTAAGAGACACTGAACAAAGGAATCCTCACTGAATATTCAAAAAGAAAAAAAAAGTTCTTGGACGCGTCCCACTGTAGTGTTGGACGGGTTGTCTGCTGTTGCGCGGCGACTAATGCAGCTGGAGGGAGAAGTGGTGCCTTCTGCTGTCAAACACCATGCATCAACACACTAATGTTGGCACGGGGGCTTTGTAGAAAGTACAGCTTTTAGCAATCCTGTCTCAAAGCATTTCATAGCGCGGCTTGATGAGGATTGTGCAGTGATCAGTCTCCCTAACCCTCAGTCGCTCCACGCTGGTTTGGCGAGGACTTCTCACAGGAGCCCGTCAAACACTCCTGGCAAACTCCCCGCAGTCGTCGGCAATAACGACGGAGCCGCCACCTTCCTCCGCCTCGAGAGTGAGCGATCTGTGTACCTTTCAGCCGACCTGAGCAGCATATTCAAATGATGTGAGCATCGCCCCGGATCCCCCCCCAACCCCCAAGCCCCCGCCATCCATCCCTCATGCCTCAGAACATTTAGCTGGGAGCACTCAGTCCTCCCGCCGATGGGGATGACAGTGACAGAGAGGTTGCATAATTTGTCCCGGGAAGATGGCAGATCAGAATGGGATCCTCCTACAGCTGTTCGCGCGCATTCCTCAAGAAGCGCCCGGGCATCAATACTTGTTCGCCGCAACCTGTGAGGAGGAGATTTGTGGTTGATTCCTGTCTCCATTTATCAGCTTTACCTGCCGAGCGGATCCAGGCTCTTTCTTCACGGGCCGCGCCGGAGAATTTTGTTGTGCGAGACCGAACCTGTCCCCAGGGGTTGACTTTTACTGTATATAATAAAGGGGAGCCGTTTTCCTTGTGACAAATGTAGGTCGTCAGAGTGGATAATGGGTATCTGAATACATAAATGTTCAAAACAAATGCCTGGAGTTTGATGATGTCGAAACTCCAAAACAAGCGGAGGGTGACGCAGAAGCCGAGAGCAGCTCATAATTGGGGGTTTCAATCAGTTATTTGAGGTGGATATGGCGACTAAATTGACTCGAGGAAAAACAAGACCCGGCCGCAGAGCTGCAAGAAACACAAGTAACCAAAGAAGAGGAAGTCTGGCTAGGAAACCCACAGAATGCTGATTAACCGAGACACAAAAGGTGAGCAGAGGAAAGTGGCAGGGGAAAAAAAAAAATCAGACAAAGGCAGGAAGACCGGGAGACATTGACGCACCCAGCTGAACACCCAATGAAGCGATGTCGCCACGCTAGCTCACCTTCTTTCTTAGTCTGAGGTAGAGAAACTAATAAAATTAAATGAGATAAAATGAATATAAACAACATGTTTTGCAGCTTTTTAATAACTCACTCTTCCGGATTCAAAGTCATCCACCCACATCCCTCTCATCACTTTAAAGCAACATTATGCAACTTCTCAGAGCAACTGTTGCCTCAATTGCCAAAAAAGATGCTGGTACACGATGCAGATGTTTCAGATAATGATGAGGTTCACATTTAACTGGATTATTAGGAAATGTTGATTGGTGCAAAATGTGGATTCTATGGACAATTAAGTTGCCCTCAGTGTCACACATGGTCAAATATATGCAAGTCAAGTTGGTGGAAATGGTGGTGTAATGTCAAAGGATTTGATTATTGATGGTAAGATATGTTGTTAGTTTAACTTTAAAGTAACATGACAAGCAGAGGAACAAATGCAATGAAAAAAAGACTTTGATGCAAATATAGCATATCTGCTTTGATATATAATATGTAATCGTAGACTGATTGAGACTGCCATTGGAGATATGACCCTCTGCAGGTTCTCATCACAATCAGTCTTTCTTTGTGTGAGGCTGAGGTTCCTCCTTGGCTAATGCTATGCTCCTCCATCCCATTATTCTTCACAAATGACGCTAAAAACCAAGTAGGAAACACAAAAAATGATGTCTGGATTGTGAGGAATACGAGCAGCCAAATGCATAATGATGGCTAACCAAGGTTTTGAAAAATCGCACTCCACATTACATCACCTTCAGTAAAATTCCAGGAGTCCAGATTGGTGCGAGTCACAGCCCTAATGTACTGCCAGGGAGCTGCGGGCCGGTGCAGCAGACCTTGGGTGTGCAGCCACCTTGTTCTTGGCCGGCTTCTGCTCAGGAGAGGATGGATGTGACAGATCATTACCGGCTGACCTGTTGCGATGCGTCAGCCCCCCTGCCGAGACGGCGCGGGTTTTAAGATTTAAGCCATACACTAAGTAAATATGTCTGTAGCGCCTTTCAGGAGTCGGGAGGTGCTTTGCGGTTTCACTGGAAATATAGCAACATAAATTACACATACACACAAAGAAAAAAATTCAAGGAGCGGCCAAACAGAGAGGTAAAACAAGATATTAGGAAGGACAACCGCTGGGGTAGAAATTAGAAAAAGGCCATAAAAACGCCAGTCCATTCAGGAATATAAAAGCTTTTTAATATAACGTCGTTGTTCAGCCACTGTGACACCGAGGGCAGTTTGTTCCGCGGTGTCGGATTGGAAAGAGTGGAGGCATAATCCTCCCTTGTTGTACGTCTGAACCGCGGACCTTTGGACAATATTATCACAAGGTATCGCACACACACACAGACACACAGAGGCTCGCGCGCAGATTTCCCAGCATGCAGCTTTTGACTGAAAGCAGAGCCGCTCTGCGGCAGACTCGGGTGTGTGAGACGGCAGTTTTTTTTTGTGTTTTTTTTTGTTGTTTTCTGTTTTTAGTTCATCAAACTCTGTGTGACATGCGTTAATCAAAGACAGCCGAAGCCATGAAAAGGGCGGCGCACATCGACTGTGTCACGCAACTGTATTGTCACGGAAAGCTTTATTTGCCAAAACAAAACCGGCTTCATCATAACGAGGCTTCGTTTTCCCCTCTCCTCCCTTTGCTTCTCATCCGGTGAAGTCGCCGTCTNNNNCCCCCCCCCCCCCCCCCCCCTTTACCCCCCCTACAAAACTTTACGGGAACAAAGCGTCATTTTATTCCCCTCGGGGGGATTGAGACGCGCCGTCAGAGACACTATAAAGCCGCAGTATAACGGCTACCTGATGTACAAGCTCGCCGTTGCTATAAAACTGCTCACACAAAGCGCCAAAAAAAGAGATGAAAAAAACAGAAGAAAGAGCTAGGACGTGTCTTTTTTTTTAACTATTTCGGCCGTACGTGCCCTGCCGCGGCCCCGGGTGCACTCGGAACGGCTGCCAATTTGGAAACGAACACCTTCAATTAGCATCCAACGGCGGCATTAGCGGGCAAATTGGCTAGACTAGATGGGAAAGTGGATAAACATTATGCAAACACAAACAGCCTGGCTAATATTGAACAAGATTACAGCACATCTCGCAGTAATACCTTCGTACCGCGAAAAAGGCGATAAAGAAGCGGCGCGTGGGCGGAGGGAAGATAACGCCTTTAAATCAGCGCGATAATTTTTACTTACTGCTGGGCACTTTGAAGCGCCACTTATTTCCGTGTGGTCAGTGTCAGGTAAACAAAGGCAAATTAAAGCTATTAATGGCCAGGTTGCTTTTGACAGCACGCGAAAAATAAAAGCGATTGCTGATTAAACGCCGCCGCTCACATACTAATACGCTCAAGTGCCCGTGCTTGATTGCAATATGTATTTTGATTGCCGTTACTTCCGCGCACAAGGTCCTTTACAATTGATGGGTGGACGTCGGGACATGTATTTATGTGATGTTTTTGCACACACACACTCACACAAAAATAACGGTGCTGAGGCCGTTTGGAGAGCGAAGGATTTGAATCAGCACAGAAGCACCCTGGGAAACAAAACAAATGGTCCTAATTCTAACAAATCGTTGCAACGCCAGTGGGCTCCTTCCCAGTGGTTCCTTTATAAATTGGGACATAATGCGGCAGTAAGTCAAAGCATCCCTCATTTTTTATGGGACAAACTCGATGATCTGTGTGCACGGGCGGCGGGGGCTGCTGAAAGACACACACACACACACACACACGGTAAGAGACTCAGGGACTAGCGTGCGGACGGCTACACCTGCAGAATTGTAGGCAGAGCTACCCGGCGATAGTGGGAGGGGATATAAATGGCCCATAGCGGGACCGTTCCCAGCGGGCAGATAGCGATAGTCAAGCAAGTTCAAGGTATAATCTCTGTTGGCCCATGAGGGGGACTAATGAGTGACTGGAAGAAGGGGGAGGAAGATGATTATACTTTACATACTAACCTTGGCAACTGGGCCTGTCCTTTAATGACGGCATAATTCAGCGTTCACCTTGGGAGGCTGCCACGGGTTTTGGTTTATGAGGTCACCCGGGTAACCTCAATCATTCAAGTGCATGCTCTGTCTTTGCTTCAGTGACTTACCTCCACACACACACACACACCGGCTCGGTCTCACGCACGGTGCGCTGGAGCCGCCGACAGCACCGGCGGGGCAGAGCAAGTCGGGGTCTTTGCTGTCCCGCCCTGTTTGGGTGGGGGGTCCTTGATAAGTTGTAGTTATGAGCGGAGTGATGGATGCGCGTATAACTCTTGATGTAATCTAAGTAACAAGGCGGATTACTGGCCCGGTTTGTAAATATAGTTTGAACTGCAAACTATATTTAAAAAAAAAGAAAGTTGATGTCAGGAGTTATCGTGTCTCGGCTCCCCAGTGACAACACGGTCGGTTTATTTATTGATCATTTGTGTTGAGGAGGAGCCAAATAAGGAGCAATCTGATTAAAAGGAATCAATAGAAAATGTAACAAAACATCACATTTTGGGTTTTTTAACCAGTTTCAAGCATCAAGGATCGACATTTTTCACGCGCCGACTGCTTGTGAGTGTGAAAGAAGACGCCTCGAAAGAACAATCAGGTTCGCCGGGATCTGTTCCATCACCCCCCTCCGTCACCCTTCCACTCGCTATCTCCTTACAGACACAAAAGTCTGGCACAGAAAGATGAGATTGAAAACTAGGCAGACATAATTCCCCTGATCAATAGGGTGGTTATAGCCCAGCCGCAGCATAATGACGCCGTAAATCTAAAGAGTTCAATACCCTGCTTTCAAAGTTGTACTTTTAAATCTTTATTGTTTATTCCCATTTACTGCTATTTTACTTACCTTTATAGTTGCCATTTTTCTGCAGTTAAATCCCAACCCCCAGCCATCACTAATTGATACTAGATCTTATTACGTATTGATCAAAAACCGGCTGCGCCACGTCCGAGAATATTGTATAATTAGATGATGTATATTTCATTCGGCTCTTTTGCAATACAATACAACACACTGATGTATTAGAATATCCATTATTCATGCAGAATGCCAATACATTTGACATATTTATTTTTCAGTTTGCCTGGGTGGCTGAGTTATTAAAGAAGATGCATGCGTTTGACACTAATTTTTGGTGCAAGCGGGGCGGGTGGGAGACAAAGTGGCTCTCTAGTCTGCATTATTAAAGGGCCGAGATATGTTTTTCTTGTTTTCATCTGATGGAAATATACGATCACGAAGCGGCCTGAGAGTCGCTGTCATGTGATAGCAGCTCCTGCCTGGATAAGGGTGCTTGACTCCACAAACACGGCCTCGTCGAGTTTAGGTTTGGAGTGCGCCCGGTTATCATTGGCACTTTGTTGTGTTAACTCTTTTAAGTGTTAGCAGAGTGTGTGTGTTTGTGGAACACACACACATGCGTCTATCCAGCGTAAGCGAGGATCCGGTAAATGCTTTTTGTCAGCTAGCAAAGTAGCTTTCAGAGGGCAAAAATGTCCTGCAGTAGTTGTCGATACTATTTATGCTGCACGGGCCTTTTTTTTTTTTTTATGTAAAAGGACACCCGCTTTTTTTTTTTCTTCCTCCAGCCTCATCATAAAAGTGTATTAGAGAAGGCAGCCCCATCCTCGCTAATTGAAAAGACATTGATTCGGCCTGTATTTGCCCAGATGAAATTCTCGTGTTGTTATGAATATTCCTCAGTAAAGCCGCAAGTCCTTTTATTCTGATTTCTTTGTCCTCCCCACACCCCCCGCCCTCCGTTTGTTCCCTTCTGTGTGAATGAAACGGCTCCGATTGTCTTAACACTCGCATTCTTCCAACTCTCAAGAATGGAAATATGTGATCATAAATCAAAACCAATGGGATGCTTCACGCCCATCCATAAAAATTACAATGACAGTGTGTGTGTGTGTGTTTTCTTTTTCATTCTTCGACAATGAACATGGCACACAATGACGGCGGATTTTGGAAGAAATTACAGCTGTTCTATCACTCAATCTCCTGCCATTTCAATTACACTCGCTGCTTAGTCTTGTCAGATTTAGCCATGCGGAGTCTGTTTAATGACGACTTTCAGCTCCTCTTTAGAGCTTTGATGCGACTTGCCAGCTCAGATCGCATTCAAGCACCTGTCACTGCTCCATGTACGAGGAATACAGGGGATGGGTGGCGGGGAAGGGGGGGGGGGTGTTGGTGGTGGAAGAAGGAAACGAAAGAGAGAAGGATGACATACAGCAGGTGTGTTGTAGCCCCGGTGCAGACAGTCGGCTGTAGCCAGGAAACGGAGACGGGCAGCCGCTGACAGAGACACTGTTATAATTATGGGTGAGTGCTACTCCTCAAGCAGAAGTCCCCACTTTTATTTGGCCAAGGTTTGGGCAAAACAGTGAAATTGATCTGGAATTGATCAAAACCGCCGTACGGCTCTCTCATCTAAAGGGGATTTCATTGATCTGCCAAAGTCCTTCTCTATAATTGCTTCAGTGAAGTGTAGGAACAGCAGTTTCAGGTCGGTAGGTATCAGAGGAAAGAACACAGCTTGGACAATTTACAGATCCTTAAAGTAAGAAGAAGACCACCTCACCCCCCATCCCTCCCTGTCTCCCTCCATCCCTCCCTCCCTCCCTCCTGCCTCCAACCTGAATCGACCATCACTACAGATCCACTAAAGCGTTGAAAAAAAAAAAAAGTGGCATGTATGTATGTATGAAACTCCCCCTTTTTTCCCTCAGATTTATCAAAACCGTGCATGAATTTTGAATTCTGATACAGCTGTGAACCAGCCAAATCGTGTTAATCCATATTATCGGCTCATCTCTCCGTCCTGACGTGTGCCGCCGTCGGGCCCCGGCCGGCTTCTGCGTGACTAGACTGCCACCTAGTGAGTGCCGCCGACGCTCCCTGACGGACGGATGCAGCAGCTTTGAGCAAAGGTGTCTCGCCTCATCTCTCACACACTCCTTTGATGGAAACGCATTCAGGCACCCCGAGTGAACGGATAATCGCTCCGTAAAAAATTTGCAAAGGAATCCAAAGCGCTTTGCAGTTGGTTGGTTGCTGTATTAGACATTTGGCATATAAAGACTGAACAAGAGGGACTTTTTTTTTGGGGGG